>CM035406.1:209644794-210244794 GCA_020310875.1 Ceratopteris richardii
TACTACTGCCAACAATCCGCAGTTCACATCGATGCTTTTGGAATGGTGGAATCATTATGGATATGGTCACTCAACCATTGCATGCCATGAACTTCGGGTTTTATCTCAGGTATATACTATGTAGCAAATTATAAAGTTCCGCACTTGCATGGATTTTGGAATGATCGAATAACAAATTGCAATCGTCGATTAAATGATGTTTTTTATTAAATGGACAGGATGCTTCAGCTAGTCCATGTGAGCGAAACTGAAGCACATATTCTCTCATCCATATAAAGATGAGAAATAGGCTCAGTCTTGCACAATTGGAGAGTGTGGTCTTTTGTAAGGCGAACCTACGATTGGTGCGTGACTTCAAAAAATTAGATGGTCCCAAACAAGCATAGTCACTACTTACTACTCAGTACTTACTACTAAGTAGTGATGACGTGATCAGATTTTTTACCTTTCTAGTTTTTTATGTTCTTATTTACAAATTATTATAGGTTGCACTGACTCAATATGAGAAGTATTTACAGAATGGCACGGATATCCTTCAGAGCATTCGAGATGTGTAGGAGAACATATACCGCATGCTACATGTGGAACTTGAGACCATTGATAGGAAGGTTACAAGATCACATGCACGACGACTTGCGGAGATGAGCACTGAAGCTTCTTCTTCGAGTACACTTCCATCTAGCAATGCGCAGGAGGTGCAAGTTGTGCCCTCGTCATAGAGGACAAGCGCTCGAGCACGAGGAGTATTATACAGTGGATATGGTTCCCATCATGGAACCTGAGTATGACATTCCATCATAGACATCTTCTTCTTAAGATAGTGATGCAGACATGGATGAGCATGATTACTAGTATGAGATCTCTAGAGTAGTGGATTAGTTAGTAGTAGACCGGCCTTTGGAGTTTGTAGTAGACATATTTTTTGTATATATATATATATATGTATATATATATATATATATATATATATATATATATATATATATATATATATATATATATATATATATATATATATATATATATATATATATATACATATATATATATATATATATATATATATATATATTAGTATACCATACATGGAACATCAATACATGTACACAAAGTGATAAATACAGCATACCAAATTCCAATACTAGAAGTATGAATTGCCCTATAATAGCAATCCAACATCAAATATATTATCAAGTAAAAATATAAAGACAAATGACTTTTCTTAGGAGCAAGAATCATAAGCTACTATATTTAATCTAGGAAAGCGGGAGACCTTTGGACTTTCCTTTGGAATGAAATCTTATAAACGCATTCATTTATATAAACATGACAATAGGGATATAAGACTCAAAATAGATCTTTCAAGGAGTGTCTAGCCAAAAGTAAGAGATACATTTCTAGTGATTCTACTAAGAAACACGAATTATTCGTACAATGTATCTATCCTTAATTTAATTAAATCAAAGATAACTGTATTACCAAATAAAAAAACTGCAAACTCTGATGATCATCGAGTCAATAACAATCCAAATAGTTGAAATTCTTTCTTTAGATTTCAAGCTTGGATTATACATCATTAGAGGAAAAAAATCCTTCAAATGTAAAACAAATTGTGATTTAAACGTTGTAAATATTAGCAATTTAATTACTTTTATTTTAAAGATTGTTCATATATTAGAATTTTATATTCTTGATAGCAAGACGATTTTAAGTTGTTCATGTCTCCAAAATATTGTATCAACCATATTGCAAGTGTATTACTAACAGCACTGTTGTCAAGAGAGTACATCGTACAAAGCCATGAGATGGTATACACTCAACCACCATTTTTTTCGGCACTCTCATATCCATCAAATGCATGTTTGTATAAGACTTTCATATAGATTTAATAAAAATAATTGCATTCTGATAGTGAAGTTTAATGACCTTATGCTTCCCGCCAACCTCTAGATATTGCTAGATATCATGTACTGCACATTGCAAAGATAATGTTCCATTTCCTTGAAAATGTGCTTGAACTTTTGGACACAGATTTCAGATTAAAATAACTATTCAATTTGAAAGATTTACAATCCTATGAGATATATTGCCAGGATCCTTGTGTCTTTATCGAAATTGGACTTTTGCTTGAATGTTTTCCATGGATAATTTCGCTCTCATAATCCAGATTCCCACTTCAATTGATTGCGAAGAGATTTACTACCTCCTATGATGAACCTCTGTACTTACTGGAAGAATTCTTACATGATGGTCTAGAAGCTACTGTCAGCTCGTCGCCAGCATCTGTCTTAATCTCATTCATATGAATCAAACACTGTATCCTGACATAAGAAAATTATCACTCGCCCCTGATTGCTATAACTTGGCTACAACGCTTGTGCTGGTTAGAAACAATGCATTCAACTCACCAAATCTTGAATGACATTAATTCAACAATTACATTTTATTTATATAGATTCACTTTTATACTTTGAAATACATTTTATTTTAAAGTAATTTGAACTTCGGATATGAGGTTGAAATTCTAGATGCGCTCAAAAATCTGATCGCTTGAAGATCTATGACTTGGGTGCCATTGCACTATAATGCCTGCACGATAGCCTAAGGATCGAAAAGGTAACCAGAAGTCATGTCACCGCACTAACATGTGCACTTGATGAGCTTATCAGGTCTGATAGAAGGACGATCCCGTCATCCAGTTTGTGACCCATGTGCAACCCATGAGCAAAATACATAGTTTAGAAACTTGGACTTAAAATGCGATACCTTGCTCATATCATTGCTAACAAAAAAGTTCCCTATGGAAAGGAATAAAAGATATCCTTCTCCTTCGAGAAGAAGGCATTTGATTGGAGCTCAAGGTCTATTTGACGCCTTCAAGGCTTGTGGTCAAATTGTTGGTTATTCTCTTATGTTTACACAAAGTACTTGTCTCTTGATTGACGGAATTTTCATGTATAATAAAGAGACTGCGAGAGCTTCCATATTGAAGACATCTGAGGTTTAGCAAAGGCACAGAAATGCTTGCCCTCACTCATCTATGTACTGACTCGAAGACACAGACATACCTATAAAATGACATCTGACATGCCTGAGAGTTAGAACCTAGAAATAAGCAATGGAAGAAAATGGTTGTTTCTAGCACGCATGGCCGGCGTTCTCGAGACAGCTCGATCGTCTCGCAACCCAAGTTACCATTCCCATGCTTCGCACATTATAGGAGATTGCAGAAAAACGAAGAACGCAGAGCTTTTAGTAAGGGCGGCCCAAGACTCTCTACCTGAGAAGGAGAGAAATCGAGCTCCAACTGTAGCTTTTGACCACAGCCCATATGTTGATGCGAGAGAATGGAAGCGTAAACATTGGAGAAGGGTAATGAAAATCGGGATGCCCATTGGCAAGGAATAGGCTTTCCTCATGCTGACGATGTCTGGGCTGACCAAAACGGCGCAGTCCACCATGGGCTTGGCGGCCAGCTTCCATTTTTCAAAAACGCACGACCTCGAAGACTCGAAGTTCGAAGTTTGATGTCGACTGGGTTCGGCAAGTCATTTTATAAAAGAGCGGAACTATAAGCGACAAGATACAAAAAAAGGATCTCTTGAGATGACTCTTCCTTGTGGGTTCAAAGGGGTGACAATAGCCGAGTCCCTTTAAAATGAAAGAAAAGAAAAAGTCTACAAAGCGTAAAGGAGGTGAAACAGCCACCCTCAAGAGTTTTCAACCACTCTTGTGATTCTTTGCTTCTGTACATTCCAAAACTAAAATGAAGCATTTGGTGGAGATAACTTGATCTTAAGCACTCACTTGGAGGCAAGCATCTTAACGGTGAACTCTTGGTGGACAGATTTGTGTTTATCTTTGGAGACATTCTGATCCGGATCAGAATGTCTTTCTAAAGAACCAAATCAACGTTTTGCAATTGCACAGTAAATTATATTGGTAGTCAAATCCTTTAGGGTGAGTGTTAACACAGACGAATTGAAGGATATCCATGAGGTTTTTAACTTTTTCGTATCCCATGAACATATGTTGTATACCTCTTGAGCATGGCAAATGCACCACTTACCATTCCCGACTTAGACCTTGTGAGCTTTAGTTTTGTCCAAAGGCTATAATGATGGATGATACACCACTGTAAGACTGAAAACTTTGTTAGAAAGTTCCATATATATTTAAAAAGGTATTCCCATTGGAGAAGGCTAATGAAAATTGGGATGCCCATTGGCAAGGAATAGGCTTTCCTCATGTTGACGATGTCTGGGCTGACGAAGATGGCGCAGTCCAGCTTCCATTTTTAAAAATGCAGGACCTCGATTCTTGAAGTTCGAAATTTGATGTCGACTCGGTTTGGCAAGTCGTTTTATAAAAGAGTGCAACTAGAAGCGACCAGATTAAAAAAAAGACCTCTCGAGATGAGTGTTTAAATTTGATGCCCAAAATGGGCATCAAAGGGGGGTTTGGGCATCAAAGGATGCCCACTTTTTAGGTTTGGGCATCCTTAGGGATGCCCATGTTCAAGACCAAGGCATCCCCAAGTGTATATATATATATATATATATATATATATGCCAAAGTTGTGAGTAGCTATGGCTATTGTGCCAATGTTATTGCCTCTTGATATATAGTGGGATTTGAATTTGGGCATGTGACACACTAGTCATTCTATATATATACATTTTGGGCCCTTAGCATTGTTGATTTTTACAAAAAATAGACATGAAGGGTATTCTTTTCTAATTTTCTAGAGCACATTTCTAGTGAGTAATTTCTATTCTAGTATGGAATCTAGCCCAAACATTTCAAATTTGAACATTGAGTGAGAACATTGAGAACTCATTGTCGTAGCACTTGGAATCCTCATTGTCTATGTCTTTAACACTCTCCTAATCCACACCTATAGGTTAGTAAGTTAGATAAGAACTTGCATAATTGTCATTTTGGTCATTCATATTACATAAGGACTATTTTCCATATATATTATAGAGTGTTTCTACCCATGATCCTATGCTCCCAAGTGGATGCTTTTGGATACATTGATGATTCACACCGATGACCAAACATATTAACTAGTGAGTTGTGATTCTCCATACAATATATAACAATGTATCATTAATCTATTTATTGTGCAATAGTTCAAGAACTTCGAAGATTGCCTATGTTGGAGTTAGACATCTGCGGAAGCACGCGAACAGCACAAGGAAGAAGAAGAAGCTTGGAGCACAACACACAATACTGAATGTATTACTAGAGAATGTACAAAGATAAGTAGCCCATTAGGGCAATAGGCGTATATACAAGCCGGGGGAAAAAAACCTCCTAAAGAGGGAAAAAAGTACCCTGGCGGTCCTAGTGTGTTCACACACATCACTACCTAAATATATCAACAAATCCCCCCTGGGAGTGATGCGGTGAACAAGGAGCTGGCACTCATGTATAAGGAAGTGCCAAGCTATGTGGAAATCACTCCACAAAAGGAAGTAAGCCCAAAGCTTTGCGGAAAGCTTCAAACTTCTCCCTAGGCACAGCCTTCGTGAAAAGGTCTGCAATGTTCTCCTGCGTGGGCACATATGCCAAGTTGATCTCCCGAGCAGAGAACCTGTCCCTGACATAATGATAATGCACCTCAATGTGCTTAGTGCGAGCATGGAACACAGGGTTCCTCGCAACTGCCAATGCGCTCTGACTGTCAGTGAAGATGGTGGTGGCAGAGGACTGACCAACACCCAAATCAGCCATAAGGCGTCTGAGCCACACACACTCAATAGTAGCTGTGAAAGCTTCCCTATACTCAGCCTCACAACTGGAAGTGGCCACAGTAGGCTGCTTCTTGCTCAACCAAGATATACATGAGCTACCAAGCATGAAGCAAAAGCCACTAGTGGACACACGAGTGTCATAGCAACCAGCCCAATCAGAGTCAAAAAAAGCATGCAAATGTGGCGGTAGTGATCCCCCCTTGGGATAAAACAACCCAAGTAGCCAAGTACCACTCAAGTAGCGAAAGATGCACTTAACCGCCTGCCGATGCTTGACACCTGGGCAATGCATAAACATGCTCATCTGTGAGACAGAAACTGAATATCTGACTGAGTAATGCATAAGTAAATCAAGCATCCAACAGCCTGCTGATAGAGGACAACATCAAATGCATCTCCAGCATCATGAAGACTCAATCGTAAATCTGTCTCCATAGGAATGGCAATAGGCTTACAATCTTCAAGGCCAAAACGCTGCAATAATGTGTCAATATATTTCGTTTGACACAAAGCCATTCCACCATCAACGTGCATAAATTGAATGCCCAAATAATGATGCAAATGCCCCAAATCAGACATCTCAAATGAGGCATGCAAATCAGCCTTAAAATCAGCAATATGCTTCTCAATAGGACCAGTGAGCAACATGTCGTCAACATAGACAACAATGATCAGAAGCACATCATTAGCACGCTTAACATATAAGGTGCTTCCAGTTGGACTGTTCTCAAAACCATGTGCAATCAGATAGGCATGTATCTTCTCATACCAAGCACGTGGTGCTTTCTTTAAACCATATAATGCCTTCTTTAACCTGCACACCTGGTTTTCATGCCCTTTTTGCACAAAGCCACGGGGCTGAAAAACATACACTTCTTCATGCAAGTCACCATTCAGAAATGTTGTTTTAATGTCCAACTGATGTACATTCCAACCATGATGGGCTGCAAGTGCACAGATGCTCCGAACAGTAGTCATACGGCATGTAGGTGCAAAGGTCTTATCAAAATCAATGCCTCTTTCCTGTGCATAACCCTTTGCAACAAGCCTAGCCTTATACCTGTCAACTGTACCATCAGGTTTACGCTTCAACTTGTATACCCACTTAGTACCAATGGCTTTCTTGCCAGGAGGCAAGTCACATAAAGAACAAGTACCATTCTTCATTATTGCATCATATTCAGATTGCATAGCAGCCATCCAATTTTCTAAATCTTGTGCTTCATCAAACGAAACAGGCTCAGTCTCATCACATAGACTAGATGCAGCCATAGCATAGCAATCTGATGCAAAGGAGGCACTATGAGAGCCTAAACGAGTACGATATGACAAAGGTGCATCTAATTTGCTGTCATGCAAAGTCTGCACCATCCATTTTGGCATAGTTTTTGCCTCCTCAATATCAGCTCTCTCATCAACAAGTGCATCATGTAAATCTTCATCAGAAATGGGATGATCTGCATCATCACATGAAACCTGCAAAGGCTGAGAAGTTGCCTCATTAGGACCAGCAGTAGACTGTCCACCTATAAAAAGAGGCATCAAAGTATCATACATGTCTTTGGAGCTAACAAATGTCTCCTTAGTACATGAAACCAATGGCTGAATAGCATCTTCCACAAAAACAACATCACGGCTAACCAGAATGCGTTTAGTCTGTGGATGATACAGACGATAGCCTTTACTTTCAAAATTGTACCCAACAAAAATACATTTTACTGCCTTATCACCCAATTTTCTGCGATGTTGTTCAGGCACTAGTGCATATGCCAAACAACCAAAAACCTGCAGATGAGCAACAGATGGCTTGCGATCATGCCAAGCCTCATATGGAGTGATATATTGTAGCGCTTTAGTGGGAAACCTGTTAAGTACATATGTTGCACACATGACAGCCTCAAGCCAGAAACTATGTGGTAAAGCCTGACTCTTGACCATACACCTCGCCATCTCCATGAGTGACCTGTTCTTCCATTCAGCAACTCCATTCTGTTGAGGTGTATACGGCACTATACACTGGTGTTTTATCCACGTTCAGCTAGAAATGCATTAAAATCAGAAGATATATATTCCCTCCCTCGATCAGAATGGAGGGTGCCCATTTTACATGCTGACAGATTTTCAGCCAAAACCAAAAACTGTTTAAAGCACATGAACACTTCGGACTTTGCTTTGAGTGGATATACCCATGCATGCCTGGAAAAATCATCAATGAAAGTCACGAAGTAAAGGTAATTTCCAAAAGAGGGTGTCTGCAGCCACAGACATCACTATGTACAAGCTACAATTTCTGTGTAGCCCGAACTGAACCATCTTTTGGAAAGGAGGAACACTGCATTTTGCCCAAAATACAGCCTTCACAAACATGTTTTCCAGATGCCTCAAGTTTGGGCAAAGAGGACACCATTTCAGATTTCTGCATGCGTAGCAAACTAGCAAAATTCAGATGACCAAAGCGTGCATGCCAAAGCTTTGCATCTAACATAACTTGAGAATCATTTACAGCACATGCCAAATCATTTTCAGATCTTTCATAGTCTATGAGCTTATACAGCCCACGACATAAAATGCCCGAAGCAGTAATAACATCGCCATTTGACAAATCATGAATTGTACATCTGTCATCAACAAATTTCACAACCAAGCCAATGTTGGCTAATGCAGAAACTGATAACAGATTCTTCTTGATCCCTGGCACAAATAAAGCATCTGACAAAGTGAAAGAACTACCATCAGCAGTAGTCACTGGACTAATCTTCTTGCAATAGAACAAAGACTAACTCCTCAAATGACAAGGCATTTGGATTGTCTTTCATCATCAACCAAAGAGTAGAAGCAAAACTCTAATATGAATCAAGAAGACCATTCAGAACGGTCTGCACAAGTGAGCTATCTGGTATAACCTCATCAGTAGAAATCAATTGTTCCTTCAAGTCTTTGATCTTTGTTAGAAAACTGTCCATAGAATCACCTTCATTCATATGCTCACTCTCCAACTGTTTTCGGAGGTAAGCAACACGAGCCTCATTCCTAGCCTGGTACAATGTGGTAAGTGTATCCCAAGCATCCTTTGTTGTTCTGTAAGAGCGAATGTGAGGAATAATAGCACGTTTGACAAACAAAGCTATCAATGCATGTGCTTGAGCATCTATGCCATCCCAACGAATTTGCTCTGTAGTAGGTGCAACAGAAACAGCAGAACGAACATGAATCTATAGAATATCATCTTCGACACCATCTCCATCAGCTTCAGCACCTGTATTTGTAGTACCTGTAGTCACAAGTGTAACAGGACATCTTTCAACACCCTGCACAATGTTCCACAGTCCTTTTGTAACCAATACATGTCGCATCATATAAGCCCATAATGGGTAGTTGGTACCATCCAACTTATCCTCAACAACCGACATACGGAATACATCACTGCTTTCAGCCATGGCCAGTGACTAAAATACCTTGATGTAGAAAATTGATTGTATCTCAAAAAGTTGAACAAAACGGCCCAGACGAGTTCTGCTAAACCTGTAGCAGACTTCGAGACGCTTATACTAGCGAATCGAAACAGGTATATATCTTTGGCACAAAAAGACAAAATAGCCTGCACAAGCGCTATGATAGTGCGTTTGGAGGCCAAAACGAGCTCAGATCGCGATTTCGGCACCACAAAGCAAAGCAGTTTTGATCTTGGAAACATGCTGAGTATGCTCACCAAAATTCATGCGATTCTGAGATTGCAAACGAAGGAGTGTCGATGACGCCCTAGATGAAGCGACGACCTGCTCTGATACCAATTGTTGGAGTTAGACGTCTGCGGAAGCATGCGAACAGCACAAGGAAGAAGAACAAGCTTGGAGCACAACACACAATACTGAATGTATTACTAGAGAATGTACAAAGATAAGTAGCCCATTAGGGCAATAGGCGTATATACAAGCCGGGGGAAAAAAACCTCCTAAAGAGGGAAAAAAGTGCCCCGGCGGTCCTAGTGTGTTCACACACATCACTACCTAAATATATCAACAGCCTAGTGCTCATGCTCTCCAATTGTGAATGATATGCATTGACCGAGTAGTGACTAGATATTAAATTTCTAAATCAAATGGTTAAAATTGGAAATTCTCAATTCTAAAGAGGATTACTTTTTATTAGCAATCGCTTGTTGAATAATATCACAATCACTACAAGGAATACGGGCGTATAGCGACGGTTAAGGCGACATAATTTTGTCACTATAAAATTACAAAATGTGTCGTAATGAGCGTCGTGCGCAGACCGTCGATTAAACGACGAACCAAACGACGTTTTTTGCGACTTGTGGCACGACAGGGTCTGTGACGCTCCCATACAGTGTCGCTAACACGACGGTTTTAAACAGTGTCGCATAAGCGATGCTTTTTGGTGTCGCATAAGCAACGCTTTTTGGTGTCGCATAAGCGATGTTTTTGGTGTCGCATAAGCGACGCTTTTTGGTGTCGCATAAGCGAAACTTTTTGGCGTCGCATAAGCGACGATGAAAACATGTCGCTTATGCGATGCCAACTCGATGCGTAGCATCACTTACACGACGGTCTATTGACGGAAAAAAATTAAAACGTTGGAGGCTCTTTGATCAGCATTTTCACACATCTGATCGAAGAGCTCTCCAACGTTCGCAATTTGCGCTTACGAGCTGAAGCAAGTATATGCAGAATTGTTGTATTGCCTAAGTTCTCTCTTATTGTCTCCCTCTATCTCTATTTCTCTCTTTCTACATCTTTCTCTCTTTGAAATCTCTCTCTCTCTCTCTTCTTTCTCTCTTTATTGCAGGTTATTTAAGAAGCTAACCAAGCAAAAAGTATGGCTAACTATTGTAAGTACAATTTCTATTCTTTGTATATCATTTGAATTGTGTTATTTTCATTAGAGAGCATACTCACACTTATTGATATGCACTTATACACTTATACATGATGAAGATGCACTTTCACACATATACACATACACACATGCACATACACACACATATATACACACAGATACATGTGCACATACACTTAGACATACACACATATACACATGCATATGCACAAACATTTCTACAACCACATAAAAAGACTTACATGCATGCATTATTGCATATATATATATATATATATATACACACACATACACACATTAATATATACGCAAATACATGTATATGCACATCCTCATGCATGCACATTCACATGCATGCACATGGATGCAAATGGAAATGCATCCACATACACATGCATGTGGAATACATATACACATGCATATACATACATTATACACATATATACACATATATATGCACATACGTACACACACATATACACATGCACACACACATGCACATACCTACATATACACATATACATGCACATACACACATATACACATAGAGTTACACATATACATGCACATACATATACACACATATACACATGCACATGCACATACTCATACACACATATACACTTACACATGCACATGCACATACATATACACACACATACATATACACTTAGGTACACACATATGAATGAATTATATAATTAAAGTATTAAAACACATATACACATGCACATACCTACATATACACATATACATGCACATACACATGCACATGCACATACTCATACATACACATATATACACATGCACATGCACATACATACACACACATACACATGCACATGCACATACACATACTCATACACACATATACACTTAGACATGCACATGCACATACATACATATACATACACATACATATACACTTAGATACACACATATGAATGAATTATATAATTAAAGTATTAAAACACATGCTTAATATAAACAATAATAACAATCAATAGAACAAAACTCTTCATTACTTAATACCATACACACAATTCAAAACATAACTGAAATGAAATATATATATATATATATATATATATATATATATATATATATATATATATATATATATATATATATATATATATATATATATATATATATATATATATATATATATATATATATATATGTGTGTGTCAATGTAAATACATATAATCCAATGTCATAACCAACTAAAATTCTAATCATCATCATCATGATCATCATCATCAGCAGTATCATGATCATCCTGATCTTCCTCATCCTCATCGTCATGATCACCCTATGACGATCGAGATCGTCCCTCCTGTGTTTGTCTCTCCACCTCATCCATGTCTATCTCTCCATACTACTCCTGTATTACATATAACAAACATAAATAAATAAAATAATTAAACCATTCATAAAAATAAAATAATTATATAAAATTTAATAATACTCACAAAGGCATTAGGATGATCTTGCATATACTCGCTCAAACGCCGATATCCAAAATGTGTAGCATACTCGATCTCATGTTTCGTAGGATATCGGCCATAATCATTCCGCTGCATTGAAACAAATAAAAAAGATTAGTTGCTTGCATTTTAACTAAAATAAAAAATATACTCACAATAACGCATATACTTACAAATGTAGCTACAAAACCATTATGGCCCATTTGGCCTAGGTGCGATGTGTGGCCCGACTCCACTCTCTTCTTTGGAGCAGCCTATTTATTTAAGAAAAAAAATACACAAATTAAATGTAAAAAATTACTAAAATATATAAAAATTATAAATATAAACTATTAATTTGTGTACCTTCTTCTGAGGAAATGACTCCTGAAGACGTAGCTGTCTATGAAAAAACTACCACGACTCAGGTGGTATGTTAGCTCGCCTCTTATTTTTCTCCACCATACAATATCTCCTGTTAATTTAATCTCAAACAAAAAAAAAAATCAGAATACATACACATATATACACACACATACACATACACATACCCACATACACATATACATGCAAACATATACGCATACATATATGTATACATATACACATATACATACATATAACATAAACACATATACATATCCACATATATACGTACACACACATGCATGCATATACACTCATTCATACAAAATACATGCATTTATCCCACAATAATGTGTAGTTGTGTATATGTGAATATGTGTGTATGTGTAAATGTGTATATGTGAATATGTGTGTCTGTGTAAATATGTATATGTGAATTTTTTGTGTATGTAGATAATCAGATTATTAATATCAAATACCATTATTTGTAGATTCTGATCAATCAGATGGAACTCCACCACCGTCTCCTCATCGTGTAAGGACTTTATACTGTAAGTATATCAAACATTTAATTTTGAATATATTTGATGGATACATAACTTATATTTTCTTTTGTTTCTTATTATGTGCAGATTCTGATCAATCAGAGGGTACTCCACCACCTCCTACCCATGCAACGACTTCACATGTGTCCTCCGATAGGAATTATGATGAATTTTACTATCAAGAGCATATTATATGTTGGTGTAACTCTTGTTATGGCAGTGTCGAAGACCACGATTGGAATGTATTGAACATGAGGCAGAGTATGGTACTTTTGAGCATGCACGGTCACCTGGTCAACGTGATAATGCTTGGGTATGTATTTTTTATATATATTAATGTCATTATTTTATTTAAAAACCATATACAAAATCAAATTACTATTGATATACAGGAATACTTGCTGGATGATGATGATGATGATAATTTTTCTCATAATGTTAATATACTTCGTACACGTCATGGACTTGTTGTTCATCAATTTACAAGCAGAGGTTTCTAGAAATCCTCTACCTCCTGGTTTAGAGACTGAAACGGCTGGAGATTATCCATTGCCAGCTCGTGATCGTTCTTTCGTACAAACATATGATAGAAGAAGATATGGAGGATGGAATAGAGGACCACTTCCTTTAGATGGAGAGGTTTTCAACTTTTGGGGTAATTGCTATATGATTGCTCTATCCACTATTACTAATGTTGGTCGTGGTCTCTTTATTGTAGAGGATTTGTATGTGCCTCTGAACTCTGAAGTCACTCTTATGTCATTTTGTGGTCCTATATATGGATGGGGAGATTGGCATCGACTTTCACGTTATGTTCAAAGAATGAGTACTTATGGAATATGCTTGAACGCAGCATCCCTTACTAGTAGAAGGATTTTACATGCAGAAAATGAAAGATTATATATTGATGGAAGACCTTACACGCATGGAAATATAGCAGGTTTAATAAATAGTAGTCGAGGGTTACATAATAGTTCAAGGACTAATTGCACATTTGAGGAGCGTGAAAATGGTCATGAATCACCATACATGAGTAGAGATGTATCAAGATACATAGTTGTCAATGCTATTACTACATTACATGCCGATGATGAACTATTAGTGAATTATGGATGGCGTAGACCTCCAAGAGCACCTGTTAGATAGAGAGAATAAAAATTTTATATCCATATTTAATAAGTTATATACTTAATTTTATATTTAAAGTTTACTTTTTATTCATTTATGGAATACTAATGAATTTTATTTATATGTGTAGATTCCAACGTATGATGTTGATGATATTCGTCCACAGCATTCACAATTACCAGTAAGACCTCATTTATCAAAAGCTTCCATGAGGAGGCTATGCAAAAGTAATCCTGTGCAATATGCAAAGTTAAAAGATCTATATTCAAAAGATGATGAAGTACAAGATTTGTGTGACAATGATGAAGATGATGGCATGGCAGATTTTATTGAGGATTGGTATCAAAATGACAGTGAGAGCATTGATATTTTTAAAAATGAGAAATATCTTCGAGAGGAATGTCTAAAGCATGTATATGAAGGAAGTCGTTTGACATGACTAAGTGCGAGCTTACTTATTCTCAATCTTCAAAATCATTTTGGATGGAGTAATGTATTTGTTTCGACACTATTAAGGTATAATTTTCATTTTTCTATCTATCTCTATATATATATATATATATATATATATATATATATATATATATATATATATATATATATATATATATATGCATTTTTAAAACTATTCATGCATCTTTTAAAATATTCGCGAAAAATTTGATTGTTTGGATGGCAGGATACGATTGTTTGTTTTGGAGGACGTGAAGTATGTACCTTCATTGAATGATTTGTCGATTCTATCATATGTTCAGTTTGAAAGTGTGAGAAGCGGATTTATAATTGCTATTCAAAGAATTTGGCACTGTTTATAGGCCATACAATGGTGACCTGGATGAATCACATGCACAGAGGTTACTCAAGATAGAGAAATCTGATTATAATGGACTAGTGCCAGCAGGATTCCTAGGGTATGCAGTAAACCTCTTGCATGTCAGTGATGAGCATCTGAACTTTAGGATACAAAGTGGAAATCATGGTGGCTTGAGAGGATCACTTTTATACAGCTTGTTAAAAAAACTTCAGTGTAATAAACCTAAAGTTCTTTGAACAAGTTGTATAAAAGTGATCCTCTCAAGCCACCATGATTTCCACTTTGTATCCTAAAGTTCAGATGCTCATCATTGACATGCAAGAGGTTTACTGCATACCCCAGGAATCTTGCTAGCACTAGTCCCTTATAATCAGGTTCCTCTATCTTGAGTAACCTCTGTGCATGCGATTCATCCAGGTCACCATCGTATGGCCTATAAACAGTGCCAAATTCTTTGAATAGCAATTATAAACCCGTGTCTCACACTTCCAAACTGAACATATGATAGAATCGACAAATCATTCAATGAAGGTACATACTTCATATCCTCCAAAACAAACAATCGTATCCTGCCATCCAAAACAATCAAATTTTTTGCGAATATTTTGAAAGATGCACATAAGCATACACATATATAAAATTATATGCATATATATATATATATATATATATATATATATATATATATATATATATATATATATATATATATATATATATATATATATATATTTATTTATTTATTTATTTATTTGCTTTTTTTAATATATCTTTTTTTTAATAAACTTACAGGTTATTATCTGAAAAGTTTTTACCAATTCAGAATATTCTTCCTACCTCACATGATGAAATGAAGAAGATAATCAACAATCTTGGTATAGATTATCAATGTATACATGCATGTCCTAACGATTGTATCACTACAACATATCGAGGGAATATCGATGGTCAACATACCGACGGTCAGCTGTTGGCGTCAGTATGACCCTCGGACAATTTGGGAAACCCGACGGAAACTCGGCGTCGCCCCTTAGCGTCGGAAACCTGGCGTCGGTATAAGCGTCGGTAATTTACTGGAATTACCGATGCTTATACCGACGGTGTCTTTTTAATCGGGCTCGAAACCAAAATTTGTCATTCTGAGCATTTTGAATCTACATCTTCTACTATCGAGTTTGCGCGCGCGAACAACAGATCTCTGTTTGTCACTCTTTCTCTCTCTCTCTCTCTCTCTCTCCCTCCCTCTCTCTTTCTCTAAGCAGACCTCTATCTTTATAGATCTGAAGTTTTGGTAAGTAGATCACACATATTGTAGCACTCTTTTTTCTTTTTTTATGTTTTTGCTTTTCTAATATGTTCTCTGTTTAGTTTTGGAGAGATTTTGGGATCAAATCTTTGGAAATTCGACGAAGGAGAACTTCAAGTGGATTTTGACGACCTTGATTCAAACAATTCTCTCTCTCTCTCTCTCTCTCTCTCTCTCTCTCTCTTCCTCTCCCTCCCTCTCTCTCTCTCTAAGCACACCTCTATTTTTATAGATCTAAAGTTTTGGTAAGTAGATCGCACATATTGTAGCACTCTTTTTTCTTTCTATATGTTTTTGCTTTTCTAATATGTTCTCTTTTTAGTTTTGCAAGAGATTTTTGGGATCAAATCTTTGGAAATTCGGCAAAGAAGAACTTCAAATGGATTTTCACAACCTTGATTCAAATAATTACATCGATGTAAGTGATTGTTTTGTTTTCGATTGACATAGAGAGAGAGAGAGAGGGAAAGATACATATACATACACACTCACATATGTATAAACACACACATACATATGCATACACATACACATGCATACACATACACACATGCATATGCATACACATATACACATACACAATGCATACACATACACACATACACAATGCATACACATACACACATGCATACACATACACAATGCATACGCATACACAATGCATACACATACACACATGCATATGCATACACATACACATGCATATGCATACACATACACATACACACAATGCATACACATACACACAATGCATACACATACACAGATGCATATGCATACACATACACAATGCATACACATACACACATGCATATGCATACACATACACACAATGCATACACATACACACATGCATACACATACACACAATGCATACACATACACACAATGCATACACATACACACATCCATATGCATACACATACACACATACACAATGCATACACATCCACACATGCATATGCATACACATACACATCCACACATGCATATGCCTACACATACACATACACACAATGCATACACATACACACAATGCATACACATACACACATGCATATGCATACACATACACACATACACAATGCATACACATACACACATGCATATGCATACACATACACACAATGCATACACATACACACATACACACATGCATACACATACACACAATGCATACACATAACACACATGCATATGCATACACATACACACATACACAATGCATACACATCCACACATGCATATGCATACACATACACATACACACAATGTATACACATACACACATGCATACACACATGCATACACACATACAATGCATACACACATAAACATGCATATGCATACACAAATGCATATGCATACACAAATGCATATGCATACACAAATGCATATGCATACACAAATGCATATGCATACACAAATGCATATGCATACACACATGCATACACACATACAATGCATACACACATATACAAGCATTCATATGCATACACACATACACAATGCATATGCATACACATAGATGCATATGCATACAAGCATGCATATGTATACAAGCATGCACAATGCATGTATACAAGCATGCATATGCATATAAGCATGCATATGCATACACATACATTCATATGCATACAAGCATGCATATGCATACACATACATGCATATGCATACATGAATGCAGATGTATACAAGAATGCATATGTATAGAAGCATGCATATGCATACATGAATGCATATGCATACAAGCATGCATATGCATACAAGCATGCATATGCATACAAGCATGCATATGCATACATGAACGCATATGCATACATGAACGCATATGCATACATGAACGCATATGCATACATGAACGCATATGCATACATGAACGCATATGCATACATGAACGCATATGCATACATGAATGCATATGCATACACATACATGCATATGCATACATGAATGCATATGCATACAAGCATGCATATGCATACAAGCATGCATATGCATACATGAATGCATATCCATACACATACATGCATATGCATACATAAATGCATATGCATACACATACATGCATATGTATACATGAATGCATATGCATACATGAATGCATATGCATACATGAATGCATATGCATACATGAATGCATATGCATACATGAATGCATATGCATACAAGCATGCATATGCATACACATACATGCATATGCATACACATACATGCATATGCATACACATACATGCATATGCATACATGAATGCATATGTATACAAGCATGCACAATGCATGTATACAAGCATGCACAATGCATGTATACAAGCATGCACAATGCATGTATACAAGCATGCATATGCATACATGAATGCATATGTATACAAGCATGCATATGCATACAAGCATGCCTATGCATACATGAATGCATATGCATACACATACATGCATATGCATACATGAATACATATGCATACATGAATGCATATGCATACAAGCATGCATATGCCTACAAGCATGCATATGTATACAAGCATGCATATGCATACAAGCATGCATATGTATACAAGCATGCATATGCATACATGAATGCATATGCATACATGAATGCATATGCATACAAGCATGCATATGCATACACATACATGCATATGCATACACATACATGCATATGCATACATGAATGCATATGTATACAAGCATGCACAATGCATGTATACAAGCATGCATATGCATACATGAATGCATATGTATACAAGTATGCATATGCATACATGAATGCATATGCATACACATACATGAATGCATATGCATACATTAATGCATATGCATACAAGCATGCATATGCATACACATACATGCATATGCATACAAACATGCATATGTATACAAGCATGCATATGCATAAATGAATGCATATGCATACATGAATGCATATGCATACAAGCATGCATATGCATACACATACATGCATATGCATACATGAATGCATATGTATACAAGCATGCACAATGCATGTATACAAGCATGCATATGCATACATGAATGCATATGCATACATGAATGCATATGTATACAAGCATGCACAATGCATGTATACAAGCATGCATATGCATACACATACATGCATATGCATACAAGCATGCATATGCATACAAGCATGCATATGTATACAAGCATGCATATGCATACATGAGTGCATATGCATACAAGCATGCATATGCATACATGAATGCATATGTATACAAGCATGCACAATGCACAATGCATACATGAATGCACAATGCATACATGAATGCATATGTATACAAGCATGCACAATGCACAATGCATACATGAATGCACAATGCATACAAGCATGCATATGCATACACATACATGCATGCATATGCATACATCTATGCATATGCATACATGCATGCATATGTATACAAGCATGCATATATATACAAGCATGCATATGCATACAAGAATGCATATGCATACGAGAATGCATATGTATACAAGCATGCATATGCATACAAGCATGCTTATGCATACATACATGCATATGCATACAAGCATGCATATGCATACAAGCATGGATCAGATGAGATCTTCACATTGAATCAGATGTGATCTCCACGTACACCTTGGGGAGCGCATGATCATGACGAATCCAAGATATATCATATCCGTAATGGAGCTCCAGTCATGGATGCAGCCTGAAAGTCAATGCATCAGCGCATTCTGCAACTTTGCTCCATAGAATTCAGTCATTCAGTAATGTTAAAATGGAGCGAATAGGACAGGGACTCTAAAAATCATATCACACAATGCATATATGAAGAGTACCGGCCAACACCTGGGAATCCTATTGCGAGTTCGGAATGGATTCAACATACGGCACGCGAGGTGATGTCGCATCGACGGTCGCAAGCTCGCGATGCTTTTAGAGCAGGCTTACCGAAGCCTGTATGGCTAGATGTCGAAGAATGGGAATCGATTCAGGATGAGCAATAACATACTCCTGATCGATATCGCCAACAGAGAGATGCGACGGCCACACGTTTAGATACGGTTGGAACATTGCATTTAGGTAGCGACGGATACGATAGTATGCGCTACCAATTTGTAAGTATCATGCTAATTATTGAAGTTGTTTGTGTTAAGCACATTATGTATGTTCATCTAACATTTTGCATATTTATTATAGGAGTTGGCAGTGGGTCGTCCTCCGACACGAACTGAAGAATCATATGGATATCGACATGGACTGACTTCACTGTTACAAGACTTAGAGGGATGCGGTGCAATCATCTCATGGGAGAATATTCTTGATTAGGTAAAGTTATATCTTGGTTTCATGTTTTTAGTTGTTGTTTATAAATGTCATGTCAATTGGTCTTATTTTATACATATGTTTTGTTGTAGGATTGTAGGTGTAAATATTTTGATCAATGCCACAATTTTGTATTACACTCGTATGTGGCAATGATGTAACATAATTTTGTATTTGATTCCTATATGGAATTGTTTTGTCACATTGCCACAATTTTGTATTACACTCCTATGTGGCAATGATGTACCATAATTTTGTATTCGATTCCTATATGGAAGTGCTTTGTCACATTTTGTATTCGATTCCTATATAGAAGTGCTTTGCCACACTTTTGTACATTTTTCATTTATGGAATATACAACTTTCTGTACATGATTCATTGTTCATTTTTGCTCATATAAGATTATGTTTTGGTTGCCATTAGAGTACATAACACATGTACTCAGTTGGGCAGAGTGTATTGTCTTTTGCTAAAAAACATCATGTTGTAGCAAAAGACAACACACTCTGCCCAAAAAAATTTGTGCACATACGATCGTCGGTATACGTGTCAATACGCCCAGTATGGACGTCGGTATGGCCATCAGTACGCCCAGTATGGGTGCCGGTATAAGCGTCGGTATGTGCATCGATATTTTTGATGCTTATACCGACGCTTATACGGACGACCATATCGACGCTTATACCGGCGCTTATAATGACGTTTTGTTTTCGACGCGTATACCTAACACCGACGTCACGAACAAATTACGCCTGTTTATTTTCCTCGGTAGCAGCCTCGGTATACCCTCGATATGTTGTAGTGTATTTTATATAGAGGTGAATATGCAGACTCTTTGACATGTCCCAAATGTCAATCTCCTCGATATAAGGGCGAAGAAGGTAAAATCCCAAAAAAGGTATTGAGACATTTTCCATTGGCTCCACGGATTAGACATATGTTTCAAAGCCCCGAATTATTAAAGCTTTTGACTTGGGGACATGATCACAAAAGTACTGATGGAATAATCAGAATTCCTCATGATAGTGTTGCTTTTCAGTATATTGATTCTACATGGCCTGAATTTGCACAAAATCCACAGAATCTAAAGTTAGATGGGGTTAATCCATTCTCCATGAAATCCAGTAAATGGTCAACATGGCCAGTGGTAGTCATAAACTACAATCTTCCACCATATCTTAGCATTAAAAAGGAACATTTAACGCTTTCACTTTTAATCCCAGGCAAAAGACAAGTTAAAGATATGAATATATATCTTGCTCCTCTCATTGACAATCTTCAAGAGTTATGGAGAGGTATTAATGTCATTGATGTATCGAAAAGCATCAATGAAAGACATATTACGGTTAGTGGTATTGTGGCTTGGACTATTCACGATTTTCCAGGATATGGTGTTTGTTCAGGTATTGATGCAATTTTTTTATTCAATATGCATGTAAATAAATATGATTTAATCTAATTATATTTTTATCATTAACATGATGCAAGAATATCTACTAAGGGTTATAAAGCTTGTCCATATTGTGGTGATTGGTTGAGATCAATCTATAGTAAGAATCTCAACAAAAAGATTTATCTTCGATATCGATGATTCTTTCCTGATGATCATCCATTAAGATCTAAAAGAGAAGCGATACATTTTAATGGAAAGCTTGAAACAGGTCAGTGTCCAAAACCTATGACGCCTATGGATTGGTATAAAAAATGGACAAATGGACCTCTGATAGATCCAGAATCAAAAATCTTCAGTGATGATTCAGATAATGAGTATGTGAAGAGAGGTAAAGGAAAATTGGCACTCGCAGAGAACATATCAATGTGGTATTCTTTGGAGTATTGGAAAGAGTTAAAAGTATGTCATCTTCTTGATCCTATGCATATATTAAAAAATATTGGTTATTCACTATGGAAGCATCTTGTTGGACTAAAATATACCACAACATCAAGGAATGATTTGAAAGATAAAAAATCCAAACCAAAGTTATGGCCAGTTTTTGATAGACATCGACAAGAAACGACTTATGCACCTGCTCCTTGGGTACTTACAACAAAAGAGATACAGACTATCAACAATAGAATTCAATTGATTAAGACTCCTACAGGATATGGAGCATATTTTCAAAACATGTTTACTATGGATGATAAGAGATATGGAGCATATTTTCAAAACATGTTTACTATGGGTACTTACAACAAAAGAGATACATACTATCAACAATAGAATTCAATTGATTAAGACTCCTACATGATATGGAGCATATTTTCAAAACATGTTTATCTGGGTTAAAGACCCATGACTGGCATAACTTTTTGAAACATATTTTACCTTTGGTTATCGATGGATATACAACGAAAGGAGTACGAGATGTAATCTATCATCTTGGATCACTTATAAGGTAATTATGATACTTTTATATTTAATATGTATGAATATTGGATATCTTTTATTTTTTAATTAACTTCTTTATAATTGTTTTTATGATATGTATAGGTGGATTACATCCAAAGAGATTGACAAAACTTGATCCCACAAAAAAAACATGAATGCAAAGAGCTACTATGTTTGATGGAGAAAGAACTTCCTACTTCATTTTTTGATATTCAGGTTCATTTATTAGTCCATCTTGTACCTTGAAAGAACTTCCTACTTCATTTTTTGATATTCAAGTTCATTTATTACGTTAGTGAGTACCTTGAAAGAGTTCATGAAGAAACTCCACGTGCATGGACCAACGAGCCTTCTTCAAAAATAACAGATGAGGTATTATCAGGTAAGGGAGTTCCATTCTTATTTACATTTCAAGAAAAAAATGATGTTTCTACTTTTGTAGCATATAATAGCGAATGCATGCAAGCATTCCTTAGCGAGTATGAGGAACTTCAAAATCTCCAAAGTAAAAGGCGATAAAACAAAAGATATAGATGTAATCTCGATAATAATGAGATTACAGATATATCTTCTTTCACAGATTGGCTATATAGTCGTTTGCAACATGCCAACACAAATAATGAAGAAATCTCAAATGAGCAAAGAGAGTTAATGATAGGTTGTGAACGAAAGGTACTTTTATTAAGATAATATTTTATTTTTTTCATATATGTAAGTTTCTATTTACTAATTGAATTTATTTGCAGGCTCGAATGTTCACTAATATGTGGGCTTTTGGACAGCATATTAGAATCAAAGCCATTGATTCTTTACGTAAAACATAGGATTCTAGTATTGTTGCTTCTTTCAAGCAACTATCACGAGCTAGCTCAAAAGACACGAACCTTATAGATAGCGAACTTGGTTACGTAGGAACTATTGTTGGTATCTATGAAATTTTCATTTCGTACATTCAAATAGGTAGAAAAAAAGTTTATATTTTTTATGATAGAGTTAGTTATTTTTTTAAGCACCTAATAATGGGTTTTTGTTGTTATATATTTTGATAGGTCATTTTGAAGGTTGATTAGTTTTGAGCCGAGTATAGAGGTAGTAATTACACATTAAGAAAGGAATTATCTAGGTTTTGGGCAATTGATTCTTCCAAGGTAATGCGATCTACTAAAGAACCATATATTCTTCCTAGGCATATTGAACAAGCATTTTTTTATAAAAACCCAGATGCTCATCCTTGGTGGCAAGTCATTCATGTGCAACCTAGAGGTAGGTCATTGTTTGAACAATTTATTGTTAGAGAGATCGAAGAAAGCCCTCTTGATGATTCAACATCAGATACTGATACATCAACATCTGAAATAGAAATTAGAATCATTATACATGATAATGGTACTAATCTTTTTGATGAAGAGGATAATTCTCTACATGCTGATTCTACTGATGAGGAAGAGGAATTACCAGAAATAGATATTAATCCATCAATAGATGATGTGATTCATGAGAACATAGATTTAACAATAGAAGAAATAAATGAAATCAATAAGGATAATGAAGAAGAGACTATATTGATGTCTTACCAAAATGATGGCAATAATGAAAACATATGAGCAGATTAGATAGTAGATTCTACTCTAGTTATCGATCAATAATATGAAGCTTCTGAATGGATATCAGATAATAGATTTTTTTATTAACTTGAATAATGCTGAATCCTACTAGAGAGATGAAATCATGTTCTTTTAAGTTAGAACATGAAGCTCGGGGGTATGCCTAATTATTTTATATATAGCTTTATCTTCGAGGAGCAAATTTTTTTCATGTATGTATGCATATGTGTGTGTATTCATGTGTATTATGTGTATACATATGTTAGTATGCATATATATGTATTTCATGTATATGTATGTGTTTGCATGTGTGTGATATATGTATACATGTGTTAAATATGCATGTGTATATATGCATATGCATTTATGTAAAATATTCATGTATTCATGTAATATATGCAAGTGTTTATAATTGTCTACATGTATATATGTATATGTGTCTATGTGTAAATATGTACATGTAAATATGTATGCATGTATATATATGTTATTGTGTGCATGTAGGCATGTATATGTGATGTGTACATGTATATATGTATATATGTCTATGTGTAAATGTGTACATGTAAATATGTATGCATGTATATATATATTTATGTGTGCATTTAGGCATGTATGTGTGATGCATAATATATCTAATCCATTTTATATTTATGTATGTGTATCTACATGATGTGTATATATCTTTATATATATTATGATCCTCGTTGATTCGAGTAGCTATATATAGAGGCAGAAGGTTGGGAGGAGAGACATCTCTCTAGTAGGACGTTGGATTGCAATGTGTACATATACTTCAAACATATGGCTAAAAGGTTGAATTATAGTTTTTAAATTAGGGGTTTTAAAACCCTAATATCGAAATTAGTGTTTTCAATTTAGGATTTTTGAAATAGGATTTATTTATTTATTTATGTGTATGCATGTGTTGTGTATGTATGTGTATCTATATGTGCATATGCATGTGTTGTGTGTGTGTGTATATATGCATATGTATATGTATATATGCATGTAAATATGATTATATGAGTCTATGTGTGTGTACATATGATTATGCATGTGTATATGAGTATGTGTACGTGTATGTGAGTATGTGTATGTGTCTATGTGTATTCATTATATGTGTGTAACTGCATGCATGTGCATGTGTGTGTAAAAATGTGCATGTATGTGTGTGTATGCATAAATGTGCATGTATGTGTATATGTGTGTAAATGTGCATGTATGATGTATATGTGTGTGTATGCGTGTATTTGTACCTCTAGTCTCACTCTTTTCTCTCTCTCTCTCTCTCATATACATACATACATGCATAAATCCACATACTCATATCCACATATATATACATAAAAGCAGTGCATACCGTGCATTATCGCGACGATGAGCCATAAGTGTCCGCATCTCTTTTAGACACCACTTAAGCGACCATCCTGTCCCAAACTCTATCTCAAGTGAACTAAGTACGTATTTTTTATCCCTCTCATCATGCTCACTACAAAAATAAAAAAAATAATGTAAATAAAACATAAGATATTTATTTCTATTTATATGTAAAATTTTTTACTTACTTCCACGGTAAGTGGATAAGGCGCAGGTAAGAGTCGCATAGTGCCCGCATTCTTCTCTTGAACTCCAATCCATTCCCTATGTACACAATGTTCCCCTCTGGCTCTATATCGCACTCTAGTCCTAAGGTGCCTATGCATGTCCTCATAGGCAACTCTGCTCTGCTATCACGATTTGGAGGTGGTATAGGTGTCCTGAAAATAGATAGATAAATAAAAATATGTGTTATAATATCATTAAAAAGTTTATGAGAAAAAAACATACCTATGAGCAGATAGCTCTCTTCCTGCATGTGGAGCCGCAGAAGAGCCCTCCTCAGATCGTTGGGTAAGCAACTGGATCGTATAGTCCAGCTCCTCATCAGACATATCTGAGTAATCGCGCATGATGGCCCCTAGAGAATCATACGGAACTCTTGCTCTCATAAGACTTTTTATGAGAGTGAGTTTCGCCTTTCTCTCTCTACTAGGATCCATAATACCTAACATATAAAACAAAATGTTTAGAAATCAATATATATATGTGTACATATGTATGTGTGTATGCATTAAGTATGTGTATGTATGCATGTGTGTGTATGTATGTGTGTGTATGTGTGTATGCATGTGTATGTGTGTATGCATGTGTATGTGTGTGTATGCATCATTATGTGTGTATGTGTCTATGTGTGTGTGTATGTGTGTGTGTCTATGAGTATGTGTGTGCATCTATGAGTGTGTATGTGTTTATGTGTGTGTATGTGTCTATGTGTGTGTATGTGTCTATGTGTGTATGTGTATGCATGTATGTATGCACATGTGTGTGTATGCATTAGGTATCCATAGGTGTGTGTATGCATTATGTATGTGTATATATGCACATACACACATAATGATGCATTCACACACATACACATGCATACACACATACACACACATATACACACACATACACACACATATATGCATACACACACACATAGAGAGACATACACACATATACACATACATGCATACATATGCATACATAATGCATATGCATATGCATACATACATACTTACATGCATACATAATGCACATGCATAGACACATACACACATAGACACGTACACACGCATAAACACATACACACTCATAGACACGTACACACACATAAACACATACACACTCATAGATACACACACATACACATAGATACACACACATACACACACATATACACACACATACACACATAGACACATACACACATAATGATGCATACACACACATACACATGCATACACACATACAAACACATATACACACACATACACACATACACACATACACACACATATATGCATACACACACATAGAGAGACATACACACCTATACACATACATGCATACATATGCATACATAATGCATATGCATATGCATACATACTTACTTACATGCATACATAATGCACATGCTTACATACACATACATAATGCATACACACACATATGCACCCATACATGCATACACATACACACACATAGACACATACACACACATACACACATACACACATACACACATACACAGTCATAGACGCATAGCGACACATACACATAGACACATACACATACACACACACATATACACACACACAAACATACACACATAGACACATACACACATAATGATGCATACACACACATACACATGCATACACACACATATGCATACATACATGCATACACATACACACATAGATACATACACACACATAGATACATACACACACATAGATACATACATACACATAAACACATACACACTCATAGACACACACACATACACATAGACACACATACACATAGACACACACACACACACATACACACACATATACACACACACATACACACATAATGATGCATAAACACATACACATGCATACACACATACAAACACATATACACACACACATACACACATACACACACATATATGCACACACACACACACATAGAGAGACATACTCACACATACACATACATGCATACATATACATACATAATGCATATGCATACATACATACATGTGTGTCTATGTGTATGTGTCGCTACGCGTCTATGAGTGTGTATGTGTTTATGTGTGTGTATGTGTCTATGTGTGTGTATGTGTGTATGTGTCTATGTGTGTATGTGTATGCATGTATGTATGCATAGGTGTGTATATGCATTATGTATGCATATGTGTGTGTATGCATTATGTATGTGTATGTGTGCATGTAAGTATGTATGTATGTATATGCATATGCATTATGTATGCATATGTATGCATGTATGTGTATGTGTGTATATGCATATATGTGTGTGTATGTGTGTATGTGTGTATATGTGTGTGTATGTGTGTATGCATGTGTATGTGTGTGAATGCATCATTATGTGTGTATGTGTCTATGTGTGTATGTGTGTGTGTATATGTGTGTGTATGTGTGTGCACGTCTATGTGTATGTGTGTGTGTCTATGAGTGTGTATGTGTTTATGTGTGTGTATGTGTCTATGTGTGTGTATGTGTCTATGTGTGTATGTGTATGCATGTATGTATGCATGTATGTATGCATATCTATGTGTATGTGTATGTACGCATTATGTATGTGTATGTATGCATGTGCATTATGTATGCATATGCATTATGTATGTGTATGTATGCATGTGCATTATGTATGCATATGTGTGTGTATGCATGTAAGTATGTATGTATGTACGCATATGCATATGCATTATGTATGCATATGTATGCATGTATGTGTATGTGTGTGCATGTCTCTCTATGTGTGTGTATGTGTGTATGTGTGTGTGTATGTGTGTGTGTATGTGTGTGTATGTGTGTGTATGTGTGTGTATGTGTGTATGTGTGTGTACACTGTATATGTGTGTGCATGTGTATGCATTATGTGTGCATGTGTGTATGCGACATTATGTGTGTATGTGTGTATATGTGTGTGTATTTGTGTGTATGTGTGTGTGTGTCTATGTGTATGTGTGTGTGTGTCTATGTGTGTATATGTGTGTGTGTATGCATATCTATGTGTGTGTAAGTGTGTGTGTGTGTGCGCATACCTTGCTTCAACGAGATGCGTCTCTCTCTCTCTCTCTCTCTCTCGCTCTCTCTCTCTCTCTCTCTCTCGGTCTCTTCTTGCTCTCGCGTCCAAATCCCGGCACAAATGTGCCGGGAGAAATCGATTTTTTTTTTTTACATTCCAGAGCGTCGCATATGTGACGCTCTGCAGTTTTCCAACGTCGCAAATAACGTTGCTAGTTAGCGATGGTATTTGCAACACACTAATTTAGCGTTGCATAAGCGATGCAGGCATCACTTATGCGACGAATGCCCATAAAAAAAAAATTCGAAAACAACAGCATCGCATAAGCAATGGTGCTCATTTTTTTTTTCAATTCGGGGGCGTTGCTACGCCCCCCTATTTCTTGTAGTGAATCCATGACACACATCGGTTGTTATTTGCCAAAAATGAAGCCAATGCCCCATATTTATGTTGATATGATTTATAATCTAAGTTATAGATTTTTCTATGTGTAATATGATGAGAATGGATGACTAGTTCTTTGCTAACATCTTTCTTAAACACTCCCCATTTCGATGGGTTGAAGGACTGTCCAAGGTATCTTTTAAACACATTTTTGGCATCAAAATGCCACCAAAAGTTGCAGCTTGAAGTGCCTCACACTTGCCAATTGGACTTCTTTTGAAAGGTTACAACCTTAAAAAATGATTTTTTTTTTTTACAACATAAATTTTAGAAAATCATTTACATGCAACCGAAGTATGCTTAGTCAATGGTCTTGTGTAATCTTCTAACTTCTATCCCATACATTGAAAGCATGCTTTTGAATGATCTTTAAGGATGCCCACTTTTATCCCTTGGGCATCCCTCAAATTTTGGTGATGCCCAAGGCCACACATCAAATTTAAGCATTGCTCGAGATGACTCTTCCTTGTGGGTTCAAAGATGCATTAAGGTCAATCTATGATTGGTGCATGACTTGAAAAAATTAGATGGTCCCAAATAGGGGTCACTACTTACTACTCAATACTAAATTGTGATGACATGATCATATTTTTTACCTTTCTAGTTATTTACGAATTAATATAGGTTGCACCACCTCAGTATGAGAAGTATTTAATATAGAGTGGCATGGATATCCCTCATATCATTCGAGATGAGAAAAACAATATATATCGCATGCTACATGTGGAACTTGAGACCATTGATAGGAAGGCTACAACAACACATGCACGACGACTTGCGGAGATGAGCAGTGAAGCTCCTTCAAGTACACTTCCATTCAGCAATGCGCCGGAGGTGCAAGTTGTGCCCTCGTCGTAGAGGACAGACACTCGAGCACGAGGAGTATTAAATAGTGGATATAGTTCCCATCATGGAACCTGATTATGATGACGATGGGAATGTCACTACTATGGGGAACATTCCATCATAGACATCTTCTTCTTAAGATAGTGATGCACACATGGATGAGCACGATTACTAGTATGAGATCTCTAGAGTAGTAGACTAGTTAGTAGTAGACTAGTTAGTAGTAGAATGGTCTTTGGAGTTTGTAGTAGACATATTTTTTGTATATGGTTTCTGGTAGAAGTTTTCCATTTACCTTTTTGAGTTCTCAATTTTGAGACATGGATTTTTTATGTACATCATCATGGATTACATTTATGATTTGTCATATGTAGATTGTACATATCACTTGGCTTTTTTTTTTTAGCTTTTTGTAATGAAAATTTTACATCGATTCCATGTACATTATCATACATGCTTGACTATTCTATTGGCATGTTACATTGTTACTTGATAGACAACACATACGATTAAATGTGAAATGTAAATTCTATTATGCTTATAGTTCAGATTAGTTACTTCTTAGTATTAACTAGCTTAAGATGAACATTGAACATTGAATATATATATATATATATATATATATATATATATATATATATATATATATATATATATATATATATATATATATATATATTCAATGTTCAATGTTCATCTTAATGAACACACCTTACCTCGAGGGTAAAGTGGAGTTCTCGCACCTTATACGCACTAAACCTTACACACTGTACCACCTTGGCTAGGGATCCACACAATGGAAGAAAACCCTGCCTCTAATAATTCCCATGCCCACATGGTTAGTCCCATTGTCGATAATGACCTGCACAACATTCTTTCTAACGGACATCCAAAATAGCCTAGTAAATATAATCATATATAAATTGACATGTGAGACATTTGAAATTACACCAAATTAGCAATAAATGAAAAGGCTTGACATATTACATAGTACATGCATGGCACATGCATCATACATAATGTGTGATGCATGTCACATGCTCCAATGTGGATTGCATGAATCAAAATGTAGATTCAAAATTCACACATATTACATAGATGCATTATGCAATGTGCATGCATGTGCATTGTGCATACATATTACACACGTCACATACATAAATTACGATTCACATGTCACATACATAGTACATACATACATATGACACATGTCACATGACACGTACATAGATATTACATACATATCAGTAAAGGCATGCTACATATATACATATTACGTAATATGTACGTGTATTACAATTTACATGTCACATGTGACTGTTGACATACATTATTAGATATTACGCACATAGTAGTAAGTGCATATATGCATATCACATACATACATACCACATATTACACAGTGCACACATAATACATATGTAAATGTATACATGCATGCATAGCACAAGCATACTACATAGTACATACATACATATGCAATGTGCATACAGTACATAGTGCATACATGTATATGCAAATGCATATTTTAAAATTGAAACTTGAAATTTCCACTATACATACATGTAACTACAAGTACGACTTCTCATGCATCAATGACACGAAGGAACATAGTGTCTTTGCAACAATGCACTAGTATGTTATATACATTACTCTTTTTAATGTCTATCCATCCATCGCACATGATAATGCATCCATACTTCCCCCATGTGCCTTTCATGGGCTCTAACATCTTCTCCACTATATCTTTTGGTTTGCATAGTTCACTAGTCCCAACTCCTCATATGAAGGACCACTCCATCAGTATCCCGATGTGCTCACTAACTTCATGGCTGCCTTCCATGGAGGTGTGCATGCAACATTAAAACAAAGGCCACACTATATGAAAAGCTGCAAGTGTATTAGTAACAGCACTGTTGTCAAGAGAGTACATCGTAGAAAGCCATGAGATGGTATACACTCAACCCCCATTTTTTTCAGCACACTCATATCCATCAAATGCATGTTTGTATAAGAATTTCATAAAGTTCTAATAAAAATAATGGCATTCTGATAGTGAAGTTTAATGACCTTATGCTTCCCGCCAACCTCTAGATATTGCTAGATATCATGTACTGCACATTACAAAGATAATGTTCCATTTCCTTGAAAATGTGCTTGAATTTTTGGACACAGATTTCAGATAAAATAACTATTCGATTTAATACAATCCTATGAGATGTATCAAAATTGGACTTGACTATCACTCGCCCCTGATTGCTATAACATGGCTACAACGCACTTGTGCTGGTTAGAAACAATGCATTCAACTGATCACCAAATCTTGAATGACCTTATTTCAACAATTACATTTTATTTATTTATTTCAAGAATTCCTTGCGTCTTTATTGAAATTGGACTTTTGCTTGAATGTTTTCCATCGCTAATTTCGCTCTGATGCCGAAGAGATTTGCCACCTCCTATGATGAACCTCTGTACTTACTGTAAGAATTCTTACATGATGAGCTAGAAGCTACTGTCAGATCGTTGCCTACATCTGTCTTAATCTCGTTCATATGAATCAAACATTGTATCTTGACATAAGAAAATTCACTACAACATATCAAGGGCATACCGATGTTGTCCATACTGACAGTCATGCCTTGGCGTCGGTATGACCGTTGAAAATGCTTGAAAAACCACGGATGCAATACCGACGGTATGAGCCTCGGTATAGGCGTCGATAATTTACTAGAAATTACCGATGCTTATACCGACGCTCATATGGTTGGGCAAAGATCTTAACAACAATGGATGTAGCCATCAATGAAGAGAAATGGACACCACACTGCGACAAAGATGGCTATGACATTTCAATTTTTATGATAGAGCCAATCATGTGTGATTCAGTTCTTGAAGAATGTGAGCTTAGCACTGATGTACTGGAAGAAGCAATGACTCTGATCTAGAATCAATCATTATGGAACCCTCCTTTTACATCAGACGAGGAATATTTCTATGAAGTAGAAGCTCACCATCAAAGACACAAAGAACTTACGAATGATGTGAGGTTAACCACACAAGTGACTGCCAAGAGTGAAGGCAAGAAAAGGAAGAAGAGAGAAGCCACATCATATGAGGAAGAATCTTTGTTTGAGGTCCCTAAAAACTTTAAGAAGTATGAGATAGAAGATAGGAGAGTCATGATAAGAATGCCTAAATGTGATGCACAAGTAGGAGAGGCCTATGATAACAAATAAACCACCAAGAAAGTTGTTGTAACCATAGAAGAAGGGGAAGAAAGATGCACCTACATAGGACATGAGCTGACTGAGAAAGAGGAACAAGAACTGATTGCCTTGTTAAGAGAATACAAAGATGTTTTTACATGGAACTACAAAGGTTTAAAAGGTGTAGACCCTGAGATATGCTCATACACGATCCCCATGACCTTAGAGGCCAAACCCTCTAAGAAGAAGCCATACACATATAATGATAACTATGCATCCAAGATCAAGGAAGAGATAGATAGATTGGTGGAAGTTGGATTCATCTATGAAATTGAGCACACTGAATGGGTATCCCCCATTGTTGTGGTGCCCAAGAAGAATGGCAAGTTCGTGTTTGTATTAACTTGAAGAAAGTTAATGCTGCCACAATTAGAGATAGTTATCTCCTTCCTATCATTGAGCATCTCTTAGAAAGAGTGGCATGCAAGGAAGTCTACAGCTTCCTTGATGGATTCTTTGGCTATAATCAAGTAGCCATTGCTCCGTAAGACCACCATAAGATGGCTTTTGCCACAAAGTGGGGCATATTCGCCTTTCGAGTGCTTCCATTTGGTCTTACTAATGCATCATCTACCTTTCAGAGGTTGATGTGTCATGTGTTCAAAGAGTTCTTGAGGAAGAACCTAGAAGTCTATGTGGATGACCTCTGTGCTCATTCTAACATTAGATAGACACATATCCCTAAGCTAAGAGCTATCTTTGATAAATGTAGAGAATATCAAGTTTGCTTGAACCCAGAAAAGTGTGTTTTCATGGTCTGGCAAGGCAAGATTTTAGGACATATAGTGTCAAATAACGGAAATCCAAAGACGAAGAGAAAGTGCGAGCTGTTGCAGAGTTACCTAGGCCAAAGAATGTCAAGGAAGTACAAGCCTTCATGGGTCATTGTGGATATTATCGACGCTTCATTCACATGTATGCAATCATTGCAAAGCCTTTGTACTCCCTCTTGACTAACTTTGAGTGGACAAATGAATGTGAGAAATCCTCCAATGAGCTTAAGAGACGATTGTGTTCTGCACCAATCTTGACTACACTTGATTGGAACAAGCCATTTCATGTTCATGTAGATGCATCCAATTATGCCATTGGATGTGTACTTGCACAGCCTACTACTGAAGGTAACATGGATCTCCCAATAGCCTATGCTAGTAGACAATTGAATGCGGCTAATTGAAACTATACAACGGTCGAAAGATAAGGATTAGGCATGGTATATGTGATAAAAAAGTTTAGACACTATTTGCTTGCAAATAAGTTTAAAATTTTTACAGACCATCAAGCATTACTATATCTAGAGAACAAACCATGCAATACTGGCAGATTAGTAAGATGGTTCCTCTTACTCATGGAATACGACTTTGAAGTTGTGGTTAGGAAAGGTCGGACTCACCTTAGGGTAGACCACCTTTCTAGACTAACTTCTGGAGAGTCCCCTCAAGGAGTATTCGGTGAGCTTCTTGATGCCTACTTGTTCAATCTAGAGGTAGTGCTTGAGTGTGTTGGGTGTGTGTAGAAGTGCGAGAGACACACAAGAAGCACACACAAGGAGCACAAACGCAACAAGACACACGGAGAAGACGATGGCTAGAATAGCTCTCTCTATTGACGATGAACTGAACTGAAGTAAGAGCTGAATAATATCCCTAAGTACAAAGTACCACCACATATGAGTGAATCATGTATGTGGTAACATGGGGAAAAAACCTCTAGCCAGCACTAGAGTAAAAAGTGCCCATGTATAGGGAAAAGGTTCACATCAAGCTACTCGAGGAATACATAAGTGTAACAAACCCCCCTGGAGCGAATGATGTGAACACATATAGGGAGTGACAGATTAGCCCCCATAAGGTAATAAGCCTAAAGCTTTGTGAAAAGCTTCAAACTTTTCCCATGGAAGAGCTTTGGTGAATATGTCTACCACATTATCCGTGCATGAAACATTGGGTTTTGTGCAACAACCAAAGCACTCTGACTATCAGTGAGAATATGCATAGAAGCATCAATCTCCATGCAAAGATCCATCAATAGGCGTCTCTGCCATATACACTCCACTGTAGCTGTGAAAATTGCCCTGTACTCAGCTTCACAACTCAATGTCGCCACTATAGGTTGCTTCTTACTCAACCAAGATATGCATGAGTCTCCAAGGAAAAAGCAATTACCACTAGTGGACACGTGAGTATCATAACAACAATCCCACTCACTATGTGTAAAAGCATGCAAGCATGTCTGAATATCTCTGCCATAAAAGAGACCTAAGCTCAAAGTGCCTCGAAGATATCTAAACACACGTTTCACCGCTTGCCAATGCTTAGTGCCAGGGCTATGCATGAATCGACTCAGCAGGGAAACTGCATACTGTATATCCGGCCTTGTGTTGCATGCATATGTAAGACATCCCACAGCTTGCTGATAAAGAGAAGTGTCAAATGCATCACTGGAATCCTCAACTGAGAACCTGAACCCTGTCTCAACTAGTATGGAAACTAGCTTGCGATCCTCAAAGGCAAAACGCTGAAGTAGCTTTTCAACATACTTTGCTTGATGCATAACAACCCCTCAACGGATACAAACTGGATGCCAAGATAGTAGCTCAAAAGACCAAGATAAGTGACATCAAAAGTATGCTGCAAATCAGCCATAAGAATGTCAAGTTTTGCATCACATGACCCAGTCAGAGCATGTCATCGACATAAAGAACAAGCACTATAATATCAGCCCCATTCTTGCGTACATAGAGTGTGCTTTCAATCAGACTACATGTGAAGCCAAGACCAATCAAGTGCTTATGGATTTTGTCATACCATGCACGTGGAGCTTGCTTGAGACCATACAAGGCTTTATGCAAGCGACAAACCATATGCTCTTTCCCTATCATAGCAAATCCAAGAGCTTGCTTCACATAGACCTCTTCTTGCAAATCACCATTCAAGAAGGCTGTTTTTATGTCCAACTAATGCACTTTCCAACCTCGATGGGCAGCCAATGCAACCACGGTATGAATGGTAGTCATGCATGAAGTAGGTGCAAATGTTTCCTCATAGTCAATGCCATATTGTTGCGCATATCCTTTGGCAACCAATCTAGCTTTGTAGCGATCAATGCTACCATCATATTTTCTCTTAATCTTATAAACCCACTTTGTACCAACGACATTCTTTCCTTTTGGCAATTCACATAACTCCCAAGTACCATTCCTATGTATGGAATCTGTTTTTGATTGCATAGTACTCATCCATTGTGAATCGTCACATGCATCTTCAAAAGAAAGTGGCTCTTCATTACATGTTGTAGCAATAAGAGAATAATCCACAAAATTACTTGATGCATGGTGAGAGCTTGATCTTGTTCTACCAAGTAAAGATGCACTCAATTTGTTGTCTTGCAAAGTTTGTTTTAGCCACTTTGGCATAGTTTGTGCACTCTTGATAGACATACATTCATTATGTAAAACATCCTCAATATGTACATCATGTGTGGGCTAAATTTCATGCTCATTTTCAGCCATATTTTGACGCAAATGTTCAGCCATATGTGGCTGGAAATTTCCAACATTTTTGATAATTTTTGGCTGAAAAATTTCATCCATGTTTGGTTGGAAATTCTCTGCATTTTCAACACTATTTCGCTGGAATTTTTCAGCCCTTCGAGCCTCAATTGGCTGATTTACATGGCCATAGTCAAGCGCACCATTTTGGAACAAAGGCATGAGTGTATCATGAAGTATTTCGATGGCGATGCACCACATTGTGCTCTCCTTCTTCAGAGCTTCACGAAGATATCCTCAGAGTAGAAAACTGAGCTCCTAGGGTGGTCACACATGGTACTCCACACAGAGACTACAAAATATGTAGAAAACACAGTACACAAGGAGCACGAAGATAGACCTCTCAGGTCTTACAAAATGCGGTCGAACTTATAATCTGTGGCTAACCAGACCACTATATGTTTTATTAAAGAACATATACAAAGAAGTGTCCAGTGGCCATTTGGCCTTTCACATGGACACTAACAGTAACAATCTCCCACGAAAGGCCAATATGGCCAAAATAACTATGGGAGGAAAATAAAGAATGATAAAGAATACCTGAGTGTAAGTATACAAACTATACCTCCCACCTGATGGGCATGTTACACAGTATACAAGTGATTGTGTAAGATAATGAATCAAGTAACCCCCATCAAGTGACAACAGTGTCGAAATCTATCATGTGGTAGAGCTTTAGTCAAAGCATCTGCAGCATTATCTTGAGTGTGAACCTTCTCAAGAATAATGCACTCAGTGGCTAAGCAATCTCTAATGAAGTGATACCTCACCTCAATGTGCTTGGTCTTTGCATGATATACCGGATTCTTAGCCAAAGCAATGGCACTTTGACTATCACTGAGCAAACGAGGTACATGCTGAGGTAAACCCATATCACCAGAAAGACGAGAAAGCCACAATGCTTCCTTACATGCCTCACTTGCTGCAACATACTCTGCTTCTGTGTTGGAAACAGCTCTACATTCTTGAAGACGAGATCTCCAAGAGATAGCACCTCCAGCAAAATGAAAAATGTACCCTGATGTAGACTTATGATTGTGTACACAACCAACATAGTCAGAATCTGTGTAACCATAATGGATGCTTTCCCTCTACCTAAGCATAGACACTTGTCCTTAGTGCCACTCAGATATCTCAAAATCATCTTGACCACTTCCCAATGTTTCTTGCAAGGATTAGACATATATCTGCTCACAACTCCCACTATAAATGCAATGTCTAGTATCGTAGCTACCATAGCATACATGAGACTACCAACAGTAGATTGATAGGGAATTTTGGTCATGAATTCCTTTTCCTCATCTGATTTGGGGGCAATCATCCTTGCTCAATTTCACATATGTGGGTAAAGGTGTACTCAATGCTTTTCCACCCTGCATATTGAACCTATGAAGTACTTTGGATATGTACCCACTTTGAGACAAGTATATGCATCTTTTACTCCTATCACGATTAATGCGCATGCCCAGAATATGTTTGGCATCCCCCAAATCCTTCATATCAAATGTCTGACTCAACTTCCTTTTGAGAATTGACAATTCTCTTGATATATTTAGGTAGTGATGTGTGTGACCACACTAGGACCGCCGGGGCACTTTTTTCTCTCTTTAGGAAGTTTTTTCCCCTTGGCTTGTATATACGCATATTGCCCTAATGGGCTATTTATCTTTGTACATTCTTTAGTAATACATTCAGTATTGTGTGTTGTGCTCCAAGCTTCTTCTTCTTCCTTGTGCTGTTCACGTGCTTCCACAGACGTCTAACTCCAACAATTGGTATCAGAGCAGGACGTCGCTTTGTCTAGGGCATCATCGACACTCCTCCGATTGCAGTCTCAGAATCGCACAAATTTTGGTGAGTATACTCAGCGTATTTTCGAGATATGAGCTCGTTTCAGGCTCCGAATGCACTTTCGTAGTGCTTGTGCAGGCTATTTTCGTCTTTTTGTGCCGAAGATATATACCAGTTTCTATTCGCTAGTATAAGCATCTCCAAGTCGTCTACAAGTCTAGTAGAGGTAGTTCCGTTCAAATTTTTGACATAGAGTTAATTTTTTGCATCAAGCTATTTTAGTCACCGGCCATGGCTGAAAGCAGTGATGTATTCCGTATGTTGGCTGTTGAGGATAAGTTGGATGGTACCAACTACCCGTTATGGGCTTATATGATGCGACATGTATTGGTTGCAAAATGACTGTGGAACATTGTGTAGGGTGTTGAAAAACGTCCTATCACACCTGCAACTATTACAACTGCAAGTACAGAAGCTGATGCAGAAGGTGTCGAAGATGATGATATTCTGCAGATTCCTATTCGTGCTGTGGTTTTTGCTGCACCAACTATAGAGCAGATTCATTGGGATGGTAGAGATGCCAAGGCACATGCATTGATAGCCTTGTCTATCAAACGTGCCATTATTCCTCACATTCGCTCTTGGAGAACAGCTAAGGATGCTTGGGATACACTTACCACATTGTACCAAGCTAGGAATGAGGCTCATGTTGCTTACCTCCGAAAACAGTTGGAGAGTGAGCACATGAATGAAGGTGATTCTATGGACAATTTCCTAACAAAGATCAAAGACTTGAAGGAACAATTGATTTATGCTGATGACGTTATACCAGATAGCTCACTTGTGCAGACCGTTCTGAATGGTCTTCTTGATTCATATCAGAGTTTTGCTTCTACTCTTCGGTTGATGATGAAAGGCAATCCAAATGCCTTGTCATTTGAGGAGTTAGTCTCTGTTCTATTGCAAGAAGATCAGTCCAGGCAGAACAGGTCCATTATGCGAGTTGCAGATCAAGCTTTCCTAGATAGTCAAAAGGGCAAAGGAAAATGGAGCTCTTCAACTAGTAAGCAGAAATCTGCTAATTCTGCACAATCGAAGAGGGAAGACAAAGATGAAAAGAAATTAGAAAAGCAGAAATTGTTTTGCAAGTACTATAAAGGAAATGATCATATCATAAAGAACTGTCCTAAACTGGCTGCAAAAGAGGCAAAGAAAAAAGAGGGAGGAATGGTTGTTGTAGAGGCCTCTACTCCAAAAATAGAGTTTGTTAATCTTGTGCAGGAAGAAGAATGGGCATTCACTACTGTTTGCAGTTTTGACACATGTTCTCATGAGCAGTGCATGTCTACAGTAGACTCAGATGTTTGGTATTTTGACAGTGGGGCAACCAAACATATTACCTCACAACGCAATTTCTTCTCTTCACTCGAGCCTGCCCCTACAGGGAATACTGTTACATGTGCCAACAACTCCTCTTATCCTGTTATGGGAGTTGGTAAGATCATTTTGACTACTGTTGATGGTATTTCTTTCACTTTGTCAGATGCTTTATTTGTGCCAGGGATCAAGAAGAACGTGTTATCAGTTTCTGAATTAGCCAAGATTGGCTTGGTTGTGAAATTTGTTGATGACAGGTGTACAGTTCAAGATATGTCAAATGGTGATGTGATTATTGCTTCTGGCATTTTATGTCGTGGGCTATATAAGCTCATAGACTATGAAAGATTTGTAAATGATTTGGCATGTGTAGTACATGATTCTCAGGCTATGTCACATGCAAAGCTTTGGCATGCACACTTTGGTCATCTAAATTTTGCTAGTTTGCTACGCTTGCAGAAATCTGAAATGGTGTCCTCTTTGCCCAAACTTGAGGCACGTGGAAAACATGTTTGTGAAGGCTGTATTTTGGGCAAAATGCAGCGTTCATCCTTTCCAAAAGATGGTTCAATTTGGGCTACTCAGAAATTGCAGTTTGTACATAGTGATGTCTGTGGTCCTATGCAGACACCTTCTTTTGGAAATTATCTTTACTTCGTGACTTTCATGGAAGATTTTTCTAGGCATGCATGGGTATATCCATTGAAGGCAAAGTCCAAAGTGTTCATGTGCTTCAAATAGTTTTTGGTTTTGGCTGAAAATTTGTCAGCATGTAAAATGGGCACCCTCCGTTCAAATCGAGGGTGGAATATATGTCTTCTGATTTTAATGCATTTCTGGCTGAACGTGGGATTAAACATCGGTGTACAGTGCCATATACACCTCAATAGAATGGGGTTGCTGAACAAAAGAATAGGTCACTCATGGAGATGGCGAGGTGTATGGTCAAGAGTCAGGCTTTACCACATAGTTTTTGGCTTGCGGCTGTCATGTGTGCAGCGTATGTACTTAACGGGTGTCCCACTAAAGCGCTGCAGTCTATCACTCCATATGAGGCTTGGCATGATCGCAAGCCATCTGTTGCTCATCTGTGTGTTTTTGGTTGTTTGGCATATGTGTTGGCAGTAGCCAGAGGCATAGAAGACGTGGAAGCATGTGAAGACAGAGCGTAACAAAGTAGCTGGGAGCCAGTCGAATCATTTTTTCAAACAAATATATTTCAAAATACTTTTCAAAAACCTCCAACAGTGATTTTCATCACTTTTGTACCATATGTAACATAGAAAAACCCTTTTTGTAACTTATAGCTCCATTTTGTGCAAGCCGAGGAGTCCTCGAGCTTGAGGAGCTTAGGTAGAATGAGCGTACCAATTTTGGTTATTTTTAGACACCGTTTACCCTTTCAAATAGCATCTAGAACCTATTTTTTAACTATGCCGGACACTAGATGTGAAACCGGTCAAAACTAGTCTAGAATCTATAAAAAGAGCTAGAGAGCTCATTTTTGAGGTTAGCTTGTTTGAGTAGAGAAGAGCTTAGAGCTATTTTGAGCTTGTAAGAGTGTTCTTGAGCAATAGAGTTGATTTCCTACCTTCCATTGTGTCTTGCTTGTCTCTTCGTTGTGTGTGTGTGCATCTCTATGCTTCTCACCATCACTCTCACTTCATCTCATATTCACGATCTTCACATCACTCCTATCTCTTCTGCGGATTGACATTAAGGAGGTGGAGCTTCTTAATGTGGTTCTCACCATTGTGCTAGAGCAACACCAAATTTGGCGCCGTTGCCGGGGATCGAGTCTAGGACGAATGTGTGATGGTAAGAGTATAGCAAGAAGTGGCATTGGAAGGTAAAAATTTTAGTTTTTGTTGTTGTTTTTAGTTAGTTTTTAGCGTTTTTCACCTCCCCCACACTCCATCTTCATCACCGCACCATCATCTTCCACTCTCAAAAAATCAAAAAATTCACCATATCCACCCATTCTCCTCATTTCCTCTCATTTGTGCATGCGAGAGAGAGAGCTTTTGTGCTTGCATGTGCTATTGTGTTTTTGAGTTTTCTTGCAGGTACAGTGCTCCAGAGCATCAGGAAAGTTGCAAAAAGGTAAGAAAATCACTTTCTGTCAGAAATTTGCCGTGTGTGTCAGACCATCGCGATGGTCTGCCAACTTCGGCATTTTTGGTAAGCAAGTTCACCACAAGGTAGGGGACACAAGCGCATACACGAATCCACACTTGCATTTCAAAAATTTGCATTTTGGTGGACCATCGCGATTGGCTCACGCCATCGCGATGGATCGGCCGGACCATAGCGACGATCTCACGCCATCGCGACGGTTCACTTGAACCATCGTGACCGTCCTTGACCATCGCGACGATCCCGTCGACCCCACGCCATCACGATTGGCTCATGCCATCGTGCCAATGCTTCCACATGGCAAGCTAGACCATCGCGACGATACCCTCAGACCATCGCAATGCCTCGACATTTGAACCATCGCGATTGGCTCAAGCCATCGTGCCTCGTGACCATCGCAATGGGCTCACGCCATCGCGATTGTCCCATTGACCGTTGACCAATGCCATCGCAATTGCTCGCCGATTAGACCATCACGATTGTTCGCTTCATGCCATCATGACAGTTCGCACCTTCGGACCATCGCGATTGTGCCACGCTATCGTGATGGTTCACCTAGACCATCACGACGGTCCCAGACCATCGCGACGGTCCCAGACCATCGCGATTGTTGCACACCATCGCGATTGTTCACCCCAAACGCAATTTTTAGGGTTTGATTTTTTGGGCAAATTTGGGGCTATTTTTTGAAATTTTTGGATCATTAAGCTCATAGGAGACCCCTTAGCTCATATTTGGAGAAAAAACTATTTGTCATTTTTTACCGCCGAGGGCCTGAATGCTCATGTCTTTTTCATCCAAAGTCCGTTTTTTGATCTTTATAGCTCGTTGATTTTTAGATAACAAATTTTGAGCTTAACCTTGTCGAGACTAGAAAATCCAAGGGGCAATCATTAAAAGTTTGGGCAAAAGGGAAAGGACCTTTAAAAGTGTATATATCAAAGTGCTTGATCATCCATTGTGAGTTGGTCTAAACATTGAATTTTTACAGGTCTAGCAAGGGCAATCAAGGGCAAACAAACAAGGCAGTGAAGAACGCAAAGCTTGGGAAGCGCGGCTTCTTGGGCATCAGAGCAACCAAAGGAGCTGGCTTGAGGTTGGAAGATTACTCAACCCCCTCAGTCAATTAGTAGCTTAGGGTAAGCGTTAGCATTGTGGATTAGATTAATGACGATAGGAATGCATCAAGTTCAAGAGCTTTAATCTTTCAAGTCTAAGACTAAGGATAAGGGTGTGAGATACGAAAACCTAAAGGAAAGAACTTAAGTCTTACGGAACGAGAACTCAAAAGTACCACAGAAAGTCTATTCCTGACGCATATAGTTAGACAAGACAAGAACTTAAAAGCATTTAAAAAAGAATCAAGAAAGTAAGAAAAAAGAACCATTGACGATCAGAGAGTGCCGCCAAGTAAATTCATGAACCTTAGATCGGGCAAGTATATAGGTAAGTCAGACCGACAAAGCCTTAGATCATCAGGTGCAAGCGTAGGAACTACTGCACGATCGTGGGCACAACAATTGAATAATAGTTACCCTTACGAGTTGAGCTCAGATACGAGTGAATCAGAAATGGATTTCAACACGAAAAGACCAGAAGGAGGGTCAAACATAACATATTTGGAAAGACCCGAAGGACCCTATAGAACTCAATTAGAATTTCTCCGAATCAACCGCTTAGGTGCTCGCATCTATGAGGATGGTTTGCGAAGACAAGTGGTGCAAATGCACAACCCGGACCAACCCATTGGATTGGAACGCCCAGTGGTAAAATTTGAGAGAGACGCATACATAGACAAAGAAGGTACGATGTACATCATAAGTACTGAGCCAAACAATACCAATGAGTTTGGTGTAATTAAGTTGGAGACGAAAGCGAAAGCCCAAGGAAAAGAACCATTAGAAGAACCTAGGATGCCTAGAGGGAAATCTGTACTGACACGAGTACTAGTTCCAGATTGGACCCCTCATGATAACAGAAGCATAGAATTATTCGTAAACGAAGAGACAGACGAAGCATTTTGGAGATACAGAATGGAACAACCTGGTGAGGTAGGCACCATCGTAATCTACGAATTTAAGGACCCAGATACACCTGGAAAGGTGGTATACCTAGATGAAACTTCAGAACAAGTATTTGTGGTACCAGACCATGCTAGAAATACCTACACATGGAGAGGCGATTTAGTATTCCCTCCATCACGAGCAAACATAAACACAAGCCATCAAGGGGCAGGAACATCCTCAGCCCATGGTAATCAAAGAGAGAAAAATAAAGAGAGAACTGAAGTGAGTTTCAATCATCCCATAGGGAGAGATAGAACAACCACGGACACTGATAAAGTGGAAAGACAAAGAGAACCTAGAATACAAGGTGGTAGAGATGATTTTCCTCTACCTATACCACGTGAACACGCAAGAATACTGAGACCCACTCAATTAGTAAAATCCATGAAAAACTACTTTGATGGGACAGGAGATCCCTATGACCATGTTGCGGAATTTAAGCAAGTGCTACGAGCAGAGCAAGTAGAAGACATGTTTACGCAATATAATGCATTTGGACTAATGTTAAAGAATACCACTTTAACTTGGTTCCAACCATTGCAAGAAAGGCAATTTAGAGACATCCATCACTTTTTAGAGTCATTCATCACGGAAATCTCTAAAAGTGGAATCAGACATGATACGTCGTCATTGATTCATAGTTTTAAACAGACCCCTCGAGAAACAGTTAGACTCGCAGGATGTAGGTTTAGACAATATGTTGAGAGATGTCCAATGCAAGAGCTACCCTCACAAGCCAAGCAAGTGTCATTGTTTTTAGATGGCTTGTTGAGCTCTAAGCTACGCTCCTATGTGTGCTTGAAGGAACCGAGAACGTTAGAGCAATGTGTAAGAATTTGCATAGACATTGAAGACAACTTAGGAGACAAGTTGGAACTGTCAAAGGTGTACAAGGACTCAGATTGTTCCTCTCTAGCATCTTCAAAACTTTCTAGCTCGATAGAGGACCTAGTAGAAAAAGTGGCCCAAAAACTAGGAGTTTCTAGTAAACAGATGCCTAGGTTAACAACAAACAAGCATTGTTACACCTGTGGTGGTGATCATATGGCAAATGTGTGTCCCAATGTAACACAACCACAAGCCAACCCTAGTGGCCAATATTGTACGATTGAGAGATGATACACGAATCACACGGCTCAAGACTACCCATACAACAAACAAGCAGTGAGACATAACTACTCGCAAGCATATGCATAGCCAGGTAGGTATCAAGGCCAATACAATACTCAGCCTCATTACTATAGGCCTCCTCAGAACTATCCTTATCAGGCTCAACAGAGACCTCAACCTGTCTTAGCACAGAAGCCACCCCCACCAGCTAATGTCATCTCAGTTAAATACGATGCTGCAGAAGAGAACCTAAGTAGGGCTTTAGTGCCTTCATCACCCCTCATCACAGAAAGTGACCCGAACTCAAACAGTTTTGACTCTACACATGTAGATAGTCCACCCGCGTATTACACTGAGTCACCAGAACATGTGGAGACATATTAATACGATAGTCCACCATTGGAACCTAGTTGGGAGCCTGACTATGCTAATGTGATGTACACAAACCCGAATCCGCGGCCCCAATTAAGACAGCAAAGACCACAGGGCCCTAGAGGACCATGTTTTAGGTGCCAAGGAGACCATTTCATAAAGGATTGTCCACATCCTCCGATAGCAGGATAATCTCAATATTATAACATACAAGGCTTTTGAGCCGATTGTGGTAAAGAGCACATCATAAAAGATTGTCCTAAGAACCTTGCTAATGCTTCAAATGTGACACCGATCAACGTGTTAGGTATTGTAAACAACACAGATGGATCCAACCCTACATACGTGCCTATCCAAGCTATAACTAGAGCCCAGACCCTCTTACAAAACCAACAGCTTAATCAGGAGAAAAGAACTGGAACTAGTGAAGTTGGAGAATCTAGCAGTAAGAAGACGAAATCTTGGAAAGATTCTAGAGAAAGGATTAAGAGAAAGTGGAGTAAGAGGATAACAGAATTGGAAGGAAGTCTCAAGGAATCTAGAGCCAAAATCCTAGAATTGACTTCACAAGAATCGAATCAGGCGAATCTAGCTTAGAAATCAGGTTCAGTTTTAGTGGAACCCATATCGAAAAACCTAGACATGATGTTTTGTGCGTATCAAGCTAGAATAAAGGAAGGACCCCAGATAGCTGAAATGAGTAAGAACTACCCTCAAGCAGACTTAGAAATTGAGAGGACTAAACTTTGCATGAAGATGGTAGAATTAGCACAAGCTATGTTTGAAGCCTCTAGATATCTTAATTGGAATAACATGGCAAAACCAGAATTACACTTTCAAGGACTAATGGAAAGGCTAGAATACTTGATTGATAGCAAGGAGAAAAAGAATCAGCATAGGAACCCTATTGTTTCGGAGACACAGGAAAGGAATGCACCATCCCTGTCTCAAGTACCAAATACAGAAGGTGAAGACAACCTGTCTTCCATACATAGGTACTCACATGAATTTCTAAGAGAAATTTAAGAAAAGAAGTGGAGAAAAGAACAAGGAACTCATCCTCCTATTCAAGAAATAGACGACTTGCAAGAGCAATTTCCCCAAGACATTCCCTCTATTTACGATGATGTAGAGGAAGAACAACTGAGTGAACACACAGGTTTCGAATCCAATTCTTTGCAAGAATTGCCTCAGTTCATAGAAGCTTGGGAAGCTAAGTCTATTAGCATGAGAGCACCCACAATAATAGTGAGGAATGAAGAATCAGTAATCCCTAGAAACACGGAAGTGATAAAGAACACTAAGGTACAGTGTCATCTTACTCTAGAGGAGTTGCTGAAGGTTAAACCAAAACTGTGGAAACATGTAGCAAATCAATTCCCTGAGCTTGCTACTGCTCCCTCACAGACATGAACACACAAGAAGGTACTGGAAATACCAGTAGAAAGGATCGGAGATGTAAGCGGAGAGGAAGGTAATGCTTATCTTCCAATAACCCATCAGGGCTATACCACCAAAGCCATCTTAGATTCAGGAACCGGACTAGCCATCGCTACCACCGCTTTATGGAAACGTTGGGGTAAGCCCGCATTGAGACCCACCAGGATGAAGCTACAAATGGCTGATGGACATATAGAAAACCCATTAGGCTTACTAGAAGGCATATCTCTCACCACTTGTGGTCTGGAGTTTGAGCATACTTTTGCCATTTGTGATTCTGTGAAAAATCATGCTTACGAGATGATATTAGGACGACCATTCATGCGTCAGTTACAAATTGTACAAGATTGGGGAACTAATTCTTTGTACTTGCAACATTTAGGAGTGACTACTAAAGTCAATCTTAAAGACTATTCACATCGAGATGTACCACCAATACAATGGAATACCATCCATAAGAAACAAGAAGAAACAGAATCTGCACACTCATTAGAGTTAGACCCCTCATGGTTGCACGAGGATACTCATTTATGGATGTGTAAAGTAGCTAAACAAGAGGAAGAACGATTAGAAGCCAGGACATTAGGTTCAGAACAACATCCACGAACCCTTCAAGACCCAGCGTACGCACTTGTAGTATTTCTAGACAAAGAATTCGAGCCTCATGGTTGGGCAGAAATATTTAGCAACAATGGATGTAGCCATCAATGAAGAACAATGGACACCCCACTATGACGAGGATGGCTATGATATTACAGTTTTCACGATAGAGCCAATCATGTGTGATTGGATTATTGAAGAATGTGAACCTAGTCTTGATGCATTTGAGGATGCAAGTGACTTTGATCTAGAGTCAATTATTATGGATCCATCCTTTGCATCAGATGAAGAATATTTCTACGAAGTAGAAGCTCTCCCTCAGAGACACGAAGAAATTATGAATGGGGTGAGGTTAGCCACACAAGTGACTGCCAAAAGTGAAGGTAAGAAAAGAAAGAAGGAAGAAACCATGCCAGAAGAAGAAGAATCCTTGTTTGAGGTTCCTGAGAACTTCAAGAAATATGAAATAGAAGATAGACGAATCATGGTACGAATGCCTGACAGAAAAGCTGACATTGGAGAATTATATGATAATCGAGAGAAAACCAAAAAAATCATAGTTGCCAAAGAAGGAGAAGAAGAAAAATGTACATACATAGGGCATGATTTGACGAATGCAGAAGAAGAAGAATTAGTTGCCCTATTGCGGGAATATAGAGATGTGTTTGCTTGGAGTTACAAAGACTTGAAAGGAGTAGATCCATATATATGTTCTCATACAATCCCTATGACTCCAGATGCAAAACCTACGAAACAAAAACCATACATGTACAATGATAACTACGCTGCAAAGATTAAAGAAGAAATAGATCGTTTGATAGAAGCAGGATTCATTTACGAAATTAAGCATACCGAATGGGTATCCCCCATTGTGGTCGTGCCCAAGAAGAATGGAAAATTGCGTGTGTGTATTAACCTTAAAAAAGTTAATGCCGCCACGATTAGAGACAATTATCCTCTTCCTATCACGGAACACCTATTGGAAAGAGTTGCGGGCAAGGAAGTTTACAGCTTTCTTGATGGTTTCTCAGGCTATAATCAAGTAGCCATTGCTCCAGAAGATCAACACAAGACGGCTTTTGCCACAGAATGGGGCATTTTTGCATTTCGTGTAATGCTATTTGGGTTAACAAATGCACCCGCCAATTTCCAACGACTCATGTGTCACGTTTTTAAGGAATTTTTACGCAAGAATTTGGAAGTTTATGTCGATGACATATGTGCTCATTCGAATATGAGGCAAAGTCATATCCCAGAATTAAGGTAGGTATTTGACAAATGTCGAGAATATCAAGTTTGTCTGAACCCAGAAAAGTGTGTTTTCATGGTTAGACAAGGAAAAATTCTAGGACACATTGTGTCAAAGAATGGAATCTCTACGAATGAAGAAAAAGTGAAACTGATTGCAGAACTACCTAGACCAAATAATGTAAAAGAAGTACAAGCATTTATGGGTCATTGTGGTTATTACAGACAATTCATACACATGTATGCAATCATAGCCAAGCCATTGTACTCTCTTTTAACCAAGTTTGAATGGACAGGTGAGTGTGAAAATTCATTCAATGAACTTAAATGACGTTTGTGCTCAGCACCTATATTGACAACCCCGGATTGGAGTAAGCCATTCCATGTACATGTGGATGCATCCAACTATGCCATAGGATGTGTGTTAGCACAACCCACGAATGAAGGTAATATAGATCTCCCCATAGCTTATGCGAGCAGACAGTTGAACGTAACAGAAAGAAATTACACCACGACGGAATGAGAAGGATTAGGAATGATCTACGTAGTAAAGAAATTCAGGCATTATTTGTTGGCAAACAAGTTCAAATTCTTTACAGATCATCAAGCATTATTGTATTTAGTCAATAAGCCATGATGCACACACGACTGCAAAATTCTTATTTGAAAATGTCTTTACAAGATATGGATTGCCTATTGAGTTAGTGAGCGATCGAGGAACTCACTTTCTAAACCAAGTCATTGAATATTTGTTACAGGATTTTATGGTGATTCACAAGAAATCCGCACCATATCATCCTCAGGCCAATGGTCAAGCAGAAAGTACTAACAAGATCCTTTGTAACGTACTGACGAAACTCGTGAACAACAAACGTTCAGATTGGGACAAACAGTTATGCCATGTTGTTTGGGCATATTGAGTGGCCTACAAGACCGTACTCAATGCAACTCCCTTTCAGATGGTTTTTGGTCAGAATGCTGTGCTTCCTTTGGACTTTTTGATACCGACCCTTAAGGTTGCACAAGAACATCAGTGGACCGGCCATGAATTACCAGCAAGAATAATGGACTTGGAACGATTAGGAGAAACCAGGCTGAAAGCAACAACGAATATACGCAACAAAGAAGCGATAGAAAGCATATTTCGATCCACATGTGAAAGATAAAGGCTTAAAAGAAAGAGATTTAGTTCTAGTATATACGCTGAAACAACACGCACAGAAGTTAGAAAAGCGAGGTTATGGACCTTTGATCATTAACCGACTCTCGACAAGTGGAGCAGTACAATTAGCCACCTTAGAAGGAGATATAATGCCTAATTACATTAGTGGCTGTAGAGTCAAGCTTTATCAGCAACCTCTTACTGAGGATATGCTTAGACGACTCACGTTGGCAAAGAAGCGTAAGGAGGAAGAAAATAGGATATGTGTTGAAGCTCAGGCAGAAGCCATAGAATGCATTAAGCGCATGAAGTTAAGAACAAAAGGACTAGGGAGAGAACATTATAACCAACTCGAAACAACACCCAGATATCCCATGGCCATGTGTCAAGAAAAGTCAAGTACTCATCCTAGCATAGTGGACAGGAGACCATTCATTACAGTCAGGCTAGAGCATGACAACCCTTGCCAAGAGCTCAGGGCTTTAATTGACTCAGGTGCTGCGACAAGTGCGATTAGATGGTCCCACTATAAGGAGTCAGGAATAGAAATGCGGCCAATTGAGGCATACCTCATAGGGCTAGGAGGCATGGAAACCCCTTGCATGGGTGAGGTGGACCTTCCTATCCTCATACATGATGTGACCATGACAACGAAGCTACTAGTGTGCCATGACGAGGACCTGATAGAACCCCTAATCCTTGGCCAAGATTGGCTATATGATCACTCAGTGGACCTAAACCTTAGACAAGGCTCCTTACAGATTGGAACCTTAGATCAGAAGCGAGTGATATTGCTTGACTTCCCTAACGGCATTCGGACTGAGGTATGTAACCCTAGACCATATGAACAGCATGCGAAGGAGGACCGGAAGATCTTTGGTCAGATGAGTCACGTTACGCCTACACCAACCCACGCGGGCTTGGTGATGGACAATTGTCAATTAGAAGGACATCAGGAGATTTTCCCTTGGGCTTCCTGCAAATTAGAAGGGGCAACCACCCAACTGCTTGGTCAAATGGACACCATCAGTGGTCAAATGGACACAATCAGTGGTCAAGTGGGTTACATCAGCAGATAAATGGGGATGATTGTAGGTCAGGCGGACTGCATCAATGGCCAAATGGACACTATCAGCTGCAGTGCCCATCCTTCCACACTTACAACGGACTGGCCTAGATTAATAGTACAAAATGGAGCATTTCCTAATGGGCAGGTTTCGCAAGTGTTGGACCTCCCTTCTTTTCCAAAGCAGAGTGTCCATCGGACCTCTCAACCTCAACCACAAAGGAGTCAATCACAATAGAGGAACCCAGACCGACAACAATATCAGATGACACAAGGAAGAAAGCTGCAGTATCAGTATCACAAAGCAAGAGGCACGAGACAAATATGGGTGCTAAAAGGACAGAAAGCACAGATAGATTCCACCAATGCGGACAATGATAAGAAGAAGTTACAGCAGAATCAGAAGCAGTATCCAAAGCCTTTTCTATCTTCTTCTACGAGTATGAACATTCGATAAATTTGGATCGCCAAGAAGTACCTTACAAATCGACCCACACCCACGCAGATTTGGGTAGCCAAATAGTGTATCATAGCTCAACCCTCAAGCCATGTAATATATACCCCTCAAAAATCTCTTCACCCCTCAATACCATCACATCCGATATCACCTTTTGTCCCTCAGTAGAAACATATCACCCGCTCAGAAACTCTTAGGAAGTGGATACCGAAACGTATCCAGATGCCTTCTCCGACCCCCTTATCTAACATCACTCCCACCCTGACTAATCTACAACCTTGTAATAACTCATTTACGACTGAACCTTGTACAAATCCACACACTCTAACCCAACATCACTTGTAATAACATCTCATCAAAGAAATGTATGCATCATCTAAGCATGTAGGTGTCTAGAGACCTGCATTAGTTTTGCAACAATTATTCCATGCATCACCTCACGACACTCGGCTACACGAGTTACACATCGGTTATGGAAAGGGATTGCGGTCTCACTTTAATGGGATCATGATTAATTTCCATACTAATGTGTTAATCTTTTGTAGCACATCTCCTACACACTCGCGCCATTCATCATGCAGGCAGAAGGACCATCGAAAGCTGGCCCCAGTGTACCCATGGCAAATATTGGTGAACTACTAGCTGAACCACATCCCACAGCTCAACCACCGAAATTCCAGGGATTTCCAAGACCCATGCGGATCGATGATCCTCCTAGGGGATACACAGAGAAGATTCATCGTTATTCTCATTGGTTTCAAGGTTTAGCAGGCCCGTTGGCGGATGCAGATTTCCTTTTTGAGGCCAATTTGACTTTTGATACCCCCACGTGGCACAAGTACCAGTTTTTCTCAAGAGAGTTTGAAGCATTACAGAACACGGAAGACTTGAGCATGTTTGGGCAAGAGTTGGCTTTACAGAATACTTCAGTGATCCATTGCCTAAACCAAATTTCTACCGATGCTACTATTTGATAATCACATTGACAACTTCAGAGAACAAAGATTTACCAGGAACATTCATTTTGCCGTCATTAGTAAACGATCCACCGTTTAAGAAGTTTTATCTTTTCAAAGATTTGATTAGAGCTGCAATCAAGATACATGGAACACACACTCCAACAGAGCGAGAAAGGTTGATTCCCGAGTGTTGGAACTCAAGGTCAAGCTCAAGCATGGAAGCACATCAGAAAGGTGGACACATACAAGAAGAAGGAGCAAGTAGGGAGCTCTAAGAAGTACAATGTCAAATTTTTAGAAGAATCCCCTGCAAAAATAGTGATTTCCATCACTAAAAACCATTGTAAATACCATTTTCTATTTTTGTAACTCCATTTTGTTCAAGCCGAGGAGTCCTCGAGCTTGAGGAGTATTAGAAGTATCATGCTACCAATTTTCATAATTTTTAGACTTCGTTTGAGCCCTCAAATAAGCCATGGAACCTAATTTTTAACTAGGCCGGACACTAGGTCTAGACAGGGCCAAAACTACTCAAAAAACTATAAAAAGAGCTAGAGAGCTCATTTTTGAGGTTAGCTTGTGAGAGAATAGAGCTTTTGTAAGAGAACTCTTTTGCAATCGAAGCTTTCCATTGTTCCTCTCTTTGATCTTACCTTGTGCGCGCGTGTGTGTATGTGTGTGCATGTTTGTGTGCTTTCACTCACGCACTAGTGCCTTCACTTGCTCGTGGTCTTCATAACGGTCCTCACGTCTCTGCGGATTGACAAGTAAAGGAGGTGGTGCTTACGCTTGAGCTTCACCAAATTTTGGCGCCGCTGCTGGGGAGAGAGCTTCGAGGACGAGCATTGTGATGGTAAGATCGTAGATTTGCGACATTGGAAGGTAAAAAAAATGTCATTTTTGTTCATTTTCTGATTTCTCCTCTTCATCTTCATCATCATCACCATCTCCATCTTCTTCCATCTTCTTCTTCATAGAAATTTCTTGTTTTTTAGTGCATTTTCATCATTTTCGTACCATTTTTCATGCATTATTGTGTGAGAAGGAGTTAGGAGGTGCAAGGGAGAGAAAGCGCTGTGTTTTTTCATGATTTTCTGCACATACGGAGCTCGCCATTGCTCGGCGCTCAGAAATTTGAATTGCCCACCAAAAAACACAATTCTGTTATGAAAATCGCGATTCTGTGAAAATTCAAATTTTTTTGAAAATCGTGATTTTCTATTTCTCGCCTAAAAGGTTTCTGAAAGAAACACGATTCTGTGGTCATTCTCAGAATCGCGATTTTGTGGTTGTGCTCAAAATCACGATTTTCAGCCAAAAACACGATTGTGATAAAACACGATTCTCTGCTGACAATCGCGATTTTCAAAAACATGATTCTCTGTTGGCAATCGTGATTTTCATGTCAAAAACATGATTATGAGAAAACACGATTCTATGGTTGTGCTCAAAATCGCGATTCTCACAAATCACGATTTTCAGCCAAAAACACAATTCTCTTAAAACATGATTTTCTACTGGCAATCGTGATTTTCATATCAAAAACACGATTCTGAGAAAACACGATTATGTGGTTGTGCTCAAAATCGCGATTCTCACAAATCACAATTTTCAGCCAAAAACACGATTCTCTAAAAACACGATTCTCTGCTGACAATCACGATTCTCAAAAATGCGATTCTCTGATTTCATAGCATCACGATTCTCTGATTTCATAGCATCGCGATTCTCTGATTTCATAGCATCGCGATTCTCTGATTTCATAGCATCGCGATTCTCTTGAAGTTCACAAAATCGCAATTCTCTTGAACTTCACAAAATCGCGATTCTTTGATTTCACAGCATCGCGATTCTCTTGAAGTTCACAAAATCGCGATTTTGTCCAAAAGGTCCTGTTTGCCTGTTTTGACCCCCAGGAGCCTGATTTGACATAACTTTTTCATCCAAAGTTCATTTTTTGAGCTCTATAGCTCATTGGAAAGCTCGTTTCGAAGGATATTTTGAAGTTGACCCTCTGGTGGGGCCAAGAACCCAAGGGGACCCCAAAGGATTTTGAACCATACTAAGGGGAAATTTTGGAGTCTTAACCAAAGCTTATGAACCTGAGATCTGGTAGACACCTAGGCAAGGATAAACAAAGCATTAGATCTTCTGAGGCTAGTGTCAACCATATAGGTAAGTATTGGGCACAACAACTAAGTGGTCATCCTTACAGACTAAGTTCAGACACAAGTGATTCAGAAATGTCTTTTAGCATGGGTAAACCTGTAGGTGGCTCAAGAACTGATTATTTACAAACACCAGAAGGCCCCTATAAGACACAATTGGAATATATTCGGACCAACCGATTAGGCGCTCGCATCTATGAGGACGGCCTAAGGCGATCAGTTGTCCAACTCAAAAATCCAGATCAATCCTTTGGACTTGAACACCCGGTGGTCAAGTTCGAAGAGGGTTCATATATTGATAAGGGAGGAACCATGTATGTGGTCGCTAACCTACCAGATAGGACTGATGAGTTTGGAAATATCATTCATGAGAATGGGATAGGAGACTTAGAACAAGGAAATGTAGGACAAGGACCCCAGACTCCTAGAGGTAAGTCAATTTTGACCAGAGTGATCACTCCAGACTGGATCCCTCAAGACAACAAAAGCATAGAACTATTCTTGAATAGAGAAACAGAGGAAGCCTTTTGGAGATTCAAGCCGGATCAACCTAACCAATTGGGCATAGTCATCATCTACGAGTTCAAGGATCCAGAGACACCAGGCAAAGTTGTCTACCTGGACAACACATCAGAGAAATTTTATTGGTAACAGAACATGATAGACATGCATATACTTGGAAGAGTGAATTGATTTTCCCTCCACCAAGATCCAATGTTTCCCATGGTTTCCAAGGAGTGGGATCATCCCAAGCTCATGAAGCCCAAAGAGAAAAAACTAGAGAGAGACCTGAGGTAAGTTTTGCACACACTGTGGGCAGAAATAGATCACGATTTGAAAATGAAAGACCTGAAAGAGAGAGACATCAAGCACATAGGCAACAAAGAGATGAACATAATTTTCCATTGCCTAGACCCCGAAAGCACCCAAGAACCCTTAGAGCCACTCAAGTGATCAAGGCAATGTAGAATTATTTTGACGGGACAGGAGATCCTTATGATCATGTGGCCGAGTTCAAACAAGTGTTAAGGGCTGAACAAGTTGAGGATTTGTTCACTCAGTACGAGGCATTTGGTTTGACTCTTAAGGGCACGATCTTGGCTTGGTTTCAACCACTGAGCAGTCGCAACTATCGAGATATAGGTCAACTGCTAAACAAATTTATTGTAGAATTTTCCAAGAGTGGTATCAGGCATAACACATCATCTTTGATCCAGAGCTTCAAGCAGACACCCCAAGAAACAGTGCGACTAGCAGGAAGAAGGTTCAGACAATACTTAGAAAGGTGCCCTGTTCTAGAGTTGCCCACACTTGCCAAAAAAGTGGCCTTGTTCTTAGATGGCTTATTGAGCACAAAGTTAAGATCATATGTGTACTTGAAAGAGCCTAGATCCATAGAAGAGTGTGTGCGGACATGCATTGACATAGAAGATAACTTGGGTGAGGAGTTAGGATTGTCCAAACTCTATAGGGATTCTGATAGTTCTACTAGTCATACTTTGAAAATCTCCATGGAAATAGAGGAGATAGCTGAGCAAGTTGCCAAGAAGTTGGGAGTCCAAAATAGACAAACACAGAGTGTCACCCTGTTGTCAGGATCTTGCTCATGCGCATACAGAGATTACGGAACCGGAAAACACACAGAGAATAGACGCAACAAGAGACGAGACACAACGCAGTATTGGGTGCAATCTCCCCCCACGCACTCTGTTTCGACAGTCCACAGAGTGCATGTATTTATAGGAATTTTGATTACGTCGAAAAGAGTGGTTACAAGAGGGCGGCTTCGAAAAGCAGGCGTGAAACTAAAAGTTGATAACTTTTACAGAAAGCCATTACTTTGAATAATAGAAACTGCGGTCTACAACGACCCTTATTCTAACCATTACTTTTCTAACAATAGAACCTTCTACGCAGGTTTATTTACAAAATAAATAATAATTATTCGGATTATTGATGTTCGCCCTTTCACACCTTGCACGCTCCTCACGAACCTTCAGCTGCTATATCAAAAACATATTAATACATTAATAATTTAACATTTTAACAATGCCTTGTTCAATAATATACAACATGCCTCTCAGTTGACAAGCAACTGACCTCAGTTGATAAAATAATTCAACACTCTAACAATTATAATACAGTGTTCAACATATTCCATATTACTGTTACAATCCAACAATGCATTGGCCAACATATTTCATGTTACAATCCAACAATACATTGGCTATTCGATATTTCAATCCAACAATGCATTGGCCAACATATTTCATGTTACAATTCAACAATGCATTGGCTATTCGATATTTCAATCCAACAATGCATTGGCTATTCCATATTTCAATCCAACAATGCATTGTTCAACATATTCCATAAGGTATAACATGCCCCTCAGTTGAACAAGCAACTGACCTCAGGTGATAAAAGAATAAACATGGATGGCCAGTCACATGTTTCATCACTGAATAAAGAAAATAGGCATGTGCCATGTAAAAATACATGCATGGAAATGTTCATGGAGCTGTTACATTAATGTGTTGGGGTATGATATACAGGATTTAAGTCAAAAATGTAATCCAAAAGTGATGACAAAAATGAATATCTGGATATGATAAAATAATAATTAATTTTCTAATCATGAATTTATACTTGAATGCATGTGCATATGAATTTTGTAAAAATTTCGGCAGCATAACGGCGTGATTTTGAAAACCGGAAAATTTCTGACAAACAATTTCCATGATACATAAAGAGACCAAAAGGGGATTACACACCCTGACATATGTATTTTTTTTTTTCCTCCTTGCTAACCTGCAATAAAATACATACCTGTCCCTGCAATAAGAATTCATGTACCATACAAGACAAACCATGTTTAAACGATGCGTATATTCCATGTACGATGCAAAACATGCATGTCCAAAATGTAAGTGGATGCAAAAAGAAGACAACTATGCATATAAATTCACAAGAAACGTATCTGGATGGTTACAAAGTAATTTGCCGATGTGTGCAGGTGCTGAAGATGATCCACCCCTTTATCATAATAGCATGACAATATGCCTTCAGGAATCAAGGCTACAAAAAGATGATTAAAAAAAAATTTGTTTGATGATGAATGGGTAAAGTCCAAATTCTTTTGATCTTGGAAGAGAAGCTCAAAAGATATGTTATAGCCACTCTATAAAGAGATCGGAGATATCTTTCCATAACAGTAAAACAAAATCTCAAAAATTAAAGGTAATATGCTCCTATAGACTAAATTCAATATGTAAATACATCACAATTATCAAACATGTAAGGTAAACTGTAAAGGTAAGAATGAATCTTTAAACTCTTCTTGAAAAGCCTTCCAGGTGCGTGGACAATCTGCACGACGAGAAAGATCATTCCACCATAACTGCGCTCGTCCTACCAAATAATTGGTGGCAAACTCAATTTTCTTATTTTCTGAATATAACCCATCGGAAAAGAAATCGTTGAATAGGGATAGCCATGATAAGACAAAGCGGCCATCTTTTCGTCCGTCGAATTGAAGCATAGCATAACGTCCGTGTATGGCTTGTTGAAGTGCTTGAAGTTCTTGGTTCATAATCTCTAACTCTTGTTTGAATGAAACTCCAGGTAAAGGTGAATTACTGTAATCCGCCATGGTGCTCTTGGATCCTTGCTCTCAACCTTGCTTGGTATCTTAAACACTCAATCAAGTGCCACCCAAGGATTTTGAAGGAATTCACACTTCCAAGCTAGCTCATTGGAAAGTTCGTTCCGAGAGCTTTCCAACGGTATATTACAAGCCTCAATCCCACCTACGGATTGAAAGTTACACTTGGTTCTTTGTTGGGTCCAACCTTGAAATCGCCGCGAGCGCCTTGCACAAGTACCAAAGAAAGAGAACTTGAATAACAATTCCAAGAGATGGTGGAGTGGTTAAAGTACTTCCCTTGAAAGTAGGAGGTTGTGGGTTCAAATCCTCCTACCTTAGGGACTCTAACCTCTCTATTACCACTCAAAAATTAAAATTGCCTCGCGCGTAGCCAACGGCTGCCAACGGTTGCCAAAGGAGCCTTGGGTGCCAATGTTGCCAATGTATTGCCTAAGTTCTTTGCCTTAGTTGATGCCTTGGTCGACGCCTTGGTCGACGCCTTGGAGTAAGACGTAGGAGAAGACGCAGGTGAAGACGTAGGTTCTGGAAACGAAACAGAAACAGAAACCGGAAACGAAACGGAAACGGAAACGGAAACGGAGATGGAGATGGAGATGGAGATGGAATTCAGAATCGCAAACAGAGAACAGAACCCTCTGTATTGACGCGTGCAGAGCTCTGATACCACTGTTGTCAGGATCTTGCTCATGCGCATACAGAGATTACGGAACCGGAAAACACACAGAGAATAGACGCAACAAGAGACGAGACACAACGCAGTATTGGGTGCAATCTCCCCCCACGCACTCTGTTTCGACAGTCCACAGAGTGCATGTATTTATAGGAATTTTGATTACATCGAAAAGAGTGGTTACAAGAGGGCGGCTTCGAAAAGCAGGCGTGAAACTAAAAGTTGATAACTTTTACAGAAAGCCATTACTTTGAATAATAGAAACTACGGTCTACAACGACCCTTATTCTAACCATTACTTTTCTAACAATAGAACCTTCTACGCAGGTTTATTTACAAAATAAATAATAATTATTTGGATTATTGATGTCCGCCCTTTCACGCCTTGCACGCTCCTCACGAACCTTCAGCTGCTATATCAAAAACATATTAATACATTAATAATTTAACATTTTAACAATGCCTTGTTCAATAATATACAACACACCCCATTGAATCGGTGTTATACTTGCGGAGGCGACCACATGGCTAACGTATGCCCAATGCAAAACCAAAACATTAGAGAAAGGAATGCTCCATATTGCACTATTGAGAGAAAATACACAAACCACACGGCTCAAGATTGTCCCTACAATAGGCAGGCTGTTAGACAAACTTATCAGCAGCCTTACCAACAAGGTAGGTATCAGAACCAATACCAACAACCATATTATCGACCACAACAGCAATATCAGGCACAATATAGGCCACAACCAGTCTTGGGAAACCAACCACCAGCTCCTGCCAACGTGATTCCAGTCAAGTATGCCAAATAGAGCATTGGTGCCACTAACCCCATTGATACCAGATAATGACTCTCATGCTCATAGTTCAGACTACTCCCATGAAGGTAGTCCACATGCTTATTACACTGAGTCGCCTGAGCATAATGATATTTACTCGTATCAATATGAGGCACCACCTATGGAGCAAAATTGGGAGCCAGAATACTCCAATGTCATGTACACAAATGCTAACCCTAGGCCCCAATTGAGACAAGTAAGACCACAAGCTCCTAGAGGACCATGTTTCAGATGTCAGGGCGACCATTTCCTTCGTGATTGTCCCCACCCACCATCTCCGAGTCAAGGACATGCTATTACCATACAGGCTTTTTGTCCTGATTGTGGCAAAGACCATCTCCCCAGAGATTGTCCAAGAAACCCCTCTAGTGCACCCAAGATTACACCCATTAATGTGGTAGGCTTAGTGGCGGATTCAAGTTCTAGTTGCAGTAATGTGGCTCCTATACAAGCAGCTACTAGAGCACAAGCATTAAAACAGGATAAACCAGTAGAGCAATTAGAGTCGAGTGAATCGGGAGAACCTAGTAAGAGGAAAACAAGGATATGGAAAGATACCAGAGAGAAGGCTAATCGCAAGTGGAATAAAAAGTTATCGGAACTAGAAGAAAGCTTGAAAGATGCAAAAACAAAAATAGAAGACATCGCATCTCAAAACCCCTCGCATGCCGACACTCCATCCACTCCACCTCATCCCACCCCACCACCCATTGTAAATAGACCGCAACCAGGGTCTGTTCTTGCAGATCCAACCCCAGAAGGCTTGGACATGATGTTCAAGGCCTGCTAGGCTGATCTTCAAGAAGGGCCAACAACTGCAAACCTAGACAAGAGTTACCCTAGAGCAGATGCATCCAATCACGCCATAGGATGTGTGCTAGCACAACCCACAGGTGAAGGAAACTTAGATTTGCCCATAGCATATGCTAGTAGACAGGTCACTACAGCGGAACGAAACTATACCACAACTGAGCGAGAGGGCTTAGGCATGGTATATGCTGTGAAGAAGTTTAGACACTATTTATTGGCCAACAAGTTCAAGTTTTTCACTGATCATCAAGCTTTGTTATATTTGGTCAATAAACCTTGCAATACTGGACACTTAGTAAGATGGTTCCTCTTACTAATGGAATATGACTTTGAAGTTGTTGTCAGGAAAGGTAGAACCCACCTTCGGGCAGATCACCTTTCTCGCATTACTTCAGGAGAGTCATCGCAAGGAGTGTCTGATGAACTACCTAATGCTTATCTGTTCAATTCGGAAGTTGTTCCCAAATGGGCAAATAAGTTGGTTACAGTAGCTCAAAATCAGTGGGGAGGGGTAGACAACAGTCCTACACACACATTCCAAGCATTACACACACACACAAGATCAAAGAGAAGATGAAAATCTGCAGGAAAGAGGCAAATTCAAGATTCAAAAGCTCTCCTTGTTCACAATAGCAAAAAGTACTTACAAAGAGTCACAAAGTGACTTATATACATGTGCTTTAAATTTGGTCCTTTCACACAAGAGACCGGCACTTTATTACTAAAAAGTGAATTTCCTACTAATTTACAAGGGATATTTTACAACAAGATGGGATTATGCCACTAGAGGACTCCTCTAGTGCATTTACATGGCTTGAGGGAATTCTCTGAATGCTTTGAAGAAGAAAAATCATGCCCATTAATTTGAAAATTTTGGGGCTCTTCTCTTGTGCTTCTTTGTCCTGCAACACTCTCCCCCTCTTTGTCTCTGACGTCCCTTGATAGGCTTTGCTTCTTGTCTTTAGCTTGTTTAAGAGTTCTGAATACACGCATCCAGTGGTCAAAGAAGAGGTAAGGACTGTCAAAGAATTTGTTATTTTATCCGATGTAAGTCCTTTGCTTTTGTTTTCCCCTTGATATCCCGTACATCACAAATCTGGGTTGCTGCATTCAGTCGGGCTACCACGCACGCCACCAGTGACTAGGAATGTGTTGTTCTTAGTCACCCTCTTCAACTTTTCAGCCTCTACCTCTTTCTAACTTTTGGTCTTCTGATTTGTCTTTGTCTTCACACATCTGACCCTGTTGTATTGCTTTAAGCCTGTTTACTTGGTTGCCAATTCATGCTATCAGCGGAAGGATTATTACCTGCCAAATATTGTCTTGCACTTCTTCATGTATAGTTCCTGGCCCTGGTCCATCCTTCCCATGAAATGTCTTGGTTCTGATTGATCTTTAATTCCAATCCTCAGGACCTGGCTGTTTGGCGTTGTTGCCTGATGCGTGCCCCTGCGGGGCTTTGTGCAGAGGGTGGTTCTTTCATTTTATGATCTTCATTCTTTATTGCGCAGTTTTTGACTTTGATCTTCTTCTTCTTTTCTTCTTGCTCGATTCCCCTTCCACATGTCCCTCCTCCTGAACTCGTCCTCGACAGGCTTTTTGTGGCGACGTGAATAGGTTTGTATTGCTGCTTGCTCTCTTTGATTCAGCAAATTGGCGTGACATATCATAAATTCTTTCCACTGGTTTGACTTCACTCCATCCTCTGGCGCTTGTCGGTGATCCGCAAAAAAGCTTGTTTCATAAGCCACCAGGCATGTGTTAAGATTTGAAGTCATTTTGACGAAAATTTCCGAATCTATTTCGAAGAAGCCAATGAAAAATGCTTCTTCGAAAGTCTGCATATATGTTGACGGCAAAAACATAAGTCGAGAATAATACGCCATAAGTGTTAAGTGACTCGGAATGGTAGAAAGATAAAAAATGAGTGCTTCGGATCCTTGCGTAATGCCGATAAAGTTCAAAAATGTATATTTTGCATGCTGAAAGACTTTGATTACAGTAAGGATCATACTAAAAATTCTATTCGTCATTTTGACCGCTAAATCCGGGACAGTCGAATATCTTGAAATCCAAAATTCCATTGTTTTTACCATGTACTCTTCCGTTGGTAGGTAGTTATGTGGCGGACTAGGTAACAATGGATAATTCAGCCATTGATTATTTATGCTTCCCTGGCACTGACCTTCCCAAAATTGCGTCCAGGAGCGTCTGTGGGGTACGGGGCAAAATGATGGATTGACTTGAAGCATGTATGGTGAAGCTTCCCATTGTACCCGCAATGTAGGGTTCTTTTCCAATAGTTTCCGCCTTCATATGGGATCAGACTTTTCGAATTCCTCTTGAGTATACTTGAATGTATCTTTGCTGAACTGGAGGTTGGTGTCCGGATCTTTATGTGTAGTATTCTTTATATATTGTCGCGTTTGTTCTTTAAGGAGACCATATGGTACATTGAAGGGCTTCAAAATTTGATCCAAGTTGTTGCTTTTGATTTGGGCCTCCTTCATCACCTGGATTATTTGATCTTCAAATTCAGCAGTAAGCTGGGACACCAGTAGTGCCCTTTCCGATCGGCTCAGTTCTGCAATGTCCCGAGTATTATGTTCAATTTGGACCTCCTGTTCCTCCCTTATTGGCGAATGATACAAGGGGGGAGAGAGAGGACGTACCTTAGTCTCCTCAGTACCCTCTGCGGATTTTGGAACTACTGGTATCCCCTCAATGTCCTTGTGTGCTAGTTGATCCTGTAGTTGCTTTATCATTTCTTTCTTTTGCTTAATTTCTTCCTGTGCTTGCAAAATTGTTTCCTTATTCTTTTGGATTTCCTCTACCACTATTGCGAGTTGATCTGCGTCTTCTTTACATTGCAGGAGGTACCTATTTTCAGCTTTCTTCCATTTGGCTCTAAGAGCTGTGGTGTCTTCCATGTACCTCTTTTCCCATTAGACAATGGTGGCCTGCTCCTTTTTGAGCTGATCTTCATACTTAGCTAGCTTTTCCTCCAAGTCTTTAATATCCTTTGCTGGGCTTCCCTGAATTTCAACGGGCTGATCACTTAGAAGAGCTGTCATGAGCTCCTTATTTCGGTTCCTTAGGTTTTCTGCCTCCTCCATGCATACCTTTATTTGTGATTCTAGTATTTTACTCCTGGCGTTCATTCGTGCCTTCTCGGCCTCGCTAGCTTCATATTTCTTTTGTACCTCTTGCAGTTGTTCTTTTAATTTGGCATTTTCTGTCATCAAATCGTTGCACTGCTTTTTGGCTTCTTGGACTTCCTTTTCTTTATTTTTTTATGTGCTCTCTTTCTAATTTCAATTCTGCCGAAAGATTCTTACCCCTTTCTTGAAGCTCATGCTTGTCCTTCATCGCTTGATCGTAGTCTTCATCAGCCTCAAGCATTAATTGTTGTGTGTCCATTGCGGTTCTGATCATGTCCTGCACCACTGGCTTGAGCTGAGTGATGCCAACATTCAACCATGTCCTAGGTATGCTTGGAGCTTCTCTGGTTTGTACATCTTTTCCTTGCTCGACATGAACAGTTTTGTTGTGTGGTTGTCTAATTTGTAATTGTATGTTTTGTACTTTTTCTTCTTCATCCAAATCAATAGCTTTTGTGGCACTCCCTTGAAATGTGACATCCATGGGGGAGGGTTCTGCCACGACCCTTATTGGGGTGAAGGGTTCTTCTTCTACTGTCGCTTCGTGAGGCTCTTTCTTTGGTATTTTGATTGACTCTTCCCTTGAAAGTGTTGCCTCTCTGATATGAATAGTGGAACTTTCATTAAGTTTAATCACATGTGCTCCTTCTTTGTTGGCTTCTATGCCTTCGATGTTTAGCTCTGGGTGGGTAGAGTTGTTATCCACTTTTATGCCCTCTTCATTGTAATTTATTGCATTCAATTCCTCCCATTGTCCATCATCCTTGAATTCACCTTGAATATCTACATTCTATAATGAGGTGTCGGGTTCTTCTTGTGCATCTGAAGATGAGCTTGAATTTTCCAACCCTAATTCCCTGTAGCGGTGTACTTTTGTGAGCTTCTTTTTGGTCTCGATCTCTTGTTGGGTCTGTTGATAATGATGCCCTTGCACGGGTAAATTGACTTGCCCTTCTGTATATTGATGCGTTTCTTCCAGGGCCCTAGTTAAATCTTCCCCTATAATTGGCCTGCGCTCTTCAATCGTTGTCTTTGGAAGTACGTGTGTCCTTTTTGTGGCTAGAACTTCCTCTTCTACTTGCTTGACTTCCCTGAGTCTCTTCGTGCCTCTCATTCTGGGTTGAGAGCTAGTTCCCTCTTCTTCCACCATCTTCAATCCTCTTTTCTTTTTAGGAACTGTGGTGACTTTGGCATACTTAGCAATGGCAGTCGAAGATGGCATTTCTTGCAGGTGCTCTCTAATGCCTAAAGCATGGTAAATCAATATTGTCAGAGTGACGCTCACATTGAGGAACTTCTTATTATTCCACTGCTTCTTTGCTTCAAATAGTCTTTCCTGTATGTAAGGAGTCAGATTAATTTGATTTCCAATCTGTTTGATTGCATGTGAGAGCAATTGAACAATAATCTTTTGAGGAGCCGTATAGCGATGCATATTTGGAAAGCAGAAGTGCTGGTGGATGAGCCTGACTTCCACTTCTATGTCAACTCTGTTAATGTTTGTGAATGTTCTGGTCTTGGCCCCACGACTCTCTTCCTTTACGACAGTGATACCGTCCTTCTCCCATCCGAACGCTTCCTTAATCAAATCATGTGTGAATTGGATGACTACCCATTCACCTACGCCATCCATTACTCTAGCCTCGGGCACCAAAGGATCATGTAGTGCAGGCTATAGTGTATTCATAACTTGAGTGCATCTGTGGAAGTCGGGCTTATAGATCGGCAGCTCAAAATATTTGTGTATGCCTGCTTTCTTCATGATGTCCATCATAGATGGGAGTCCATGTAGTACTCTGAAATCCTGGGACATGATTGGAAATTGGTGATTTGTATCCATTATTTTGATAGTTGCCAGGAAGAGGTACTCCGCAGCCGGTTGATCTTCTCGAAACCAGTGTCCCTTTGCCTTGGTGATGTTGATGTGTAAAACACCACAAGAAATGAATTAATGTGACATTAGAACACCTCTATGGTCACCATTAACTCATTGTCGCTCAAAACTTTGAGAAATGATAGCCAAAACCAAGAACTTTACTTCTTCAGATTTTTCCAGTCACTGAAATGACATACCTTCAGTATTTTGCTAATTTCTCTTAGCTCAAAAATTATTTCCCCAAGATCTTTTAGTGGATGAAAGTAGAAGAGTAGAGCTTTCCAACAAGCTATCATATGCAAGAAACGGATCTCTAGAACTCAAGTTATGGCCTTCACAAGATCACCCTGTATGACTTGCCAAAACTGGAATTTTTGCCTCCTTTAGTAATTTTGAGTGTCTAAAAATGAAAATTCGATGCCTGGCATCAAATTGCAACCAAAAGTCGATGCCTGGCATCGACTTTCAGCTTTTTTAGCCACTTTTTCAGCACCAGAATTACCCCCTTGAACACACGCATGAACAAGACCACTTTTATGTGGGAAGTCGATGCTGGGCATCGACTTTATGCTGAAACTCGATGCCAGGCATCGAGTTGCTCCACAAATATCATCTTTTCAAGAGTATTTAGCAGGAGTTGGAACTTAGAAAATAAAACACAGACTTATCAGCACAAACTTGATGCCAGGCATCGACTTGCTTGGAAAACTTCAACTTCTGAAATCATTTCACACAAGACAAACTCTGGAGATGGAAGAAGAAGACTTATACACAGAAATTAATAAACTCTTTCCATAACTATGAAAACTCAGAAATGCACAGGTGCTTTCTCACGCAGAGAAGCCCAACTATTCTCAGTCATACAAAATGAGTTCTAACTCACTCTCTCATTGTCTTCCACTTTTTCGCGTCAGTTGATACAAACTAACTTATATAGATTTTCTTATTCTCGTGATTTTTAAAAAACTTCTAGAACTAAAGTGAACTAACTTTACAAATATGATACACTTGTGAATTTGTCCCTTCACATAGGCATGTGGTTTTCTTCTAAAGATTTGACCTTCAAATATATGTCCAATTAGTGATTGTTTCTCCAATAGCTCCCCCTCAATCACTAATTGACATTCTCTGTTCCTTCATATCTTCTTCTTTTCTTTTACTCCTACCATGCTTTTGAATCTGCTGGTCTTCACACCATCCAAGCTCTTTGTCATTATGTTTGCTATCTGATCTTTTGTAGAAATGTACTATACTTCAATTTCTTTCTCCATTACCTTTTCTCTCAGGAAATGATAACGTATCTCTATATGTTTTGTTCTTGCATGAAATACTGGATTTGCTGCAAGATAAAGTGAACTCATATTATCTCCATGTATTGTAGGAATACCTTGATCAATGCCCAAGCTTTTGAACAGTGTTTGCATCCATATGACCTCCTTAGCTGCTTCCACAAGTCCTTTGTACTCAGCTTCAGTTGATGATAATGCTACTGTATGTTGTTTCTTTGAACAGCAACTTACAAGCTTATCACCAATGTATATCATGTAGCCATGAGTTGATCTTCTTTCATCCTGGTTACCTGCCCAGTCTGAGTCACTATAGGCTCTCAACTTCAAACCTGATGTAAAAGGATAATATAATCCTTCCTTTATAGTTCCTTTGATATATCTGAGAACTCTTTGACCTGCAATCCAATGTGGGTCCTTTGGACAATGCATGAACTGTGATAAAACTCCCACTGCATAACTAAGATCAGGTCTTGTTAGTGTAGCATAAATCAAACTACCCACAAGAGATTGATACTTCCTCATATCTTTGTATTCTGCACCATCATATTTACTGAGCTTATGATTAACTTCAAGTGGAGTTGAAGCTGCTCTGCAATTTTCCATATCAAACTTCTTCAATAGATTCAGAAGATACCTTTCTTGTGATACATATATGCCATGATCTGTATAAGTGACTTCCATTCCAAGAAAGTATCATAACTTTCCTAGGTCACTGATTTTGAACTCTTTCTCAAGTAATCTCTTTACCTCCTTGATTCCTTCATCTGAAGTACCTGTGATTATAATGTCATCTACATAAATACAAATGTAGATTGTACCTTCCTCTGTTCTTTTGATAAGTAAACTTGGATCTGCTTTTGAACTTTGATATCCAAGATCATTGAGATACTTCACCAGTCTATAGTTCCATGCTCTTGGAGCTTGTTTCAATCCATAGAGTGCTCTTCTCAACCTGCAAACAAAATTTGGATACCTGGAATCTATAAAACCTTGAGGTTGTTCCATGTATACCTCATCTGATATGTATCCATTCAAGAATGCATTCTTTATATTCAATTGACTTAGAGTCCATCCTTTTGAAGCTGCAATAGCAATGATTGTCCTTATAGTTGACACCTTAGCTACAGGACTGAATGTCTCATCATAATCTATGCCATAGGTTTGGGCATAGCCTTTCACCACCAGTCTAGCTTTGTATCTGGCTATACTTCCATCTGCAAGCTTCTTCACTTTATAAACCCATTTATTTCCGATTACTTTCTTACCATTTGGTTTAGGAACAAGTTCCTATGTCTTGTTCTCCTCTAGTGCATTAAACTCTTCCTTCATTGCTTCTTCCCATTGTTTCTTACCTTTAGCTTCATCATAGTTCTGAGGTTCTTCATCATCTTTGACCATATATGCATAGTTCTTCTGAGTTATGTAAGAAGTATCATAAGAATACCTTTCTGGTTGTCTTCTAGTCCTGCTTGACCTTCTTGGTTCACATTCTTCATAAGTGTCTGGATACACCTCTTCATCAAATATAGGAGCTTCTTCATTCCTTCTTGTTAATCCACTTCTGGATGTCCTTGCTTGCATATAGTCTTCATCTCTATTCACCTGCACAATTGATTTTCCTTTCTCACATCTTCTTACCTCTTCTTCGAATTCTTCAACTGTATGACTTTGATCTGCATACCAACTTTTCTGTTCATCAAATGTAACATCTCTAGAAACAATAAATTGTTTGGTTAGAGGATTCCACAACCTGTAACCCATCTGCTTTTCATCATAACCAATGAACACATATTTTTCTACCTTTGGTTCAAGTTTATGTCCAAGTTGTGATAGAACATAAGCATATGCAATTGATCCAAACACTTTACAATGATCTAGTGTTGGTTTCTTACCCCACCAAGCTTCATAGGGAGTCATTCCATTGAGAGCTTCACATGGTAATCTATTCACAAGATATGTAGCTGTATTTACAGCCTCATCCCAAAGATAATTTGGACAATTCTTCTCCTTCAACATAGCTCTAACAAACTCAACCAAAGTCCTGTTTCTTCTTTCTACTACACCATTTTGTTTTGGTGTATACCTGCAAGTTATTTCTCTCTTAATACCTGCGTTCCAAAGATAATCATTGAACTCTTGGAAGAAGTATTCTCCCCCTCCATCAGACCTCAGTCTTTTAAGATTCTGACTTGTGACTCTCTCTGCATATGCATGAAAATGCTTGAAGGCTCCAAACACTTCTGATCTTTCCTTCAAAACATATAATGTTATCCATCTTGTAGCATCATCAATGAAAAGAACATAATACCTTGAGCCACTGATAGATCCTTCTTTTGTTGGTCCCCATACATCTGTATGAATGAGCTCAAGTACTCCATCATGTTTGAATCCTTTCTTTTGAAATGGTAACTTGTGTGCTTTTCCCATTTGACATGCTTCACATTTATAAACCATATGTTGACTTTGCACATTTGGTAATCCTAGTACAGACTGATTAGCAACCATAGCTTTAATTCCTCTTTCATTGAAATGACCTAATCTCTTATGCCAGAGATCAAGTTCTGTAATCACTCCTTCACCATGTGTGAGCAAAGCTTGACCAATGTTCCCTTGTACTTTTAAAGTAAAGAGTCTACCTTCTTTCTTACTAGAGACAATATGATTATATCCATTCTCTGGATCTTCAAAAAATACTCCTTCATTTGTAAACCTGGCTTGAAAACCTTTTTCAACTATCTGTCCCACACTAATCAAGTTTTTAGGTATTGTAGGAACATACAAAACATTGGTTAGCAAATCTGCTCCACTCTTGCATTTCACTTTTCCAATTGAATGTACACTGTGTCTTGTATTATCACCTGTTTGAACACTATGACTAGAAATGCCTTTTTCCAATTATGACATCAATTCTATGTTTCTTGACAAATGATTAGAACATCCAGAGTCAATGTAAAATACCTTTAGATCTTCTTTATCTGATGTGCTGATCGAGTTCATCATCAATGATGTATGACCTTCATTCTGTGTGTCATTTGCATAATTGTAGTAGGTGGTGTTGTAGGATTGATTCTATCCCCAACTTCTTCCTCCACCTCTACCATCGCCTCCTCTTTGACTTTGTCTACCTCTTTGAAAATTACTTTGATATCTTCCACCTCGGCCTCTGCTATTGTTGTTTTGATTTTGGTTTGATCCTTGCTGATTGTGCCAACAGTCATGAGCCAAATGATTACTCAATCCATAGATCCAGCAAGCCTTCTTGTTGTTATTCTGATTACCTCTACCTCTTCCAAAGGCTCTTGGTCTTCCTCTGCCAGTGCCTTTACCTCTTGCATAATAAACTTGAGAACTCGACTCCTCTTCATCCTTTGCTTTACATTTATCTCCTTTCTTCTTGTTCTTCATGTACATTGCAGAACTTTGTCCTTTATCTCCATCTCCTTTCAAGTCTTGCTGATATGTGAGCATCAAACCAAGTAATTGATTCAAATCTGGAACATAATGATTTAATGAAAGTTATGTTGATAAGACAAAAGGTTTCCACCTTTCATCCCCTCTCAAACCTGCAAGTAGTTGAGCAATCAATCTGTGATCTTCAACATCTTCATCTATGGATCCAAGACAATCTGCTAGATCCTTCATCTTAGTGACATAATCACTAATACTTTGACTTGGCTTCTTCTTGAATGTTGTAAAATCTGACCATAGACTTGCTTTCTGTGCTTTAGTAGTGCTTTGGAAATGATACTCCAATGCATTCCATATATCTTCAGATGATTCCAATCCTCTGATGTGTGGTAGCAAATGATCAGAAATTGTATTGTAGATGTAGGCTTTTGCACTTGCATCCTTCTTCTGCCAATGCTTTAAAGCATCAAGTTCTTCTTTCTTTGGTCGGCTTTCATCTTCAAATACTGGCTTCTCTTCTTCACCTGTAACATATATCATGAGATCCTTACTCATAAGTAAGGCTTCATTCTCATTACCCATGCGGGGTAATTATCTCTGTCCAGTTTGTCAATGGAGATATGATCTTCCATACTCCTTTCCTTCTGCTGCAACCTGTGAGCTTAAAGATAAAGGATAATACCTTTTGAAGTTCTTTGTGTATGAGGATACTTTGAAAGTAATCTTTTGATGCCTTGTGTCTTCGAATGCTTCACCTTTGAAACTTTAATGGAAAACTTTCCAAAACTTCTCGTACCTTTGCCGCCTTCTGCTCTTCAGGACCTTTCTGCTCTGATACCACTTGTTGATGTGTAAAACACCACAAGAAATGAATTAATGTGACACTAGAACACCTCTATGGTCACCATTAACTCATTGTCGCTCAAAACTTTGAGAAATGATAGCCAAAACCAAGAACTTTACTTCTTCAGATTTTTCCAGTCATTGAAATGACATACCTTCAGTATTTTGCTAATTTCTCTTAGCTCAAATATTATTTCTCCAATATATTTCCGTATATGAAACTAGAAGAGTAGAGCTTTCCAACAAGCTATGATATGCAAGAAACGGATCTCTAGAACTCAAGTTATGGCCTTCACAAGATCACCCTGTATGACTTGCCAAAATTGGAAATTTTGCCTCCTTTAGTAATTCTGAGTGTCTAGAAATGAAAATTCGATGCCTAGCATCGACTTGCAACCAAAAGTCGATGCCTGGCATCGACTTTCAACTTTTTTAGTCACTTTTTCAGCACCAGAATTACCCCCTTGAACACACGCATGAACAAGACCACTTTTATGTGGGAAGTCGATGCCGGGCATCGACTTTATGTTGAAACTTGATGCCAGGCATCGAGTTTCTCCACAAACATCATCTTTTCAAGAAGATTTAGAAGGAGTTGGAACTCAAAAAATAAAACGCACACTTATTAGCACAAACTCGATGCCAGGCATCGACTTGCTTGAAAAACTTCAACTTCTGAAATCATTTCACACAAAAACTCTAGAGATGGAAGAAGAAGACTTATACACAGAAATTAATAAACTCTTTCCATAACTATGAAAACTCAGAAATGCACAGGTGCTTTCTCACGCAGAGAAGCCCGACTATTCTCAGTCATACAAAATGAGTTCTAACTCACTCTCTCATTGTCTTCCACTTTTTCGCATCAGTTGATACAAACTATCTTCTATAGATTTTCTTATTCTTGTGATTTTTAAAAAACTTCTAGAACTAAAGTGAACTAACTTTACAAATATGATACGCTTGTGAATTTCTCCCTTCACATAGGCATGTGGTTTTCTTCTAAAGATTTGACCTTCAAATATATGTCCAATTAGTGATTGTTTCTCCAACAGGTGATACTCTGGAGTGGAAATTCCAATACTTCCTCTTGTACTGTTGCTTCAGAATCTTCAGAAGCCATCTGCACTTGTAAGGAAATGCACATTAGCTTCAAAGGAAAGAATAGAATCTATGTAGTGCATTGCAGTGATTTGTTGTCATTCCATCACTCCGTTTCCCATGGTTCTATAGGTGAGATCTCTTACCACATCTTTTTATTTCTTTTCCTGAAAGAAAACAATCATTAGTGTAGCCGAAACATTTATTTATGTACATAGTATGTCCATTCCTAAGAGAGTTGAAGCTATGCCCTAACTCCTTTTGGAGAATGTGCACCACTACTCTGCTCATGTATATCATGTGTCGAATGCTTGGCCTTGTAATGTGGCTCTATTATGCATACTTTAGGTGCATGTGATACGTCATGAGTGCAATTGGAAACTTCGTTGTTCAGATGGTCCGCGCCTTGCAGTTGCTTGGGTTTCCAAATCCATTTCGTGGGCGCTTTGATATGTCGTTTTATTTCTTTGGTTTCTCGGGCTTCATGTGTTTTCTTTGTTTCCTCAAGTGTCCTAGTAATAGAGGTCCTGCTCTTCATGATTCAAGGATGAGTCTGTTTTTGCTTTGTCATTCGAATGTTTTGATGTAAAGTATCCTCTTGATTGCGTAATTTTTGCTTTGCTGCTTGTTTAATCTTCTTGGGGATCCATATCTACTGTCGTGCTTTCTGAGCTTCAACCAAAGGCTTAGGGAGCCATACTTGCAAGAGTATTGTTGTTTCAGACTTTTGTGATGCTGACTTGTTATTCTTCTTATTCTCCCTATGATTTGGTGATGTCGTTTCCAATTTCTGCACTTGATCTTTGCATACCCATTTGAATTTGTTCTTCCCTTGATGTGAATGTCTGAATGTTGTCTTCCACATTGGTGATCCTTCTGTCATATGAGAGACTTCATGAGAGTTGGTTTCCTTATTGTTTGGCCGTTCATCAATTGAATAGGGTGATATCACCTCTTCCTTGGACACATTAGGGTTTGAGCTTCCTGCTTCTTCTAGACTAGTTTCTGAGGTATTGGGGCTGGAATTGTTGCGAACATTTGTTTTATGTAGGGTACAAGTTTCAAATTATGTAAATACCTTTGGGAAGTCTTAAAATACTTCAAGAAGGCTCATATTATTCATAAAATGTAGCAAAAATACCATGTAAGTTCTAGAACATGGTAAGTCAAATTAGTGAGTCACAAGGGAGCTACAGTGGTGTCCTAGTGGAAGGTCGATGTGGCTAGTTCTCAAAGTCCATCAATACTTTGCTTATTTGAGCACTTGAGTCATGTAATCCCTCCATCCAAGTGTCTACCACGAATTTAGATGTATTAGGAAGGTTTTAGATTAGTTTCCCATGCTATAAAAAGAGGAGAAAAGTCGTGATCTTGTGGGATGTCCAAGAGAGTCATATGTGTATCTCTATGCTGTTGTAGTTTTGTATGCAAAGATTGCAAAGCTTGTATCTCCCTCATTATATATCCAAATTACATGTTTGATAGCTCATTTGAAAGCTCTTACTATCTACTTTCTTCCTATAAATTTTTCTAATCATTGGATTTGTGAGCTGAGAGCAGTACTCTCTGCAAGTAGTGTGTGTTCTCTGGTTTTACCCCCTACTGAAGGTCTCCATTAAACCTCAAACTTGCAGAGGTCATATCTCCTTGTCTATGTATCCAAATCATGTGTTCTTTGGCTTGTTAGAAAGCTCTCAAAGTCTACATGTATTCTGGAAAGTTTAAGATTCATTGGAGTTGCGAATTAAGAGCAGTAGTCTCTGCAAGTGATGTGTGTCCTCGGGTTCATCTATGTTTCAAGGTCTCCATTAAAGCTGCATATTGCAGAGGTCATAGCTCATTGTGCATTTATCCATTTGAGGTGTTCTATATCTTGTTGGAAAGCTCTTAGAGTCTAGTTTATGTCTGTGAAACAATTTTGGAAAATTCTAAGTGAGTAAAGAGCAATTTGCTCTGCAAGAAAACTGGTCTGTGCATACAAGTTTGTGAAAAAGTCAACTAGGTCCTGTTGGGTTTCACGTACTTCTAGCTGTACTTTGGAGATCAATAAACTCCAACATTGGTATCAGAGCTTGGAGTTGAAGCTTGGAGAAGGTTATAATACCTTGATGAAGAATTTGAAGCTATTGAAGCAGTGGTTCATCATCGACACTACACAAAGGTAGAAGGAGATAGCAAGGAAGCATCTCAAGCAACGTCCAAGCAAAGAAAGGTGCATAAACTTTATAACAAAGGTAAATCTCATACTTATTCTCATCACACACATTGTAAAGAAGGCTTAAAGGAGGAAGCTTAGAATTTGTATTATGGGAGACCAACATGCACAAATAGAGAAGCTTGATAAGACCAATTATCAAGCATGGAAGTTTAGAATCACAGCATACTTGCAAGGTAGAGGCTTGTATGGTTTGATTGACGGCACAGATATCAAACCCACATTACCAGAGGACCCAAATCAGCAACAATTGAGGGAGTTTAGACTTTGGAATGAGAGAGACAAAAGGGTTATATTCATTTTATCACAAAATATTCAAGATTCAATGGTAGGACACATACAAGATCTAGACACAAGTAGAGATGTTTGGCTTGCATTGGAAAGGTTGTATGCTACAGGTACAAGAGCAAGGAAGATTCAACTCAAAAATGAGTTGAATAACATAAAGAAAGATACAAGGACATTGGTCAATGATTACTTGTTGAAGGTTAAAGAGATTGTAGATCAACTAGGATCAATTCAAGCTCATGTGGAGGACGACGACTTGGTTGCACATACTCTCAATGGACTCAAAGATGATGAGAGATGGAAACCCTTCATTACTTCAGTTTATGTCAGAGGAGAATTACTAGAGTTTGATCAACTTATTGCCCTCATGGTCACGGAGGAGATGAATCTAAATGGTTCTACTTCAAATGAAAAAGGATCTCAAGGACAAGCTCTTTATGTAGGATCATCAAGAGGTGGAAACAGAGGTAGAAGAGGTTCAAATAGAGGTCGAGGAAGAAGGAGCAATGACCAAGGGACTTCAAGTGGCTTCTTCAACACAAGAGGAAGAGGAAGATCAAGTGCTAGAGGTACGAGAGGCTACTACAACTACAATCAAAGACAAAGGAGTGAAGATAAGAACAATTGCTATATATGTGGAAGGTATGGACACTATGCCAAAGATTGTTATCAAAATGAAAATAATCAAGGTGGTAATCGAAAAGGAGGCTATTCAAGAAGAGGTAAACAACAAGGAAATTATGCAGTTGAAGGTAAAAGTGATGATTATGATTCTCTTCTTATGATGAATGTAGAAACTAAGATGAATTGCAATAGCGATGTATGGTATGTAGATAGTGGCTGTTCTAATCACATGTCTCATGATGCTTCATGGTTTTCTAATATGCATAATCCTTCATGTAAAGGTCATGTTGAAACAGGAGATGATACAACACATAAGATTATGCAAGTTGGAGATGTCGTTATGCAGGATAAGAGCAAGACAAATTGCTTGAAGGATGTACTTTATGTGCCAACGATCACTAAGAATTTGATGTCAATTGGTCAAATGGTAGAAAAAGGTTTGCAAATAAGATTTAATCATGCAGACTGCTTCATTGAGGATCCAAAGCAAAGGAGGTTAATTGCTAGAGGTCAAAAACAAGGTAGATTGTTTACATTCAAGGTAAACCCAAATCATACAAACTATTTCTCTTATGGTATGCATCGAATAGCAGAGCTTGATCTATGGCACAAAAGAATTGGACACATGAATGTACACAGGTTAAAGGAGCTATCAAAGAAGAGGATTGTTGAAGGATTACCTGATCTTACTAAGCAACATATGGTGCATCTTTGTGAAGCATGTCAAATGGGTAAGCAGAATAGACAACCTTTCAAGCATTCAAGCTATGTAAGTGATGGTTTGCTAGATCTCATACACACAGATGTGTGGGGACCTACTAAAGAGGCATCCTTGGTTGGTAATAAGTACTATGTATCATTCATTGATGATCATAGTAGAATGACATTTGTGTATTTCATTAAACATAAGAGTGAGGTCTTTGATTGTTTCAAGAAGTTCAAATCATAGGTCGAAAAGCAAACAGGAAGGTATATTAAGAAGCTAAGATCTGATGGAGGGGGAGAGTATTTCTCTCAAGCTTTTACTGATTTTTTGTATGGTGAAGGTATCAAAAGAGAAGTTACATGCAGGTATACTCCACAACAAAATGGAGTCGCAGAAAGAAGAAACAGAATCATAGCAGAAGCATCTAGAAGCATGCTTAATGATATTTGTTTGCCTAATTATTTTTGGGTTGAAGCTGTTAGCACAAGTGTTTACATTATGAATAGAGTTTCGACTGCTGGAGTTCATCATTTGACACCATATGAGGTATGGCATGGAAGGAAACCAAGTGTAAGTCATTTGAAAGTATTTGGTTGTGTATGTTATGTACATGTACCTAGTGAGGTGAGATCTAAACTTGATGCGAAATCAGAAAAATGTATATTTATTGGTTATGTAGATACTCAAAGAGGATATAAATGCTATAATCCTCATACCAATAAGGTTGTTGTGTCAAGAGATGTAAACGTTGATGAATCACTTTCATGGTATGCAGATAAGAATTGTTTGTAGGTCATGGATGAAAATGAAGAAGGTGTGGTTGAAGGAGATGAATGCATAGTTCAGCCATCAGGAAGTTTAAATGATGAAAGGTGTGGTTTGGATGAAGAAAGAGGATCACCTTTCAATGGAAGATTAAGGCAAGAGTCACCTCCAAGTGTTAAAAGTAAAGGTAAACTCAAACTTGTTGAAGTTAATGATGAAGGAGAGGAAATTAGTGATGTATGTGAGTATGGAGAATCATCAAAGGTTCCTAATAAGAAAGGAAGAGCATCTACATTGGAGGTAAGAAGAACTTCAAGAGTGAGTAAGCAACCTCAAAGGTATACTTATGAATCTTTTATGAATACTCATTATGCTTTTATGACAAAAGTTGAGCAGGAAAATGAACCCACATGTTATGATGAGGCAAAAGGAGATGAAAAGTGGGAGAAAGCAATGAGAGAAGAAATGGAAGCACTACAGGATAACAAGACTTGGAATTTAGTTCCAAAGACACCAAAACAAAAGGTAATTGGTTGCAAGTGGGTTTTTAAGATTAAAAGAAATAGTGATGGTAGTGTGTCAAGATATAAGGCTAGACTTGTAGCAAAAAGATATAATCAAACTCAAGGTGTGGACTATGAGGAAACATTTAGTCCAATAGCAAACATGGCAACGGTAAGAACTTTGTTGGCTTTAGTTGCAAGTAAAAGGTGGAATATATATCAACTCGATATAAAGAATGCCTTTCTTAATGGTGAGTTAAATGAAGAAGTGTATATGTCACAACCAGATGGTTATGTGGATGCAAAATGTCCTAATCATGTATGCAGGTTAAAGAAGGCATTGTATGGTCTTAAGCAGGCGCTAAGGGCATGGAATGCAAGGTTGGTAAAGTATCTTATGCTGCAAGGATACACAGCGAGTCATGCTGATCCTTCACTTTATGTAAAACATGTAGATGACATGTGTGTCTATGTATGCATTTATGTGGATGACTTGTTGATTACAGGGAATGATGCAAAAGAAATTGATGAGATAAAAGCTAATTTGGGAAAGGAATTTAAAATTTCAGATCTTGGTTTGCTTAGATACTTTCTTGGGATTGAAATTGTGTATAGCGATGAAGGTATATGGTTGATACAGAGAAAGTATATATGTGATATGCTGAAAAGGTTTGGTATGCAGGAATGTAAATTTGTTTCTACTCCAATGGAACGTAATGTAAAGCTAAGTGCAAAGGAAGGTGATGAGTTGCATGATATGAATGTATATAGATCCATGGTAGGATCTTTGATTTATGCAACAAAAACTAGACCTGATATATGCTATGCAGTGGGAGTATTGTCACAGTTTATGCATGAACCTAGAGTACCTCATATGCATGCAGCGAAAAGAGTGCTTAGGTATTTGAAAGGTACCATGAACAAAGGATTATTTTATAGTCATGATGCTGATCTAACCCTTAAAGTCTTTAGTGATGCAGATTGGGCTGGAAGCAAAGATGACAGAAGATCCACAAGTGGATATGTGGTAATAGCAGGAAACAAGACATTAACATGGAGTTCAAAGAAACAGCCTACAATTGCTTTATCTTCTACAGAGGCTGAGTATAGAGGTTTAGCATTGGCTACTATTGAGGTTATGTGGTTTAAAAAGTTGTTTCATGATTTGAATGTGCAGGTTGATGTACCACTGATATATGGGGATAACTTGAGCAGCATTCATATGACCTCAAATCCTATTTTTCATGCTAGAACAAAGCATATAGAGGTTCACTATCATTATGTTCGAGAGAAGGCCATAAACAATGAAGTACAAGTTTCTTTTGTGGGAACAAAGGATCAAGTTGCAGATATCTTCACCAAATCCTTGGATGGACCAAAGCTTCAAAGATTCAACTATATTCTTGGCATGAAGGAAATACCCTTTGAAACTTGAGGGGGAGAATGTTGCGAACATTTGTTTTATGTAAGGTACAAGTTTCAAATTATGTAAATACCTTTGGGAAGTCTTCAAATACTTCAAGAAGGCTCATATTATTCATAAAATGTAGCAAAAATACAACGTGAGTTCTAGAACATGGTGAGTCAAATTAGTGAGTCACAAGGGAGCTGCAGTGGTGTCCTAGTGGAAGGTCGATGTGGCTAGTTCTCAAAGTCCATCAATACTTTGCTTATTTGAGCACTTGAGTCGCGACAGACCACTCTATCGCGACAGACACCGTCTATCGCGACAGACCACTCTATCGCGACAGACACCGTCTATCGCGACAGACCACTCTATCACGACAAACACCGTCTATCGCGACAGACCACTCTATCGCGACAGACACCGTCTATCGCGACAGACACCGTCTATCGCGACAAACACCGTCTATCGCGACAGACCACTCTATCGCGACAAACACCGTCTATCGCGACAGACAGCCCCCCATGATAGTTTGCGTCTATCGCGACAGACACCGTCTATCGCGACAGATAGCCCCCCACGATAGTTTGTGTCTATCGCGACAGACACCGTCTATCGCGATAGACAGACATTTTCGGCAAAAATTAAGGGGTAAATTTTTTGGAAATTTAAGCTAAATTTTGGGCATATTCGCATTCTCAAATACTCACACACTTGCAAAGGCCTTGGAAAAATGCATTAAAACTCTTGAAAGGTTCTGTTTGTCTGGTTAACCCCCTAAACCCTGAACGGTCATAACTTTTTCATACGAAATCCATTTTTTGAGCTCTAGGGCTTGTTGGAAAGCTCGTGGCATATACTACACGTTTTTTATAAGAATAATGCGTTGATTTTCAGATAGGATATTTGGAAGTTGACACACTGAGGGGTAGGAACACCAAGGGAGCTCTAGAGAAAATTTTTAGCAATATAAAAGGGGGAACAAGGATCATTAAAAAAGTGTCTGAAATAAATTGTCTGTCAATTGAAGGATCAACTTGAAGCTAAACTTGGGATTCTTACAGGATCATCGAGAGCTCTTGGAGAAAGCAAAGTAAGTGCCAAGGAGAACAAGCTCGGGAACGTGCTTCCTGGGTAGACCAGCATCGCCAGGAGGAGCGACTTGAGGTTGGAACATCACTTAACCCCCTCAGTCTATTCTTAGCATAGGCTAAGTGCGAGTAGTTGTTCTGATTGACTAGGGGTACGATAGGAACACTCAAGTTTGAAGAGCCCTTAATTTCTCAAGTGCAAGGGTAGGCAAAATTGTAGTCAAGGGATAACTTAAAGGAAAAGAAGTTAAACTAAGCGGACGCAGAACATCAAGTACGACCCACGAAAGTGCTCCTGATGACGCTTAACTAAAAACAAGAAAACACATCCAAAGGAACTTAAAAGGAACAAGTGACTGGTACCAAAGAATCAGCAACGTACAAAGGGCATATGAACCTTAGGTCAGGTAGACATGTAGGGAGAGACAGACAAAGTCTTAGATCTTCAGAGGCTAGTGTCAATCATACTGCGAGGTCTTGGGCCCAGCAGTTGAGCCATCATTCGTATTACCCTAGTTCTGAGACTAGCGAGTCTGAGATGTCCCACGGTATGGAGAGACCTATAGGAAGTTCTGGGGTGCCATATTTACATAGGGTGGAAGGCCCTTACAAGATGCAACTCGAGTACCTTAGGACCAACCGATTAGGTGCTAGCATCTATGAGGACGGCCTAGGAAGAGCGGTGGTCCAGATTAAAAACCCTGACCAATCCATTGGACTAGAACGCCCAGCTGTCAAGTTTGAAAATGGAGCATACTTGGACAAGGAAGGGACAATATATGTAGTCACCAGTCATCCCGATAGGATAGATGAATTTGGGAATGTGGTCCCGGAAACGGACTTAGGTGACCTAGAGCAAGGAAACATGGGCGAAGAAACTAGAACCCCCCGAGGCAAATCTGTTCTCACGAGGATTATCACACCAGAGTGGATTCCCCAAGATAATAAGAGCATAGATCTCCTCTTGAACCGAGAGACGGATGAAGCCTTTTGGAGATATAGACCTAGTCAACCGAGTGAGGTAGGAACAATCATGATATATGAGTTCAAAGATCCTGATATTCCAGGAAGAGTGACCTACTTAGATCACTCTTCAGAGAGGATCTTTGGGGTTACAGAAAATGATAGGCATGCTTACACTTGGAAAGGAGAATTTATCTTCCCCCAACCAAGATCGAATGTGTCCTTTGGTCACCAAGGAGCTGGAACATCTCAAGCTCAGGGGACTCAAAGAGAAAGGAGTCGAGAGAGACCTGAGGTAAGCTTTGCCAACTCTTGGGGAAGAGAAAGAACGAGAATGGACATGAATAGAGGGGAACTTGAGGGACATAGAGCCCCAGGGAACCGAAGAAATGCTGATGATTTCCCTTTGCCAAGACCAAGAGAGCACACGAGGACCTTGAGACCAACTCAACTGGTGAAGTCCATGAAGAATTACTTCGATGGCACGGGTGACCCTTATGACCATGTGGCAGAGTTTAGGCAAGTCTTGAAAGCTGAACAGGTAGAGGACCTATTCACACAATATAATGCTTTTGGTCTAACCCTTAGGAACACTGCCCTTACGTGGTTTCAACCACTGAACGAGAGGCATTTCAGAAACATAGACCAGCTCTTAGAGGCATTTATCATTGAGTTTTCTAAGAGTGGAATCAGGCACAACACTTCCTCACTAATTCATAGCTTCAAACAAACACCTCAAGAGACGGTCAGACTAGCTGGAAGAAGATTTAGGCAGTACCTGGAGAGATGCCCGATGCCGGAGTTACCCACACCAGCCAAACAAGTGGCCTTGTTCTTAGATGGATTGTTGAGCACCAAGCTCAGGTCATATGTGTATCTGAAGGACCCCAGAACGATAGAAGAGTGCGTGCGCATGTGCATCGACATTGAGGACAATCTAGGTGAGGAATTAGAACTATCAAAAATCTATAAGGATTCTGATAGCTCTAGTAGCCTCACATCTGGTCAATCCACATCCATTGAGGAACTTGCAGAGAAGGTAGCTCAAAAACTAGGTGTCTCTAGCAAACAAATTCCGAGATTTGCCCCAGTTAAGCGGTGTTACACTTGTGGCGATGACCATATGGCAAATGCATGTCCCATTATGGCCCAACCCCAGGCGAATCCTAGTAGCCAGTACTGCACCATAGAGCGCAGGTACACCAACCACACTGCACAAGATTGCCCATATAACAAACAAACTGTTAGGCAAAATTACCCTCAGCCATATCCACAACAAGGTAGATACCAGAATCAGTACCCACCACAACAATACAACAGACCACAGCAAACTTATCAGCCACCTTATCAAGGGCAACTGAGACCCCAGCCAGTGCTAGCACAGCAACCACCTGCTCCTACTAATGTGATTCCGGTCAAGTATGCTGCTGCAGAAGTAAACCTGAATAGAGCGATAGTCCCAGTAACACCATTAATCTCAGAAAGTGATCCCAATGACCATAGCTTTGATTCTACACATGTTGATAGTCCCCAGGCTTACTACATGCAGTCTCCTGAACATGGTGAGTCTTACTACAGTGAGGAACCGAGTGAACCTATTTGGGAGCCTGAATATGCTAATGTCATGTACACAAACCCCAACTCTAGACCTCAACCTAGGCAGATACGACCCCCTTTTCCTAGAGGACCTTGCTTCAGATGCCAGGGTGATCACCTCATACGTGATTGCCCCATGCCTGCACCTACACAACCCCAATCAGTGACGATCCAAGGCTTTTGCCAGGAGTGCGGAAAGGAACATCTCTTACGAGATTGTCCCAAGAATCCCAGCAATATGCCAAAAATCACTCCGATTAATGTTATTGGGTTAGTGGTCAATTCCACAGGAAGTGTCACTTCCACTGCACCAGTGCAAGTAATCACTAGAGCTCAAGCATTGCAGCAAAACCAAGGGGTAAGCTAGGAAAAGAGCCCAGACGCTAGCGATACTGAGAGCCAAAATAAGAAGAGAACAAGAGCTTGGAGAGATAGTCGTGAACGTATGAAAAGGCAATGGGCAAAGAAGATGAGTGAACTTGAGGAAAGTCTACGAGAAACCAAGGCCAAAATCATAGAGATCACATCTCAACCGCACTCTCACACATTCCCACCGCTACCATCCCCATCACCCTCCATCTCTCCACCCTCTAATACACCCCACGTAACCCACCCACCACCCCGAGCAGGATCAGTATTAGCTGAGCCCACTCCTGAAGACATAGACATGATGCTTAAAGCATATCAGGCGAGAATCCAAGAAGGGCCAAATGTAACGGATCATGACAAGTGCTACACCAGAGCTGACCTAGAGATAGAAAGAACCAAGCTTTGCGCGAAAATGGTCGCATTGGCTCAGACTATGTTTGAAGCCAGTCGCCTTTTCAATTACTCGGGCTCAGCCAAGACGCAATTACACTTGGATGGACTTCTAGAGAAGTTAGAGGGCATAATTGCAAGATCTGCCAAGGAAGAAAAAAATCAAGAAAGAGATAAAGCAAGCAAAAACATGACCCATCCCCCACCGAAAGTTTATGTGCCCAATTCCACTGAACCAGACAACCCCCCCTCCCTAGAAAGAATAGAGAATCTAATTACACAATCACAAAAGGAGCCCGCCCCTCAACACCATGACAAGGCTAGTGAAAGAGCAGGTCTTCCTACCCAGAAAGCCTATGTGCCTGAGGCCTACGTGCCTAACTCTACGGAGCCAGACACCTCTTCTTCTATGAATCAATACACACCAGAATTCTTGCGAGAAATTCAAGAAGAGAAATGGGCTAAAGAGAGTGAAGTTCCTCCTCCCATTGAACTTGTGGATGACACACACGATCAATTCCCACAAGACCTTCCTTCCCTTTATGGAGAGCAGGAGAGTGCCCAATCTCAAGAAAGATTAGACTTCGAGTCTAATTCTTTACAAGAACTACCCCATTTCACAGGCCCATGGGAAGCAAAGTCCACCTGTATGAGAGCACCTACAGTCATGGTAAGAAACGAAGATTCAGTCATACCTAGGAACACAGAGGTAGTGAAGAACACCAAAGTGCAGTGCAATCTCACTTTGGAAGAGCTGCTTAAGGTTAGACCAGAAGTGTGGAAACATGTAGCCAATCAAGTGCCCGAGATAGCAAAACCTCGTTCCCAGGTAGGATCCCAGAGAACAGTGCCAGAAATACCCTTAGACAAGATAGGAGACATGAGTGAGGGCGAAGAGGGAAACACACATCTCCCCATCACTCATCAGGGATACACAACCAAGGCCATCTTGGACTCAGGTGCAGGAGTTGCAATTGTTACCACTTCCTTATGGAAACGATGGGGCAAGCCAGCTCTCAGGCCAACGAGAATGAAATTGCAGATGGCTGACGGGCACATAGAAAGACCCTTAGGACTACTCGAGGGGATAACTCTCACTACTTGTGGTGTAGAGTTTGAGCACACATTTGCTATCTGTGACTTTAGCAAAAATCAAGCCTATGAGATGATTTTGGGAAGACCATTTATGCGGCAGTTGCAAGTGGTACAGGACTGGGGAACCAATTCCTTGTATTTGCAGCACTTAGGTGTTACAACCAAAGTCAATCTCAAGGATTACTCTCATAGAGATGTCCCTCCTATCCAATGGAACCCCATCCATAGAGCCAAAGATGATACGGAATCGGTGCATTCCCTAGGATCAGGATCCTCATGGATGCATGAAGACACTCACTTATGGATGTGTAAGGTAGTAGTAGAAGAAGAGAAGAGAGAAAAAGCCAGGGAGATAGGTGCAAAAGAAACCCATAGATCAATGCAAGACCCAGCCTATGCACCTGTAGTTTTTCCAGACGAAGAATTCGAACCACACGGCTGGGCAGAAATTCTAGCAACCATGGATGTAGCCATCAATGAAGAACAATGGACACCTCACTGTGATGAGGATGGCTATGACATTTCAGTCTTCTCCATAGAGCCGATCATGGGAGAGGCAGTTTTAGAAGAGTGTGAACCTAGCCCTGATGCATTTGAGGATGCGAGTGACTCCGATCTAGAGTCAATCATTATGGACCCACCTTTTGCATCAGATGAAGAATACTTCTATGAAGTAGAATTTCAACCCCAGAAGCACGGAGAGCTTACAAAGGATGTAAGGCTAGCCACACATGTAACCCATAAGGAAGAAGGAAAGAAAAGAAAGAAGAGAGAAGTCACACCAGAAGAGGAAGAATCTTTGTTTGAGGTTCCGGAAAATTTTAAGAAGTATGAGATAGATGACAAGAGAGTCATGATTAGAATGCCTAAATGAGAGGCGCAATCGGGAGAGGCCTATGATAACAAAGAAACCACCAAGAAAATAGTGGTAGCCATAGAAGAAGGAGAAGAGAGGTGCACTTACATAGGACATGACCTCACTGAGGAAGAAGAGCATGAGCTGATAGCCTTGCTAAGAGAATACAGAGATGTATTTGCTTGGAGTTACAAGGATTTGAAAGGTGTGGACCCAGACATATGCTCACATACGATTCCCATGACTACAGAGGCCAGACCCTCAAAACAAAAGCCATACACATATAATGACAACTATGCTGCCAAGATCAAAGAAGAGATAGACCGCTTGGTTGAAGCTGGATTTATCTATGAAATTGAGCACACTGAATGGGTATCCCCCATTGTGGTGGTGCCCAAGAAGAACGGCAAATTACGAGTATGCATTAACTTGAAGAAGGTTAACGCAGCCACGATCAGGGATAATTACCCGCTTCCTATCACTGAGCATCTTTTAGAAAGGGTGGCAGGCAAGGAAGTGTACAGCTTCCTAGATGGGTTCTCTGGCTACAATCAAGTGGCCATTGCACCAGAAGATCAGCATAAAACGGCTTTTGCCACAGAGTGGGGTATATTCGCTTTTAGGGTAATGCCATTCGGGCTGACCAATGCTCCCGCAACCTTCCAAAGGCTGATGTGCCATGTATTTAAGGAGTTCTTGAGGAAGAACTTAGAAGTCTATGTTGATGATCTTTGTGCTCATTCCAACATTAGACAAACGCATATTCCTGAACTCAGACAAATCTTTGACAAATGTAGAGAATATCAAGTCTGCCTAAACCCAGAAAAATGTGTTTTTATGGTCAGGCAAGGCAAAATTCTAGGACACATAGTGTCAAAGAATGGCATATCTACGGATGAAGAGAAAGTAAGAGCTATAGCCGAATTACCTAGGCCAAAGAATGTCAAGGAAGTACAAGCTTTCATGGGGCATTGTGGTTATTACCGACGATTTATACACATGTATGCCATCATTGCAAAGCCTCTGTACGGACTTCTGACAAACTTTGAGTGGACTGAGGAATGTGAGAATTCCTTCAATGAGCTTAAACGGCGATTATGTTCAGCACCAATCTTAACCACACCGGATTGGAATAAGCCTTTCCACGTTCATGTGGATGCATCCAATTATGCCATTGGATGTGTGCTTGCTCAACCTACTGGTGAAGGTAATATGGATCTTCCTATTGCCTATGCTAGTAGACAATTGAATGCAGCTGAACGAAATTATACCACTACTGAGAGAGAAGGCTTAGGCATGGTATATGCAGTTAAGAAATTTAGACAATATTTGCTTGCAAATAAGTTTAAATTTTTTACTGATCATCAGGCATTGCTATACCTCGTAAACAAGCCATGCAATACAGGAAGATTAGTAAGATGGTTTCTCTTGCTAATGGAATATGATTTGGAGGTTGTGGTAAGGAAAGGGAAGACTCATTTGAGAGCAGATCACCTTTCTAGGCTCACATCGGGAGAAGCCCCACAAGGAGTGTCAGATGACCTTCCTAATGCTTACTTGTTTAATTTGGAGGTGGTGCCGCAGTGGGCTAAGCCATTGGTACCAGTGTTGACATACGGACCTAACCACCCAGTAATAAACACACAGGATAGAGAGGTAGTAAAAGCCCAAAAGTATCACATCATGGCAGGAAGTATGTACAAGCACACAGATCAAGGGATCTTGGCTTGTTGTGTGGAAGAGGATGAGTACGCTAAATGGTTGCAATTAGCACATGTAGGTACGTTAGAGCAACACTACTCAAAGCAACGAACCTTACAGACACTAAGGAGACTCGGAGTGCATTGGCCGACTATGGAAGCTGATGTCCAAAAGTTGTGCAAGGATTGCCCAATCTGCTGCACCAAACCACATGTGGAACATGCCACTCTTTATCAAGTGTCCATAGTGCCAGATTGGAGTGAACCACTAGTATCCTTTCTGAGGACGAAAACATTCCCTCCAGACATGACTCTGGCTAGGAAAAGGAGTTTAGAACAAGAAGCCCAGGATTACTCACTCATTGGTGATAATCTATACAAGCGTGGTAAAGATGGTTACCTGAGACTATGTGTCCATGAGAGTGAATATCTCAAAATCTTGGATACTGCTCACCAAGGTGTAGCAGGGGGACACTTTGGACCAGATCGGGTAATCAAGGCAATACTATTTGCAGGCTTTTGGTGGCCAACCCTTCACATGGATGCACATACCTATGTGAAACGGTGTGATGTTTGTCAGAGAACTCAGTACCCTATACGCAAGGATGAGATGCCACTGAAGCCTATGATGGGCGGACGTGCATTCTCTAAATGGGGAATAGACTTTGTTGGTCCTATTAATCCCCCAGCTAAGGGTTCACATGCTGAATATATCATCGTGGCCACAGATTATCTAACCAAGTGGGTAGAAGCGAAAGCTACTACAAAAAATGATGCTCAAACAACAGCAAAGTTCTTATTTGAAAATGTATTCACGAGGTACGGATTGCCAATAGAGTTGGTGAGTGATAGAGGCACACACTTCTTGAATGAAGTCATAGAAAACCTTCTCCAAGAATTCTTGGTGATACATAAGAAATCGACCCCCTATCACCCACAAGCTAATGGCCAGGCTGAGAGCACTAATAAGATCTTATGCAATGTGCTGACTAAACTAGTGAACAATAAACGCTCTGATTGGGACAAGCAGCTACACCATGCTGTTTGGGCATACCGGGTTGCCTATAAAACGGTACTCCAAGCCACCCCCTTTCAGATGGTATTTGGCCAAAATGCTGTGCTACCCCTGGACTTTTTGATACCTACATTGAAGGTAGCACAAGAGCATGACTGGACATGCCATGAACTCTCCTCTTGAATCTTTGATCTTGAACGTCTAGGCGAAACACGATTGAGAGCTGCAGCAGGAATCTATGCAGCAAAGAAGAGGCAAAAGGCATATTTTGATACACATGTGAAGGATAAAGGCTTGAAAGCAGGCGACCTAGTCCTAGTCTACACATTGAAGCAGCATGCATGGAAATTAGAGAAAAGAGGTTACGGACCAATGATTATCAATAGAATCTCCACAAGTGGCGCAGTTCAACTAGCCACTTTAGAGGGCGATATTCTACCAAGTTACATAAGTGGATGCAGAGTCAAGTTATATCAGGAACCCCTTACTGAAGAGATGCTAAATCGACTCAACACTGCCAGGGAACATAAAGAAGAAGAGAAACGAATTAGAAGAGAAGCACAGGCAGAAGCTTTAGAACGCATCCGACGAATGAAATTGAGGAGACAAGGCAGAGACCCACCTATGCTTGACACTCAAGAATCTGTAGGCTATCCTATGGCCATGTGCGAGACTTCAGGTGGGCATTCCCATAGAATAATCGACCGACGGCCTTTTTTAACCCTAGGAGTAGGACAAGGAAAGGGTGCAAAGATTGTAAGAGCTTTGATTGACTCAGGTGCATCCACTAGTGCTGTCAAGTTGTCTTACTGTCAAGAATTGAAATTAACTGTCGATCCTATAGAAGCATATCTCATAGGATTGGGAGGTGTGGAAACTCCTTGCATGGGCGAGGTGGATCTTCCCATCTCCATTCAAGACGAAGTGATGACAGTCAAAGTACTAGTGTGTCAAGATGAGGACCTCACTGAGCCTCTTGTCGTGGGTCAGGATTGGATCTATGATCATGCAGTCAACCTCAACCTAAGAAGTGGACTTCTTCAGGTATGGGTAGATCATAGCCGAATTACAGTTGAATTGGAAAATGAGGCACTCAAGGAACTAGGCAAGGCACAAACTCCTGGTCCTTCCAGGGGCGCACATGAAGTTGACAATGCTATTTTTGTCCAAAACTGTATGATGCAGAAAGAGGCTAATCTCAACAACGGAGCCAGGGAGAGGACGGAACTCCCTTCTTTTCCAAAGACCAGAAGGTTGCAACAACCCACGGCAAATCAAATACAGAAGAAGCAGAACACGACCAATACTAAATGCCAAAAAAAGGAGCAAAGTAGATTCTTTCAGCCATGGAAGCAAGTATGGAGGCGAAAAGGCGAATACCCTGTTCAGACCAGGCCGACCCCACGGCCAAAACCTCTTATTAGTAGTCAACAAGATGACATTAATGAGAAGTCTTTCATTAATTCTTCTGCGAAGGTGAAGTCTATTTGGGTACCCAAGAAGTCAATGAAGGCCAGCCCACAATCACGACAAATCTGGGTGCCTAAGGCTTGCTTGCGGGCTCAAATAGCTACACCAAGGCCGCAACCGGTACAACATGTTTCACTCACTCGAACATCTGAGGCCCAGTCTTACGCATCACGCACGGACACATATTCTTCCATGAGCACTAGTAGAATCACTTGTAAATGGGTCCCTAAAAAGCCTCATCTTCAAGCAGATACCCCTATCAAACTCTTCAGAGTCTCCACAAAATCAAGATCAAAGTCCATCCACTACATTTGGCAACCTAAAACTTGTAATAAACCCCCGGACCCCAGTTGTAAATCCATGCCCACCTACTAACTACGTCACTCTCACACTACATCATTCCACTTAGTTCTTAGGTCCAACCAATTCCTAACTACACACACAAGCACCGAGCACTTATTAACCTACTAATCTCTCCCAAACCTCATGATAATGTTGTAATGGGGACAAAAACGGTTCTAACTTGTCCTTTACAATGTTAACACATGTTTCTATATTCTCACAGAATCAGGAGGCAAGAAGTAACATGGCAGAAGCGACAGGTCCGAGCTCACAAGTAGGAATACTTACTGCAGGAATCGATGTGGATAGTCTACCTGTGGATGTGCCACCAACTGAACGACCTGTGGAGCTGCAACACCTGCAGCAGATCCCGGTACCGGATCCACCCACAGGGATCACAGAAAGAGTCCATGCCAATTCTCATTGGTTCAATGGCATGCCAGGTCCATTAGGAGAGGCCAAGTATATATGGGAGTCTAAGTGCGAGTATGACAGATCATGGGTTTGATTCCAATTTTTCTCCAAGGAGTTTGAGACTCTACAGAACACCGAGGATCTCCAGACCATATGGCAACGTGCAGGGCTAGCAGAATACTTTGAAGCACCACTACCTAAACCGGATCTCCTCCGATGCTATTATTTGGTCTCCACATTACAAGCTAATGAAGAAAAGGACAAACCAGGATCATTTGTTCTTCCTTCCTTGCTGGGCAACAACGAGTTAAAGAGGTTTGAACTTACTGCGGAGTTGGTGAGCGCTGCTTTGAATATGCACGGCACACATGTACCTTCTGAGAAGGATGCTCTCGTTCCTACTAACATGAAGGATAGGAAACTATTGAAGCTTAAAGACATGGCAACACTCACACCAAACGTGTCCATCCCTCTCCGTATGTGCATGCAACATTTTGCTTTCCCCGGCCAAGACCGCTTCACACAACCACACAAAAGAATCTGGTTCGCTCTCTACTTAGCGGAGGCAGGTGCGTTACCAATTAAGCTACCGGTATGGATTATAGATCAATTGTATGAAGCAAATAAAAGGTCTTCTAGGAAATTAGTGGTGAACGGTTGCTGTGCAATCACACGCATTATTTATCGGTGCCTAGCATACGATGTTCCCATTGAACGTGCCTTAACTTGGGCACAATTACAAATGTTTAAGAAGCTCAAGACGTCCACACATCAATCCAAGCGCATGAGGGGTGCGATCCCTTGTGTCCAGACAAGGGAAGTTCTGACTACTCCTGAAGTATCGCCACGAAGGGAGACCACTGTACCTCCCTTTACCATTAGGATACCCAGGTCTGGATCTGAAACTACGAGACAAGCTACCCCTTCAGCTCCTCCTGCTCCATCTGAATTTGAATTTGCTACAACTGGAGATGCTGAAGGAATGGATCCTCAGGACTTCGAAGCATTCTTACAAAGTACACAACTCTCTGATGTAGAGTATTATTCAGATGCAGAAGAACAAGGCACATCTTCACAAAGAAGAAGAAAATCTACAGACGACCGCCATGTACATTGGAGTGATGCCCAGCAAGGTCAACAACAAGGACACCTAGAAGAAGAAGGAGCATATGAAGAGGAGACCACGGAAGCCCCAGCCTATACAGCGGAACTCCGAAGGCTGTATCAAATTATGGAACGAGTGCGATCGCAACAACTGCTCACCGAACAGAGCAGTAGAGTACTCATGACTCAGCTGTTGGAAGAAGCCGGAGTTGACTCAGAATATAGTGAAGGTCTCTTATTGATGGCAGAAACATATGGGGTAGTAGAAGCAGTGCGGACCGCCATTAGGAGGTCTCCAGTTCAATATGATCCACGAAGATTCCAAACACGACCACGCTCAGGTAAGAATATCCAGATCCCCATTACAACGGCAGAAGGGCCAAATATTACATCTGAACCCATCAGGACAACCTCCCAAGCAACAGAAACTGCTAGCCAAGAGCACCCAGTCACCCATGAGGAATCCACCGAGCCACTACCACCCACACCCCCACCATCGCCTCCTAGAGCAGAAACCGTGGAAATCACCTCGACCACTCAACCCACTGAACCAACCTTCATCTTCCGTACTCCCATCTCTAGTTCAACCCTATTCTCCACCTCTGATAATCCAATCTATGAAGCAACCCCCATCACTACACAATCCACCGAATCGCTCATAGAGCCTGCCCTAGGACAACCATCCCCCATGCCCTCAGCCATAGGTCATCCTGACCCTAGATCCATATTCATGGGTTTCCCTGCTACCACGCAACCCTTCATGCCCTCCTCAACTCTACAACCTCAACCCCCGACCTCCATCTCTCCACTTCTCCAATCCCTCCATAACTTCCTTGCTAGAACTTTTCAACCCAGGTCTCAACCATTCCCTTTATTTTCAGCTCCCCACCCCACTTCTCATCTATTCACCACTTTCACACACACACCACCTACCATTCCAATGTATATGGTAGACCCCACACTCGCACCCACTCCTGAAAGTATGGACATTTCACCACCCACGGCACCTCCCCCTCCCCCCACGCTTCCACCTCCTCCCATTCCCCCTCCACCAATTTCACCCACACACTCGTCTTCAATAGACACATCATTCACTCTTCCCCTTCCCCAATTCCCTTCCCATGCATCTTCCGTTGTAAACACCACCCCCTCATCTATAGGAAATGCATTGGACACCATGCTAGCTTGTATATCAAACTTAAGGACAGATTACAATCAGCTCCAGCAACAGAATGAACGCCTGCAAGAGCACTCGGAAACACTACAACACAGACTTGCTGCACTAGTGGAGGAAAATGCTCGCCTCCACACACAATTCCAAACTCTCCAAGAGGCTCATAGCATATTGGAGGTACAATTACAGAACACAGATCAAGAAGCAATACAAGTGGTAGAAGGTCATCTACGGACACAACTGGAACGCAATTCAAAGCTTCAGCGAAATATGGCCCTACTCAAGCGACATCTTGCTGCCGCTCATGAAGAGAATCGACGCCTGCAATTACAAAATCAGGAGAACCTAGAAGCAGCTATCGAAAGCACACCTGGGGCACCCATCAGCCCATCAAAGTTTCAAGCAGTGACTCTCGACAATATCAAGATCATATTGGAAGACTATGCCATGCTGCTTGAAGCACATGACCTGCTATCAGAGGAACTGGGTCAACTGAAGCAGAAACACCAAAAAGAAACAACATCAGCCTCTCAAACCACCTCCTCCGCGGCTTCACTTCTCACAGACTCAGAGGCCTTAAAAGATCTCCAGAAACAGGTCACCGAATTGCAAGCACGTCTACTACAATATGAGAGACCACCTTCCCCTCCAGAGGCTCCCACCGACGAAGAAGTAGTACAAATTCCTGTGGAACAGACATTTGAAGAAGAATACGACCCACAACCCTTCCCAGGAGGCCAACAAACGGAAGAAGCTCAGGACACATTCGAGGCACCACGGCCTCCATGGCTACGTCAAGTGGAGGAAATCGGGAGTTCTCACGAAGAGCGCACAGTAGTGCAAAATCAGGCCATGAGGGTCATAGAGGAAACTGTGCTACAATCTGCTTACTTCAAGAACCTGTCATCGAGACGCCTTATCCTCTCATCTGAACTCCAATACAGGCCTTATTATATTATCTTGGTTGATTATAATGCAGAAATACAGAGAGTCACGGGTCAGATTCCTACCTTTGCTACCCAATTTCAACCCGAAGACCTTCCTCCAGAGGTGCAAAAAGGCAAAATTTGTCAACCCACCTGGCGACAGAAACTTCTAGAGACATATCCAGAAATGCTACGCACATGGAACAACGTGCCTTTACATCTCCTATACAATCCATGCTACGGTCCAGTTCCACGCCGCAGCTCTTCGAAGGCATTCAATATCAAAGTGCAGAACAACGTGCAATGCAAGGAATGGCTAAACTACCCGTACATTGCGCCACCACAGGGACCACCGTCGGTAGCATACATGATGGGAACAATTCGCCATTGGATGCCGCGATTGAAGCCCATGCCAGATGTAGCAGCTCAAATGATGCTTAAAATTTTAGATATGATGCCGGTAGTCCTGAAAACTTTTAGAAATGCAGCCGCACCACAGGTACGTCTCCCGGGGTTTACCAATGGAAATTATGATTTGGTGTATGACATGAGCACCACCCCCAATATTCGTGTGGCTTACGCCTGGCATGCATGCATCAAATACCTCCTTGCATGTTACAAACAGACCTTCGAAGAAATGTTCAGATCAGGTTTCTGGGAGTATCACTCGGAGATCTTCGCACCGAAGCCAACACCCCTGCTCCATCTCTTTGCTTGTGAACAAGCAATGTACTCTGAGTACTACACCACCCCACAACCAGAGGTCCCTGGCACAATAAATTGGGATGCATTGGAAGCTGATCTAGCAAGAGGCTTAAGGATAGGAGAACACGAACTTGCCACCAATGTCATCCAATACTATATCGACCACCCGATAGAACAGAGGTCTGTCAGGGGCGACAGAGGAGGAGTCATGCACAATACGGCAACAAGGCCCAATCATTTTTTCCATGGACCATTTAGAACTCAAGTGATTTTAATCACTACACAAACATTGTAAATTCCATTTTTGGTAGAATAGACTCCATTTTGTGCAAGCCGAGGAGTCCTCGAGCTTGAGGAGTATTAGAACTAGCTACATATCAATTTTCATAATTTTTAGACTCTGTTTGAGCCCTCAAATAGGCTCTAGAACCTAATTTTCAACTAGGCCGGACACTAGGTCTGGACAAGACCAAAGCTAGTTAGAAAACTATAAAAAGAGCTAGAAAGCTCATTTTTTAGGTTAGATTGTTTGTGAATTGAGCTTATGTAGGAGACTTTTTGACTAATGCAAAGAACTCCATTGTTCCTCTCCTTGTTCTTGCCTTGTGTGCGCGTGTGTGTGTATGTGTGTGCATGCTTGTGTGCTTCTCACTCACACACTTGTGCCTTCACTTGCTCATAGTCTTCATACTAGTCCTCACGTCTCCACGGATTGACAATTATGAGGTGAATCTTCTCACGTTGGTACTCACCATTGTGCTAGAGTGACAAAAGGTACATTATATTCCTTATCACTTCCAGATGCTTCTATCACTTCAATTACATTAATTGGTGCAGTGTCTTGGACTTTGGTTGGATTCTTAGGGCAGTCCCTGAAAAGGTGTTCCTTTCCGCAATCATTGCAATATCCTTCCCAAGTCCTAGGGGGTGGTGGATTGTAAGGCCGAGGACATTCTCTGATAAAATGGTCTCCTCCCCATCTATAACAAGGTCCTCTCGGTATAGGTGGTCTAATGGGTGGTCTCATAGGTGGTTGTGCTTTAGGAGTGGTATACATTAGAGTTGCTACCTCCGTTCCATAAGCTTGATCATATCCTTCATATCCATAATAAGCCGAATCATAAACTGATTCATACTCTAACGTGTTGGCTTCATATGGATAATAATCTCCTGGGGCCAACTCATATCCAGGGTTTGTTGATTCCACATTGATCTTCATTGATGCTGGCACTATGGCTCTTTCCAAATTTTCTTCTGGCTGAGCATACTTCACCGGGACCACTTGTTGAGGTTGGGATAGTTGTGGCCCTAACACTGGTTGGGGTGGTGGATATGGTGCTTGTTCATAAGGTCTCGGTGCTCCTGTTGGTGTTGGATAGGGATTGTATCTGGGAATCTCTCTGCCTGGCTCTCTAGGTGGATATCCATATGGTCGATACTGCGGTGGTTGTAAGGGGCGTGACTGCCTATTGAATGGACAGTTCTCCATGGTGTGATTAGTGTATTTTTGTTCTGGGTGGCAATACAAAGTGGTTCCTTGTTGGTGCTATCTGTTGTATGGATATGTCTGGTGTGCGCCAGTCCCTCCTCGCACACACGTGTGTGGGGTGATCTCCTCCACATAGGCTACACCTTCGTAACATAGGCACTCTTAGGGCTGGGTGTTGGTAAGTTCTTTGCCCCTGGACTCCTAGTTTCTTTGCTATTAGCTCCGCTAATTCTTCCATATTACTATAGTTGGAAGTAATGGTACTTCGAGAGTCTTGTGATTTAGTAGGGCTGGGTGTGCTCTTGAGGTCCTCAGCTAGGTTATCTTCCAGATCAATGCATTCCTGAAGACATTCACTCAAGGTTTGTAACCTCTTCACGTAAACTAAAGTTCTTAGGGTCCATTCGTGAGTCCATCCAAAAATAATGAAATCTTTTTTTGCTGAGTGGGCCTCTCGGCAGCTGGGCATCTATCAACATACTGATTGAATCTTCGGGCAGCTGTTTTCACTGTTTCATTAGGGTTCTGTTTAAAAATATGGATTAAAGACGCAGAATTGTGTTTAATCCCTCTCTTAGTGAATTCCCCAATGAATTCTTGAAAAAATTGCTCCATGTTTCCAAACTGGTTAGGATCTAATGGCTGGAACCAAGTCAGAGCCGTTCCTGTGAGGGTGAGTCCAAAAGACTCATACTGCACGAAGAAGTCATCTACTTGTTTTGCCCTTAGAACTTGTTTAAATTCAGCAATGTGATCGTAGGGGTCTCCCATTCCATCATAATGATTTCTTACGCACTTGGCCACTTGGATAGGTCTCAATCTTCTCATTGGTTCTGGCGGTCTAGGCATTACAAGAAAGGCCGGAACTGCTGGTCTAACTGGAGGTATTCCATCCTACTGGTGGTCGTGGTCTTACTGGTGGTTGATACTAATTCCCTACTCCTGGGTGGGTTTGATCGTGTGCTTGCACTCTTGGAGTTGCAAATTGTACATGAGTACGGTTTGGGACACTCCGTTGGCTAGTTTGTCCTGACGTGGTGTGTTCTGCCTCTTGTTGATTTCCAAAGGGGTTCTGCGAAGTAGTTGCCTGATCTCTTTGAGGGAATACAGGAAAACCCATGTATTTTATTCGAGCTCTGTCCAAGGCACTAACCAACCAATATCTTCTCTGATTTTTGTCTAGGTATGTGATTCTAGTTTCATCTTCTGGATCCTTCAGCTCATAAAATGTCATTGGGCTCTCTTCTCTTCCTGGAGCCGGTAAGTCTGTTTGAAGTAATACATCTGATCCATGGATCATATATACTTCCAACAGGTAATCATCTTGAGGTATCAAGTCTCCTCTCAAGACTCGGGTTACTCGAGATCTCGTCACTAGTTCCTCAGGGTTTGTTCTTCCTAGGTTTTCTTGTTCCACTAACTCTCCCCTTTCATTGATCATCTCGGGAAATTCAGTTACTATGTATATGTGACCTATCTTGTCCATGTATGCTCCTCCTTCTTACTTAACAACAGGTCTAGGCACGATCGTGGCATCCATAGAGGTTACCATCCTAGCCACATATCTGTTTAAGCCATCCAGGTAGATGGGAATCTCCTGGGCATTAGTAGAAACATACTATAAGGAGGTACGGTACTCTCCCTCTACCGCGGTCATGAAGTTTCTACTTGGAACTGGACCATGCATGTCTTCTGAGGCCATTGGTATCTCCTCCTCGGAGTCACTAGAGGTATCTGAATAGACATAGTGGTGACTGACCTGAGCGGCACTCCCTACAGAGGATATGACACTTCTTCGGCTACTTAGCACTCTCCCTTACCTCAAGTTCATTCACCCTCCTGAGGCTCTCTAGGTCTCTAAAACTCTCCTTGAGTGGCTCTTCAAATGCCTCAAGTTTGCCCTACAAAATGCTACAAAAGCTATGGATGATACCACTTCTAGGCGATACTGCACTAGGCGATACTGCACCAGGCGATACTAAGCTGGCCACGATACGATACTGGAAACCTAGGCGATACGATACTTGTAGTAGCAGATGATACGATACTGTGCTTGGCCACGATACGATACCGACTTTCCTGACGATACGATACCTTAGGGGTCCACACGATACGATACTGAATCAGTCAGGCGATACAATACTGAAAACCCAGACGATACGATACCACTTTTTGGACGATACGATACCAAAAAGGGCACGATACGATACTGGAGTTTGACCCGATACGATACCTGAATATAAGTCGATACGATACCAGCCTCCTCACATGATACGATACCACTTGCAAGGGGCCGATACAATACCAAATTGGTATCGCGATATGACTCCTAAAAATGAGACGATACGATACTAGGATGGGGCACGATACGATACCAATGCAAGTGGCGATACGATACCACCGAACCGGGTGATACGATACTAGTATGGTTTTGTGATACTAGGTGGGACTCGAGACGATACGATACCACTAATGGATCGCGATGCGATATCGGCGGTTAGGCGATACGATACCACCGAACAGCACGATACGATACTGGAATGGTATCGCGATACCACATAGAGAAGAGGACGATACGATACCAAAAGTGGACCGCGATACGATACCACTTTGGCAAAGTGAGATCACGATACCAACCCAGCGATACGATGCCACAAGTGGTATCGCGATACCAGGGCTGGTAACCGACAATACGATACTGCGGCGAGTATCGCGATACAAGGGAATTTTTGGTATCGTGATACCAAAAACTCAACCGATCGTGATAGTCAAGCCAAAATACCTCAAAAGTCAAAAACTTTTGTCACCCCCTACTCTTCTCTCACCCCTCTTCCCTCCTACAGCTTACTGTCTCTTGCACAGAAACTCAGAAAAATACTCTGCCCCTCCCCGCGATACCGGATGCGCACATATTCATGTGTTTGTGCTCTTTAATTTGTTTTGGTCAGTGAACACTTATGGAACCTTACCTCAGTGATGCCTTGGCTGCACTTTGACCTCAACAACTAGTCTTAAATGCCTGCAATGCACGATACTGCACCCACGATACCGATTGCTGCTCTCCGACGATACCAGAATGCAGGAAAGTGTCAAATGAAGTCAAATTTTTTGGTTTTTATACTTTTTGGTGACAAAAACTGAACTTCACTAATTTTGGAAAAATTGTTGGGCTTTTTTGGTGATCTTGGCCTACTCCTACTTCACTTCTCTTCTCCTCTCCTCTCCTCCTGACCTAACCCTAACTCCTCCTTCTCTCCCTTCCTATTAACTCTAAACCTAAAAACTCATTACACACAACTCCGAGATGTGAAATAACAAGTGCTGAAGTGATTGACTACTTGCCACGGAACGAGTTCACTTCTACAAGTACGATTTCATCACACTCGATCTATAACCATCACGAAGCCACCTTGGCTGAGTGTTCCCCGGCAACGGCGCCAAAAACGTGTGTACCTGAGTCAAGAGACTCAAGGACTTGTGCCAAAGAGACTAAACCTCATTTGCAACACAAGTGCGTATAGTGGGAAATTGACACAGGCTTATATGTCAATCCGATCAAACGACCTAACCAAGTGTATGAAGACATGTGCAGACATGATGGAAAATGAAGTGGTTCAGCTGATATGCATGAGAAAAGACTAATCCACCTCTCAAACTCACTGAAAGACTGAAAGTGTCTGCCGCGATACCACTTACAATAGTTTTCAGTAAATCGATAATTTCTCCCAGCTCCAAGCTTTGAACATAGTCAATCAGGTACTCCTTTCAAAGCTCTCAATGAGACGCATCTATTGGAAGTGATTTCACTCAATTCTGACAACGCTACTTCAAGTTATGACCAAAATAGTGAATGGTGGGAAGTACCCATACTCACACCACAACTCCTACAAGCTCACACACACACTATAGTAGCTCAAAATCAGTGGGGAGGGGTAGACAACAGTCCTACACACACATTCCAAGCATTACACACACATACAAGATCAAAGAGAATATGAAAATCTGCAGGAAAGAGGCAAATTCGAGATTCAAGAGCTCTTCTTGTTCACAATGGCAAAAAGTACTTACAAAGAGTCACAAAGTGACTTATATACATGTGCCCTAAATTTGGTCCTTTCACACAAGAGATTGGCACTTTATTACTAAAAAGTGAATTTCGTACTAATTTACAAGGGATATTTTACAACAAGATGGGATTATGCCACTAGAGGACTCCTCTAGTGCATTTACATGGCTTGAGGGAATTCTCTGAATGCTTTGAAGAAGAAAAATCATGCCCATTAATTTGAAAATTTTGGGGCTCTTCTCTTGTGCTTCTTTGCTCTGCAACACAAGCCTTATTTTATGCTAATGGCAGAATATCAGCTGGCCATAGAAAAAGAAACAGACAAGAAACCCTCTCACGCGACTCAATTTGAGCTGGAAGATTTGCCAACAGACGCACAATGAGGAGAGATCTATCAACCAGATTGGCGGAAGGATTTATTACAAGAATATCCAGAGATGATGAGTACTTGGGTCAAGGCACCACTACATTTAAAGTACAACCCATGTTGGGGACCAGTGCCACATCGCCGCTCATGGAAGGCATTTGCCATAAAAGTACAGAACAACAAGCAATGCCAAGATTGGCTCAATTACCCATATTTCAAGCCACCCACAGGACCACCAACAGTTGGATACATGATGGCAATGATTCGCCACTGGCTCCCTCGCTTAAAACATATGGACGATATTGTAGCGCATATGACTGTCAAGATATTTGACATGATACAAATGGTATTCAAAGTCTTTTGTCGCATCAAAGCACCACATGTAAACACCCCGGGTTTCGAGCATGGTAATCTCGATTTAGCTTATGATATGAGTACGACGCCATCGCTACGGGTGTGTTATGCCTGGCATTGTTGAATCAAGTACTTATCGGCGTGCTATAAGCAGACTTTTGAAGAAATGTTCACAACTGCTTTCTTGGAATACCATTCAAAGGTGTTCATCAGCAGGCCTACACACCTCTTGCAATTATTTGCCTGTGAACAGATGGTATATTCCACGCATTATCGACTCCCGCCATTAGATGAACCGTAGCCCATTGATTGGGAGAAACTCGAGGCAGATCTAGCCTGAGACATTCGAATATCAGAGCACTCCCTCGCTCAAGACCTCCTATAGAATTACATCTAAGAGATCCTGCAACAAGGTTATGTCGAGGACGACAGAAGCGAGAGGGAGGGGGTGTTGGTAGTAGCCAGAGGCGTAGAAGACGCGGAAGCATGTGAAGACAGAGCATAATGAAGTAGCCGGGAGCCAGCCGAATCATTTTTTCAAACAAATATATTTCAAAATACTTTTCAAAAACCTCCAACAGTGATTTTCATCACTTTTGTACCATATGTAACATAGAAAAACCCTTTTTGTAATTTATAGCTCCATTTTGTGCAAGCCGAGGAGTCCTCGAGCTTGAGGAGCTTAGGTAGAATGAGCGTACCAATTTTGGTTATTTTTAGACACCGTTTACCCTTTCAAATAACATCTAGAACCTATTTTTTAACTATGCCGGACACTAGATGTGAAACCGGTCAAAACTAGTCTAAAATCTATAAAAAGAGCTAGAGAGCTCATTTTTGAGGTTAGCTTGTTTGAGTAGAGAAGAGCTTAGAGCTATTTTGAGCTTGTAAAAGTGTTCTTGAGCAATAGAGTTGACTGCACAACCACATCTCCAATCCCCACAACATCACACTGGTAAGAGTCACCAAGTCTCACGATGCCAAGAGACTTTGCTGCATAAATAGAGAACCATTCTCTGTGTGGTGTCACATGGAAAGAAGCACCAGAATCTAGCAGCTAGATGTGGGAAAGAGAATCAACCACCAAGATTGACTTATTCATTTGGGTTATGTTGGGGGATTCTTGGACAAGAAGGGATTTGAGTGTTTGTAGGAGAAAAAGGAAAGACAAGAAGAAAGATACACACTGGAAGCCTCTATCGATTGATTATAAGAAGACAAATACAATGGTGATGCACAATACAATCCAACAATACAATCCAATGCTTCTGTGCAAAATCCCACAGAGTGCTCAATCATAAAATACCAAATACCCAAGGGTCTTGTTGCTGTTGTTCTTCTCTGCACCATACCTCCACCTTCTCCAAGCCTGCACTTGTGCACACCTTGCACCAAGCTTCCAATAAGGGGGAGGGTTGGACACCTTATGTCGGCACGCGCACAGCTTCAATGAGACCTTGGGATCCTTGGGATGAATGGCTTAGCACTTCTCTGCACACTTCCTTGGTTTTTCTTCATGCACACCTTGCACTTCACTTCTCTGCATCGCACACGGTGTGTCTCTTGCACTTCTCTCTCTTGCCTCACTTAGACTATGCTCACCTTGCTTAGTCTTCTTTACTCTTGCTTGGTCCAAGAATAGTCCTTGCCTTGATTTGAGGGTCGATTCACGTACGCTCCTAACTGCAAGAGCATCTTGGTGCTCACTTTGATGTCCCATGATTGTCTCCACAAGTGGGCAGCCAATGAATCCATCTTTTGTCCTGTAGTGACTTTAGACTAAAACAAAGATTTTAATTGGGGGGCCATACTTTCACTTATGCGTACACTGCCGCTTCACATAATTTTCACATTTTGCCTTTTCACATACCTTCACATTTTGCCTTTTAATTCTTCACTTGTGCACCTAAGAGAGGGTTCACCTGAACCTTCCAAAACACTTTAAAAATACTTTGAACCTTAGGGAAATTAGAGAAATACCTGTGCAACCTGCAACCAACTTTCTCCAATTAATTGTGCACTACCTATGCACCTTGACACCTGAACTTCAAACACTTTGACTTTGCCCATGTTGACTTTGACCTTGACCATGTTGACTTTGACTAGTTTGACTTTGACCTTTTGACTTTGACTTTGGTTGACTTTGATTGTAGTTGACTTTGACCAATATGACTTTTATGGGCTCAATAGGTTAGCTTCCAGTTATTAGCAAAACTTTTATGAATCTCTAGAGTTCAGTATACTCTAGAACAGGGAAGTTAGGAATTGCTCATAAGATTGGCAATTCTCAAGAACTTTTAGCTCGTCTTTGAGAACAATATCTAGGATTTTCAAGCCTATTAGGACCAAGTAGTCCTCAAGTCAGGTCCAAAAATCAAGTAACTGTTAGTTGGGAGTTAACCATTGAACAAACATCCGAGTTAGATGTTTGGATCAACCAAACTTCAAGTTTTCCAAATCAAATTCAAGAGAATCAAGAGTTCTCAAAGTCTTGATTGGGATACAAATCCCATCCTAGTTACTAAAGTGCATGCACCAGTCATGCTCACAAATGGACTACTAATTGGAATCCATCCATTTCATATGTTTGCGCCCAGATTGCGCATCGAGAAACAATGAAGTGGTTGGGCATGTTTTTAGATCCACCCTTATAATTCATTCACTACTTTGTACTTTGATCAGTTTATCACGGTGCAAAGCTGGAAGGTGTTTTGAATCATTTGGGTAGGGATCCCACCACAGAGATGAGACATGTTCTTCTAGTCGTAGAACATGACCATGTTCTTCCGGTTTAAGAACATGAGGCTCGGGGGTTGCCTACGGATATATATATATATATATATATATATATATATATATATATATATATATATATATATATATATATATTTCGAGGACAAAAATCTTTTCCAAGGGGGGAAGAATGTAATAAAGTAAGTCTATGATCTAAGGGTCTGGCCGATTCAGACAGATCTGAAATCGGACACTGTTTGGTCACTCGTGTGTATGGCCAAAGATCTTGAGACTAAACTTAAGCATAAGTCCATGTGCTATCTTAAACAAGTAATCCACTTAGCCTAGTGGTTGAGTCTCATGGTTGTGAAGGAGGAGGTATTGGGTTCAACCCACATGGGGAGCATGGGGACAGAGTTTTGCCCAAGGATCTCTAGAGCCTTCTAACTCAAGTTAACGTGAGTTAACTTGAGTCCATGGAGGCTTAACTCAAGAGGCGAGTACACCAACCACTAGTAGACTCCAGTGGAAGGTACTAAAGCGGTGGTCAAGATCACTCCAGCCACTAGTAGACTCTAGTGGAAGATATGAAAGGAGTGGAGGATATTGCACATGCACTTGTGGACTCTAGTTACATTTGTGGTCCTCGTTGATTCGAGCAACTATATATAAAGGCATAAGGATGGGAGGAGAGTCATCTCTCTAGCACGTGGTGGTTGTAATTGTTAGTTTGTTGCAGTTCATATCAAAGATATTTTGGATGAGTTTGTATATGACTAGGATTATGCCATTCATCCACCTTTGAAAGAGGATGATGAAAAATTTCTACAAATTATTGGGTTTATTCCACCGTGTGTGCTAGTGTTAAGAGCTAGCTAGTGTGAATGCTTCTTTAATATTCCAAAATTATGTAAATCCTTTGTAAAATTATTGAAAGTTGATGTTCCAATTAGGGGAATTCAGTTGAAGTCTAATTACTTGACTTCACATTACATTTTTTGACTGATATCACTTCTCATAGTTCATAGAGAGATATACACAAAGGAGAAGAAGATATGTGGAGGAATTATATTGTACCCACAATGCGGATTGTAAGTGCTTTGTAATCTCATTTTTCATAAGCAATATAACCTTGTTCTTCCAACATCTATATTGTGTCAATCTATCAACTCATTATTATTTATAGTCTGTTATCTTTTGGATTAACTATTTGGAGTTAAGGTTGTGTAACCTTGAATGAATATAATCTTGTATTGAGTAGGGAGTAGAAATACAAGTCTTGATTGCATACAGTCAAGATTTCCCATTCCCCAAACCTAGGTTTGGACAGAGTGACATAACATCACAAATAGAGCTGCTTTAAATTTGGAGAGTATGGGTATTACCAAAGTAAGTTCCTCTTGTTAGAGGGTGCTCCTCCATACCAAAATTATCCATATTTTTGGGACCACTATATTGCATGTTGCCAAAACATTGAAACCTCTACTTTTGGACCACATATCTAGATGATATACATGAATAAGGAATAGCTTCTAGAGGAGGCACTAATGCCTTCATTAGTAGCCAAGGCTATCCATCTAGAAGAGATTGATTCTCAAAAAATACAAACAAGAGGGAAAGGGAGAGTCAATCAACTAGAGGTAGTAGAAGTTTAAAAACCTTGGGCAAAGGAGATTGCAAGAAGGGAAGCTTTAAACTAGTAGAGGAATTGATGATGCCCAATTAGATTGAGACCACCCAAACATGAATGAGGTCATAGCGAGCACCTAGAATACAACTCAAAGAGAACTGGAGGACAAAGGCAACCTGTTGGTAGCAGTCAGGGCACTCAAGGATCTACAAGACAGGGAAGCCAACGAAGGGAGTAAGAGTAGAGAGAAGGAACAAGTAGGCGAGGTAGTCAACGAAGATCCGACAAGTAGGCCATTCAGTTTTTTTTCTGACTTAACCTCTTTGTAACAGTGATTTTGCCAAAAAATTGTAGAAGCATCGATGCAAATGATGTAAAAATGAGGAAGAGTCTTCCACATGTAAATTAAATTCATATGTATTTTTTCTAGAATTTTTGGAAGCTCTTTGATAGCATATTTTTAGATTAGAAGGGAAAAGGACTAAAAATCAAGTGTGAAAAGGGACACTTGAAAATGTATAAAGGATAATTTCCTCTATTTTGAGAGGGTTGGTTGTATTATTTGTGCTATCCAAGTAATTTGAAGAGATCTCCTTGCAGAAATCGTGTTTCTTCCTTTCAAGTACTTTCTTTAGATTTGTTGAGTCTATTCTGTGTGATCCATGGAATTTGCAAGCTTCATTTGTGTATTTCTGGTTAATGTGTATGAAGAGAGGTGATTCTTAGAGTATTAAGTAAGAAAATGCTGAAGAATAGAGCTGGAGATGGAAATCATCAGTTTTCACAGAATCGCGATTGTCTCGTCTGAGGGTTACATGTATCATTTTTGATATTTGACTTCATAATTGTGTTCTACTGAGAAAATAACACACTTTAGGCACAAAGATCATTGAAAATGGTGTAGTGTAGCTCAAGATAACCAAAACCCTAGAAATTTCTCTTTATCTTTATCATTTCTCAGAAATCCAGTGAGCTTCCTCTTATTTTTTGGATTCCATTAACTAGAAGGGGCTGTGGTCTTTGTATACTTCCCAGATTGACAAATGTAAGATGTATTGTTGATTCTTTATGCTAAAATGATTGGAGAGGACAACTCCAAAGGATAACAACAAACATTTTTTGGCGCCGTTGCCGGGGAAGAAAAGCAAAAGCTCCATTGAAGTTGGACCTTGCTGGATCTTCCATTGTTGATGGTATTGAACACATTGAAAAGGTAATACTCTTTAATCAAGAAAAGGAAACATGAAAAGGTAGGTTTTTTTGCTTGTCTTTTGGGAAAAGAAAGTAAGAGTTAACCTTTTGAGATAAAGAAGTGGTGAAATTCTTGCAAAGTGATAGTTACTCATATCATGTTTTCCAAGTAAAGTGCAGGTGTGTGAAAAATTGAATCAAGATTTTTGGAAGGAAGGTAGAATGTGACTATCTTTGCATTTGTAGAGTGCTTTTTGACCAAGTACCAAGCAAAATTGTTGATCTTGGGAAAGATGACATGATTGCATTGAGGAAAGTCAAGTAAAGTACCTATATGCAAGTAGATAAAATCTATTTGTTTAGCCAAGGCAAAGCAACAATCTTGAGAAAAGATTTATTTGCATCTTGAAAAGAAAAATGTTTGAGTTTATCTTTGCATGAATTGATAAATTGCACTTCTTAGCACACTTTTCTTTGGGAATCTTTGCTCATAAACTGACTGGATTGCAAGCATAGAGGAATATAACCAATCATGAAACAAAAGATCAATGGATCTTTAAACAAGAAACCCTAAGTGAAGTGTTTACCTTGATTTAGGGCAAAATACTAAAAAAAATCATAAAATTCATTAAAAAATTCAAACAAATTTTCTTTTTCCTTAGAAAGTTGGATTGGAGTATTTTTGTGGAGTGTGCAGAAGAAAAAGTGGAAAAATTCTAATAAAAAATTGAGAGAAAATAAAAAAATAGTCAAAGTGGAAGTTGTTGTTTCAATTTTTCAAAAAATTACTTTTTAAAATAAGTTTGATGGTGTATAATTGCAGGTGACAAGTGATTTGGAGTTGGTAAAGAGCATTGAAGGGAACCAAGTGGAAAGGAAAGCCAAAAACTGCAAAAAACTAGAAATTCAAAAAAATCACGATTCTCTGTATAGGATCGCGATTTTCTGTAAGGCAAAGAATTTGAATTATTTTTGCACATTTGGGTATTAAGGTAAGTGATTGTAAGTGATTCTCATAAAGTGGGTGAGTAAAGGAAATCAAATTTCAAAGTATAAGTAAGAATTGAACATCAAGTGATTCAATCAAGAATTGGGTACAGAATCGCGATTTTCACTAGTGGGATAAAGGGAGTAACTTGTGTTGAAAAGTTAGGAATTGTGAATTAAAACCATAAAATTGTTGAGGGATAAGAATTGAACAAGTGAAAAGATAATTATGAGAAAATCGCACAAAATCGCGATTGTGTGAAGTCTATAAAACCCTGCATATTAGACCACCTATGGAGTACACTACACTGTACCAAGTGTCTCTAATATGAGATTGGAGTGAACCATTGGCAGCCTTTCTGAGGATGAAAACATTCCCTCAAGATATGACCATGGCTAGGCAAAGAAGTTTAGAACAAGAAGCCCTAGATTACACACTCATTGGTGATAATCTATACGACAGATACCTGAGACTATGTGTCCATGAGAGTGAATATCTTAAGATCTTGGAAACTGCTCACCAAGGAGCAGCAGGAGGACACTTTTGGACCAGACTGTGTGATTAAGGCAATCCTATTTGCAGGCTTGTGGTGGCCAACCCTTCACATGGATGCACATACCTATGTGAAGCGGTGTGACATTTGTCAGCGAATTCAATATCCCATACGTAAAGATGAGATGCCTTTGAAACCTATGATGGGTGGACGTGCATTCTCTAAGTGGGGAATAGACTTTGTAGGTCCTATTAATCCCCCAGCTAAGGGTTCACATGCTAAATACATCATTGTGGCCACAGATTATCTAACCAAATGGGTAGAAGTGAAAGCCACAATGAAAAATGATGCTCAAACGACAACTAAGTTCTTATTTGAGAACGTGTTCACGAGATATGGGCTATCTATAGAGCTAGTAAGTGATAGAGGCACTCACTTCTTGAATGAAGTCATTGAAAATCTTCTTCAAGAGTTCTTGGTGATACACAAGAAGTCCGGCCCCTATCATCCACAAGCTAATGGGCAAGCCAAAAGCACCAATAAGAGCAATGTGCTGACCAAATTAGTGAATAATAAACGCCCTGATTGGGACAAACAATTACACCATGTTGTTTGGGCATACCAAGTTGCCTATAAAATGGTACTCCAAGCCACACCCTTTCATATGGTATTTGGCCAAAATGCAGTGCTACCATTGGACTTCTTGATACCTACACTAAAAGTAGCACAAGAGCATGAGTGGACAGGGCATGAACTCTCTTGTAGGATCTTTGATCTTGAATGGCTAGGTGAAACAAGACTGAGAGCCACCGCAGGGATATATGCAGCTAAGAAAAGACAGAAGGCATACTTTGATGCCCACGTGAAGGATAAAGGCTTGAAAGTAGGAGACTTAGTTTTGGTGTATACCCATAAACAACATGCAAGAAAGCTAGAGAAGCGTGGATTTGGACCCATGATTATTAACAGAATATCAACAAGTGGGGCAGTCGAATTAGCCACCTTAGAAGGTGATGTCCTACCAAGTTACATTAGTGGATGCCGAGTCAAATTATCTCAAGAACCCCTCACGGAGGAAATGCTTAATCGACTTAATACTGCCAAGAAACGCAAAGAAGAAGAAAAATGAGTTCGAGAAGAAGCGCAAGCAGAGGCCTTGGAATGCATCCGAAGAATGAAATTGAGAAGAAAAGGTAGAGAGCAACGTAGGACGGATGTGGCTATGTGTGAAATCTCAGGTGTAAGTTCCCATAGAATAATTGACCGACGTCCTTTTGTGATCAGAGGTAGGACAAGGAAATAGTGCAAGGATTGTACGGGCCTTGATTGACTCAGGTGCAGCCACTAGTGCGATTAGACTTTCTTAATGTCAAGAATTGAAATTAAGTGTCAATCCTATAGAAGCATACCTCATAGGATTGGGAGGTGTGGAAACTCCTTGCATGGGTGAGGTGGAACTTCCCCTTTACATTCAAGATGTTCTCTTGACAGTTAAAGTGTTAGTGTGTCAAGACGAGGATCTCACTAAACCTCTTGTCTTGGGTCAAGACTGGATCTACGATCATGCAGTCAACTTGAACATAAGAAGTGGACTTCTTCAGGTTTGGGTAAGTCAGAATGGCATTACCATCGAGTTGGAAAGTAGAGCACTCAAGGAAATAGGAAAGGCACCAACTCCTGGTCCTTCTAGGAGTACACATGAAGATAAAGATGTTGTTGCCCAAAACTCTATGATACAGAGGGATGATGTTCTCAACCATGAAGCTAAAGATAAGATGGAACTCCCTTCTTTTCCAAAAGTGATCAAGACATGGCAACTAAAGGAGTATTGAATGCAGAGGAAGCAGGCCTACCCTCAAAGCCAAAGGAGAGTACAAAGCAAGATGTCTCAACCAACAAAACAAGTATGGTTACAGAACGACGAGCACCCTGTTGTGGCCAAGTTAAAGCCTCTAACTAAACATTATGCTAGTAAACAATGACAAGACACTAATAAGAATTCTTTCGAGGATTTGCCCACGAAAGTAACACTCATCTGGATACCCAAGAAGTCGATGAAGGCCAACCCGCAATCAAGACAAATTTGGGTGCATAAGGCTTGCTTGTAGGCTCAAGTAGCCACCCTTAAGCTTCTTGAGACAAATCTCCATTCACACACATTCACACATGCTTCAACAGGCACTAACATGATCACTTGTAAATGGGTCCCTAAAAAGCCTCATTTTCAAGTCGTTACTCATGTAAAATCTCCCATAGCCCACAGGCGGTCATCTGGTAAAACCTTGCATTACGTTTGGCAACAAAAAGCTTGTAATAAGCCCCCGGACCCCCAATTTGTAAATTCATCTCCACCTACTGACTGCATCCTCCTCACACTACACAGTCACACTTAGCACATAGAGCTCTTCATTCGCTAACTACACACACGATCATCGAGCACTAACTGACCCACTAACTTTACGACGGTGATTTTAATGTTGTAACGGGGACAAATGGCCATATCTTGTCCACTACAATGTTAACATGTGCTTATATATTCTCACATAATCAGCAAGCAAGGCAGTAACATGGCAGAAGCGACAGGAACCAGTTCACAGACAGGTCAAGCTCTCAAATAGTCCACATTGAAACCCTCCTCCTCGATGAACAATTGACATAGAGACCTTAGGAACTCAGGGCGGTGCATGTACTTCCAATTCAGGACCCTCCACAGGGGCACACTTCGCAAGTCGGCAAACATGCCCTTTGGTTCAGTGACTTTGCAGGACCACTAGGAGAGGGTACCTACTTCTGGGAAGCTGAAATAGAATTCAATGGAATGAAGGACATGAAGGACCTCAACAAAATGAAGGATATGGTGTCCATGACACCTAGCATTGCTCTCCATTTACGCACAATCATGCAGCATTTTGCCTTCCCTGCTCAAGAACGCTTTACCATGCCACCAAAGAGAATTTGGTTTAGTTTGTATTTGGTGGAAACCGAAAACCTCACCATCAATATGCCCCATTGGATTATTGATCAAATTCATCTAGCACATCAGTGGTGGAACAAGAAACACAAGAACGTACTTCATGGATGTTGCACACTTACACGAATTGTTTACAGGTGTTTGGCTTATGATGTACCCATTCAGAGAGCATTGGTATGGTCCACAATCCAAGAGTTCTAGAGACGGGCATCAACAGCAGGCCCACCATCAAACAAAATGAGAGGATCCGTTCAAATACCCTGTGCACAGGCAAGGGGTGCCACCCTCACACCAGATGTGACACCATCTCAACAAAGACGTGTTCACCCATTCACGATTCGATTACCGAGGCAGAGTGCAGAGGGACAAAACCTTGTCTTTCCCCCTATTCCTTCGGAATTGGAATTTCCACAGGGCTACACTTTGGACGACCTAACTAATGAAGAAATTGCTAGAATGATCAATGAGGTGAATCTTGAGACTGAGGAAGGCCAGACTCGAGGACCGCAACCGACTACAGAGACTACAACCCCTACTAAACCCGAAGTAGTAGAAGTGAACGAAGACAAAGAAGAGACCGATGAAGAGGAATCATATGAAGAGCACGACGAGGAGCAAGAGGAAATTACAGAGCTAGTGGGCACCCCAGCCTATACAGCACAGATCAAAAGATTGTATGAGACCATGAAAAGAGTCTAGGAGCATCACAAGTTGTCATTAGAAACAAGGAAGTTACTGATAAGTCAAATGTTAGGAGAAGAAGGGGTAGACGAACAGTTCGATGAGTCCTTGAACCTTCACGCTGATGTGCTTGGTCTTGATGAAGCCATTCACTCGGCCATTGCTCACATTTGATGCTTTTAACAATGAGTGCCTACACGCCCCATTCAATTTAGGAAGCAAATTCATATAGATGTATCGGCACCGGCTGACACTACACACACGAAAAAAATACCACAATGCACTGATGTCACCACACTCCAGACCCTCACCCCCAAATCCACCCCCATCACCTCTCACTGACTGCCACACTTCTCCCCATGACACCACCACCCTAATCTCCACCACCACTGCACATGTTATAGGGATTCCTCCTTTCTCAGGCACCCAACTTGGAGGGGCTTCCACACCTACATTCACAACACTGTTCACTGACATCACATCCACTGCACCCTCCGTTCCCATTTACACGATAACACACACTTTTGAGAGCATGGAAACATCATCAACTATGGCACCACTCCCTCCCCCCACACTACCACAATCTCCTATACCCCCTCCCCCACATCATCTCTTGTTTCCACTTCATTCACGATCCCTTTCCCCTTTCCCATTCCCCCTACATCCTCCACTTTCCCAACATCCCTAAATGTAAATAATATTTGTTCTACATTACATCAATGTATATATCATCTGTAGAACGAATATCACACCTTGGAAGATCGTCATTGCAATACACTTGCGGACCACCAGCAATTACAGTAGTGGTTTACAGTCTTAGAAGAAGAGAACACCTTTGTTGGAATTGAAGGACTCACTAGGCAAGGAAGCTCACGAAGGGAGTCAGAGAGAAGAGAAAGTACAAGCAGACAGAGCAGTCAACGACGATCTGGCAAGTAGGCCAATATTTTTTTAGGACACTAACGCATATAAAAGAGGTGGACACACAAGGAGAAGGAGCAAGTAGGGAGCTCCAGGAAATGTATGTCAAAATGTTAATAGAAACCCCTACAAAAATAGTGATTTTCATCACTAAAAACCATTGTAAATACCATTTCATATTTTTGTAGCCCCATTTTGTGCAAGCCAAGGAGTCCTTGAGCTTGAGGAGCTTTAGAAGTACCTACCTATCAGTTTTCACATTTTTTAGACTTCGTTTGAACCTCCAAATAGGGTAGAGAACCTAATTTTTAACTAGGCGGGACACTAGGTCTGGACACGGCCAAAACCTAGTCAAAAACTATAAATAGAGCTAGAGAGCTCATTTTTGAGGCTAGCTTGTAATTGATCTAAACTTGTATGAGCTTTTTGACAGTAATCTAAAGAACTCCATTGCTTCTCACTCTTTGTCTTGCCTTGTGTGCGCGTGTGTGTGCATGTTAGTGTGCTTCGCACTCACGCACTTGTGCCTTCACTTGCTTGAGGTCATCATACCATCCTCACATCTTCCCGGATTGACATTAAAGGAGGTGCTACTCATCACTGAGTTACACCAAATTTTGGCGCCGTTGCCGGGGATCGAGCTTTGAGGACGAGCGTGTGATGGTAAGACGTAGATTTGAGATGTTGGTGTTGTAGGTAATTTCTTCACTCTTCTTATTTTTCTCTTTCTTACCTCACCATCATCATCACCATCATCATCATCACCATCTCCCACCTCCATCTCCATCATCGCGAAAATTTTCAGTTTTGATCTTATCATCTACTCCATTCCATTTCCCTCATTCCACTTGTGAGAGAGAGCGAGAGAGCAATATTGTGTGCCTTGCTTTTGCATGTTTTGTTGAATTTTCTTGCAGGATCTAGCCGTATCATCCCCTCCAGCACGCTGCGCAAGTACGAAAAAACTTAGAAACTGTCTCTGTGTCGCCGACCTCTGTCGATCGCGATCGACAGAAAAATCGCCCATTTGGTAAAACAAAATGCACCACTAGGACAAGCACAAAGAGCACATTCCAAATCACTAAACAAAATTGAAAAATTCCGTGTTTCTCTGTCAATCGCGACCGACACCATCGACCGCGATCGACAGCCACGATCGACAACATCTGTCAATCGCGACCGATAGACCCTGTCAATCATGACCGACAGACCTGTCGATCGCGATCGACAGACCCCACGACTGACTGACTGCCACGTAGGACCCTGTCAATCGCGATTGACACCGTCGATCGTGATCGACAGCCACGACCGACACTTCTGTCAGTCGCGATTGACACTGTCGATCGCGACCGACTGAATTTTGGCGATTGACAGAAAACTTCGCGTTGCCACGTGTCCATCGCGACGGACATAGCCCAGATCGATTGAATTTACGGCGAAAATCCCGAAAAAAGTGTCGATCGCGATTGACACCATCGATCGCGATTGATAGGACCCACGATCGACTCTGTCGATCGCGATTGACGTGTCGATCGCGACCGACAGGCCCCGATGGACACCTTTGTCAATCACGATTGACAGACCTATCAATCGCGATTGACAGGCTTTTCGGCCAAAATTTTAGGGTTAATATTTCCAAGTTTTGGGGATAGTTTTTGGGCATGTTGGTCTAGTAATTAGTGTATTTTTGTGAAAAATCATGTGATCTGTTAACCTGTTTGAACCCTGTTTTAGCACCAGAACCCTGTAATGACATAACTTTCTCATACAAAATCCGTTTGCGGTGATTCTTGTCTTGTTGGAAAGCTCGTGGGGAGTACCCAGGCGGAACAAAATTCAGGGATCTCTAGAATTGTTTTCCAAAAAATCACAGTGCCAATTGGTGTTTGTGCTACATGAATGAAAGTGATTGGTTCTGTCTTTGGAATTTAAGTCTTGAGCTAACTTTGGAACTCTTACAGATCTATTGAGAGCATCAAAGGGCATTCTAAGCAAGAGTAAGTGCGAGCTTGGGAAGACGCTTCCTAGGCACTCAAGGGCAACCAAGAAGGAAACAAAAGGTTGGAAACTCTCAACTCCCTCTGTCAATTCCTAGCTTAGGCTAAGAACGACTAGTGATAGGAGTAGGCCAGGGTGGCGATAGGCATTTATCAAGTTGAAGACCACCTAAATACTCAAGTTCAAGCTAACGACATAATCTTTGTACGGTTGAGAACTTTAAAGGAAAAAGAACGTAACCGATCAACTTCAAGTGCGGAAATACACTCAAGTATACCTGACGACATGATATCAGACAAGACCATAAACACGGTAATCAACTAAAAAAGAATCAAGTAACTGATAGAACTCAGCAACGAGGTTGTACTTGGGCAAATTTGGGCTATTCAATTAAGCTTATGAACCTTAGATCAGGGCGACATCTAGTAAGAGATAGACAAAGTCTTAGGTCTTCAGAGGCTAGCGTTAATCATACTGCTAGGTCTTGGGCCCAGCAGTTGAGTCACCACTCGCATTACCCTAGCTCTGAGACTAGTGAATCAGAGATGTCTCAAGGTATGGACAGATCTACAGGAAGTACAGGTGTGCCATATTTGTATAGGGTGGAAGGCCCCTACAAGACACAGTTGGAATACCTTAGGACCAACCGATTAGGTGCTAGCATCTATGAGGATGGCCTAGGAAGATCCGTAGTCTAGATTAAAAACCCTGACCAATCCATTGGAATAGAACACCCAACTGTAAAGTTTGAAAATGGAGCATACTTGGACAAAGAAGGAACCATGTATGTAGTAACCAGTCACCCAAATAGGACAAATGAATTCGGGAATGTGATCCCTGAGATGGACTTAGGCGACCTAGAGCAAGGAAACATGGGTGCAGAACCCAGGACCCCTCGAGGGAAATCTGTTCTTACTAGAATCCTCAATCCCGAGTGGGTTCCCCAGGACAACAAGAGTATAGATATGCTTCTGAACCGAGAGACTGACGAAGCCTTTTGGAGGTATAAATCTGATCGGCCAAATGATATAGAAACAATCATGATCTATGAGTTTAAAGATCCAAATAGCCCAGGCAGAGTGACCTACCTAGATCACTCTTCAGAGAGGATCTTTGTGGTTACAAAACATGATAGACATGCTTACACTTGGAAGGGTGAATTCGTTTTCCCCCAACCAAGATCGAACGTGTCCTATGGTCACCCTGGAGCTGGAACATGCCAAACTCATGGAACTCAAAGAGACAGAAGTAGAGATAGGCCAGAAGTAAGCTTTGCCAACCCAGGGGGCAGAGAAAGAACGAGGACGGAAACAAATAGAGTAGAACCTGAGGTACTTAGAGCTCCCAGGAAGAGTCAAAGAAATGCGGATGAGTTCCCTCTACCACGACCTAGAGAGCACACAAGGACTTTGAGACCGACTCAGCTAGTTAAGTCCGTGAAGAACTACTTCGATGGCACTGGAGATCCATACGATCATGTGGCTGAGTTTAGGCAAGTCTTGAGAGCTGAACAAGTTGAAGATCTGTTCACGCAGTACAATGCCTTTGGTCTAACCCTTAGGAACACTACCCTGACATGGTTTCAGCCACTAAACGAGAGGCAGTTCAGAAGCATAGACCAACTTCTAGAGGCATTCATTATCGAATTCTCTAAAAGTGGCATAAGACATAACACTTCCTCGCTGATTCACAGCTTCAAGCAAACCCCTCAAGAAACTGTGAGACTTGCTGGAAGAAGATTTAGGCAATACTTAGAGAGATGCCCTGTCCCTGAGTTACCCACGCCAGCTAAGCAAGTGGCTTTGTTCTTGGATGGATTGCTAAGTACCAAATTGAGATCATATGTGTACTTGAAGGATCCTAGGACCATAGAAGAGTGTGTACACATGTGCATTGACATCGAGGATAACCTAGGGGAAGAACTAGAGCTTTCCAAAATCTACAAAGACTCAGATAGTGCCTCTAACCTCTCTTCCTCGCAATCCACATCAATTGAGGCACTTGCAGAGAAAGTAGCTCAGAAACTAGGTGTCTCTAGCAAACAAATCCCAAGGTTTGCCCCTGTGAAAAGATGCTATACTTGTGGAGGCGACCATATGGCAAATGTCTGTCCCATTATGGCTCAACCCCAAGTTAATCCTAGTAGCCAGTATTGCACCATAGAACGAAGATACACCAATCACACCGCGCAAGATTGCCCCTACAATAAGCAAGCAGTTAGGCAGACGTACCCTGAGCCATACCCTCAACAAGGCAGATACCAGAGTCAATACCCACCACAACAATATACTAGGCCTCAGCAAAATTACCAACCGCAATATCAGACCCAACTGAGACCCCAGCCAGTGCTAGCACAGCAACCACCTGCTCCTCCTAACGTGATTCCGGTAAAGTATGCTGCTGAAGAAGAAAACCTGAATAGAGCTATAGTCCCAGTAACACCATTAATCTCAGAAAGTGATCCCAGTGACCATAGCTTTGATTCTACGCATGTTGATAGTCCCCAGGCTTACTACATGCAGTCTCCTGAACATGGTGAGTCCTACTACAGTGAGGAACCGAGTGAACCTAATTGGGAGCCAGAATATGCTAATGTCATGTACGCAAACCCCAACTCTAGACCTCAACCTAGGCAAGTAAGACCCCCATTCCCTAGAGGACCATGCTATTGATGTCAAGGAGATCATCTCATTTGTGATTGTCCCTTACCTCCACCTACACAACCCCAGTCCGTGACGATCCACGGCTATTGCCAAGAGTTTGGAAAGGAGCATCTCTTACGAGACTGCCCAAAGAATCCCAATAATATGCTGAAAATCACTCCTATCAATGTTGGTGGGCTAGTTGTAGACTCCACAGGAAGTGTGACGTCCACTACACCAGTGCAAGTGATCAATAGAGCCCAAGCTTTGCAGCAGAACCAAAGTGTAGGCTAGGAAAAGAGCCCAGATGTTAGTGAAACGGAGAGCATGACAAAGAAGAGGACTAGAGCTTGGAGAGATAGTCGTGAAAGAATGAAAAGGCAATGGGCAAAAAAGATGAGTGAACTCGAGGAAAGCCTCAGAGAAACAAAGGCCAGGATAACTGAACTCACATCTCAAACTCCCTCTCACACTACCCCACCACCACCATTCCCATCTCCATCCCCCGCCACCTTCCAACCCACCTCACACAATTTCACCACCCTCAAGAGTAGGATCAGTCCTAGCAGATCCCAATCCCGAGGACCTTAATATGATGCTTAAAGCATATCAGGCCAGAATCCAAGAAGGGCCAAACGTAACTGATCATGAAAAGTGTTACCCTAGAGCAGAACTAGAGCTAGAATGAACCAAAATTTGTGCTAAGATGGTGGAATTGGCTGTTGACCTAAGTATCAACTTAGGGACTTGCGGAGAAAGAGACTATACCCCAATCCCCTCACAAGTGCATATAGTGGGAATACACGCTTTTAATTATCAATCCAAAGAGTATACAAACCTAGCCGAGTGTATGAAGACATGCAATCATGTAATGATCAATGCAAATGAACTACTCAAAGAATGTAAATGAGGCAAAGACTTATCCAAACAAGCTTCAACTGTTGGTCATGGCGAAACGATACTTGGTGCAGCAGCCGTCAGTATTTTGGACTTTTCTCCCAGCTCTGAACTCCAAATATAGCGAATAGCATATGCGTTTCGAAGCTCTCGAGAAGACGCATTCAATGGCAGTGGTTTCACTCAATTCTGACGCTCCTACTTCAAGTTATGAGCAAAATACTGAGTCGCGGGAAATACCTTCCTACACTTCAGCACTTCATACACTTCGCACATACCTTACCTACAACAAATAAACACTTTCATGGATAGACAACACTCACAAGCACTCTTTCCAAGCAATACACATGCACACAAGCTCACAAAGAAGAAGATACAGAGTGAAGAAGACACAAATTCGAATTTTTGTGCTCTCTATTCTCACAATGGCAAAAGTTGTTTACAAAGAGTCACATTTGACTTATATACTAGTGCCCTAAAAATGGTCCTTTCACACAAGAGACCGGCACTTTATTCACTAAAAGACTAATTTCCTACTATTTTACATGGGTAAATCTTTAATCTTCTGTGGGGATGCATCTAGAGGACTCCTCTAGTGCATTTACAAAGGGAAATATATTACAAGAATGAGTATGATACAAAAAATATGATGTCCAAATCGGAAAAATTTTGGGGCCCGTCTTTTTCTCTGCTTTGTACTTTCTTTAGCTCTGCGACACTCTCTCCCTCTTCGTCTCTGTCGTCCCTTGACAGGCTGTAGCTGTTCGTCGGCTGATTACTTCTTTTCTCCGCACGCATCCCTTGGTCAGTTTTGTCTGTAGTTAAAGAGACATGCAGATTTGATGGCCTTCTTGATTCAAGCTCTACTACTCGAGAGCCTGCTGCATTTGTCTTGCCTGTTGACTTGGGTTGCCACGCACGCCACCAGTGACTAGGAATGTGCTGTTCTTAGTCACCCTCTTAAACTTTTCAGCCTCTACCCCTTTCTAACTTTTGGTCCTCTGATTTGTCCTGGTTGCACACATCTGACCCTGTTGTATTGCTTTGAGCCTGTTTGCTTTCTTCCACCGTGCAGGACCTGGATGTTTTGCCTTTTCGCCTGATGCGTGCCCCTGCGGGGCTCTGTGCAGAGATGGGTAATGCGCCCCTGCGGGGCTTCTTGCAAAGATATATCTTCAGATCTTGCTTTTTAGTGAAGCTGCTTCTTTCGTTGTCTTCTTCTTTTCTTCTTCTTACTTGATTCTCCCTCAACACTGCCCCCCTCCTGGACTCCGTCGTCCCCGACAGGCTTTGATAAGCGACGGGCATATGTTTGATAAACTCTTTGCTCTGTATCATTCAGCAGATTTGCTTCACGTATCATGAGTTGTTTCCATTGTTCTGCCTTCACACCATCATTGGGTGGCTGTCTGTGATCTACGAAGAAGCTGAGTTCATATGCCACTAATCTGGCATTTAAATTGGATGACATTTTCAAAAAAATCTCTGAATCCATCTCAAAAAATCCTGTAAAGAAAGCTTCTTCGAAAGTCTGCATATATACACTTGGCAAGAACATAATTCTAGAATAATATGCCATTATTGTTGGGCGGCTAGGCATACGGATAGATAAAAAATGAGTATCTCCGTGCCCTGATTAATACCTATGAAGTTCAAAAAGGTGTAGGCCGCATGCTTGAATACCTTTAAGACTATGAGGATCATGCTAAGTATTTTGTTGGTCATTCTTACAGTTAAATCAGGTACTGTCGCATAATTCTGTAGCCAAAATTCTATGGTTTTGACCATATAGTCTTCCGTTGGCAAGTAGTTATGTGGCGGGCTCGGAAGCATGGGATAATTGAGCCACTGCTTATTGATAGTGCCGCTTCTTTGCAAATCCAAAAATTCCCTGGTATCCCTTCTGCGTGGTATTGGACAAAATGAAGGGTTTATCTGGAATGCATATGGTGCTGCTTGCCAATGCACCCGTAGTGTGGGATGTTTCTCCAAAAATTTTCGTCGCCACACTGGTTGTGCAGCTTCAAACTCTGCTTGCGTGTATGCGAATGTGTCATGTTTGAAATTCAGCTGCTCATCTAGACTCTTCTGTGTAATCTTCGTTATATAACGTCTTGTTTTCTCTTTCAAGAGTCCGTATGGAATATTGAATGGCTTCATAATTTTGTCCAGGTCTTTAGCTTTGATCTTGGCCTCTTTCATCACTTTGACCACTTCATTTTCAAAATTTTCCGTCAACCGGGACACCACTAGTGCCCGTTCCTTCTGACTTATTTCTACAGTATAGGGCATTGGATGATCATCATGTATATCCGCCATCTGCTCACGTATTGGAGAATTATAGATCGGGTGAGATAGAGGACTTACCTCTACCTCGTCAGTAGGATTTTCCTTATCTGGCACTACTGGTGTCCCGATCGGTGCTTTCTCTTTTATTTGAGTCTTCAGCTGTTCTATGCATTCATCTTTATCTTTGACTTCTTGCATGGCTGCCCTGAGTGCTTCTTTTGCTGCAAGTAACTCATTTCCGATTTCAGCCACATTATCCATGTTTTCACTGTAGCTTGTTACTAGTTTTCCATGTGTTGTATTTAACTGCTTTTTTAATTCATTTATCTCTTGACTGTACTTCTGTTCCGACTCTTCTCTTAGTGTGCGCTCTTGTCTTAGCGAATCTGCATATTGTGCGATCTGATCTCTTAATTCTTTTTCGTTCGTTTCTGAGAATTCCTGTTGCTCGATCGGTTGATCATATAATAATGATTTCATTAATTCTTTATTCCTGTTTCTCAAAGTGTCATTTTCTTCCATATACACCTTTAGCTGTGTCTCGAGCAACGTACTTCTAGCTCTCATTCTTTCTTTGTCCGCCTCGCTTGCATCGTATAATCTCTGTAAATTTGCGTACTGTGCTTGGAGTTCTTGATGCTGAGTGAGTAATGATTCGTATTGTGTTTTTGTTTCGAGCAACTCATTGCTTTTGACCTTCATATCTTTTTGTGCCTGGATGAGTTGTGATGACAGTTGTTCGCTCATTATCTGGAATTGACTTTTTTCTTGCATGGCTCTATCATAATCTGCATCTATTTCCATCATCTGTTGTTGGGTATCCATCGCTGTCTGAATCATTTGCTTGACTACCGGTTTCAGTTGAGTAACATCCACATTAAGCCATGTTTTTGGTATATTTGGTTCTTCTCTGGTATTGATATCTTTGCCCTGTGCAATATGTAATGTAGTGTCATGGGGCTGCCTAATCTGAAGCTAGATCCTTGGCTCAGCCCCCATGTTTGCCTGCTTTTCTTGAGGTGTGTCATCCGGTACCTCGATCACAATTTGTTCTTTGATTTGTAATTCCTCTGCTTCCTTACCTACTGGAGTTTGTTCTTCCTCTTTAATAGGTTGTTGTACGTGTGTAGCACTGGTTGTATCTTCCTTGATGCTTATCTTTGTAGTGTCATTCAATTGAATGACATGCTCCTGTTCTACGGGATCTTCTGCATTCTGTTCCTTTTCTTTATGACTTCTTGGCGTCACTTCCACTTGATCGATTTCATTCCATTCCTCTTCTTGTGTTTCTGTTCATATATCAGTGTCCAAGGTATCTTTTTCAGGGCTGGAGTCCGTATTTGTACTGGAATCATCGATCCCTAGTTCTTTGTATCTTCCAGCGTGTTTTGGTGTTTTATCTGGACTCCGTTGTTGTTTCTCTTGACTAGCCTGTCTATAATGATGACCTTGAATGTTTAAATTTACATGCCCTTGCATATATTGATGTGTTTCTTCGAGGGCAGCGGAAAGATCTCTCTTTGTAATCGGCATTTGAGCCGTCGTGATCTTTGGTAAGAGATGAGTTCTCTTTGATTGTGGTGTAGCTTGGGCTTCCTCCTCCCGTAAACGCTTTGTACCCCTCATGGGTTTTTGTGTGCTGGTTCCCGCTTCTTCAACCATAACTTTTGCTTTCTTCTTCTTAGGGACCGTAGCAGATTTTGCATACTTGGCTAGCCCTTCTGAGTTCGGCATCTCCCGTAAGCAATTTTTCATCTCAAGAGCTTCATATATCAATAGTGTTAATGCAGAACTGCCATTCAAAAACTTCTTCTGTCCCCATTTCTTCTGGGCTTCAAATAACTTTTCTTGGACATACCCCGTCAAATTGATTTTGTTTCCTATTTGTCGCATGGCATGCGATAATAATTGGACTACAATTTTTTGTGGAGCTGTGTATCTGTGCATGCTGGGGAAGCAAAAATGTTGATGTACGAGACGGACAGCATCCTCTATGTCTATTCTGTTTATCTCCAAAAATGATCTCTTCTTGGGATCATGGCACTCGTCTTTGACACTAGTAATTCCTGCTTGATTCCATCCAAAAGCTTTATTGATTATTTCGTGAGTGAATTGGATGGTTTTCCATGTCCCTACTTTATCCAATACTCGTGCTTCTGGGACTGATATTTTTGTTGCAGCCAGTTGCATGGTATTCATGACTTGCGCACATCTTTGAAAGTCTGGAACATAGATAGGCAATTTGAGAAATGCCTCTATGCCTGCTTGTGTCCATACATCTTCAATATGAGGTAGCCCTTGTATGATCGTTTTGAAGTCCTGTGACATGATAGGAAAATAATGATCTGTATCCATAATTTTGATTGTTGCCATGAAGATTAGCTCCGCCACTGGTTGATCATCTCGGAACCAGTGACCTCTTGCTTTTGTAATGGCCTCGAGTGGGAAAAGCTGGACCTCTTCCTCTTGTGTAGCTTCAGAACTAGTAGACGCCATCTACACTCAATATAGAGCATGAATTAGTGCCCATATATTATCAGAAATCCTCCTTTATTTGTTTGTCATAAGCTCGATATTGCTCCGAGTGAACGGTGTCGTCCCTTTCCCGTGTGTGTGAGAAAGGTAATACCTGGATTTTTCACATTTTTATGTATTTTTATATTTTCATCTGAAAAGGAAAACAGAAAAGTTAGTTTATAGCCGAAGCGATTATTATTATTTTTTGGAGTATTTTTCTTAATATATGTACAAGTGCTCTCCTATTTCCCCTTGAGGAACATGTGCTTGACTATCCTGAAATAGAAGAAGGATGTGCCGAATGCTTGGCCTTGTAATGTGGCCCTATCATGCATACTTTGGGTATTGACAATTCCATATGTGTGCAATTGGAAGTAGTTGGATGATGCAAGCGGTTTGTTTTGTCTTTCGGTATCCAAATCTGCTTCCTTGTTCTGGGCCTTGTTGTATGTTGCCCACTTCCACTGAATGTGGCTCTTTTCTTCTTGTTGTAGGTCTGCTTGATCTGATTTGTAAATCGCGAAATGGTTCGGGTTGCCATTACAGACTCCTTCTTTCTCCAGTAACTTTTTTGTTGTGGCTGTTTTGCCTGTGGACCATATTGGTTCTTTTTGTACTGAGTATCATCCTTTCGGTTTAGTTTCCTTGGAACGTAAAACTTAGGAACCCAGATTTGTGAACGATCCTGTTGAGCAGCTACTACTTTCTTTGGAATCCATATTGTAGCAATTTGTCGATGACTTCGTTGTTCAGACTGAGTTGGTTTCTCCTTTGATTGTTTGTTCTGATGTCGGTTGTGCTTCTGTCGTCGAAGATACTCCTCTACTTCATCTTTCTTTATCCACGCTTGATTAGAGTAAGTAATAGGGTATAATTTAATGGGTACAGATTTTGAATTACACAGAGAACTAGTCTCTCTTATGCATGGTGCTTCGGTGAGCTGGGTTTCAGATAGATTGACACTCTCTTGGCTTGCTAGACTAGAACATGGTGTGCAAACAGAATTCGATGTGTCCGCACATATAGTACTCGATGAAGGTGTCTCTATAGTGCTAGTGATCATACATTCAGGACTTGGTTCATTAGAACGGACTGTTTGCTCCATGCTCACAGATTTGATTGGTCGTTCGTCTAGCAGACCGAATACTTCACGGTGTCCTATCCTGGCTGAGATGTATCCTAACGCCAATTGAATGGTCACTTCGTATTCGTAAATCCAGTCTTGACCTAACACTACCTCTTCAAGTAAATCTTGTTCATGGCACACTAACAGCTTTTGTTCCATAGTGTTGTTGCCAAGATGCAACGGTAAGGTGATCTCACCTATGCATTGAGTAATTGTTCCTCCTATTCCTATCAATTGTGCCATCAATGGGCGTACTGTCTCCTTGAGTTTTTGGGTCAACGAAAGCTTGATACAGCTTACGGCAGCTCCTGTGTCAATGAGAGCATCTACCAAGTGGTACTCCGTTTTACCTGCTCCCAAATTTAAATATGGTTGTGTTCTCTGCGATCCTAGGTTTTGAGTGGCTCTAAAATTAGCCATTGGGATGAGTTCTTCTCCTAGTCGATATCTTTCATCTCGCTCTCTCATCCACTCTTTCCGTTTCTTTATTCTTTCCAATGCTTCCTGTCTCGCTTCCTCTCGTATTCTTTCCTCTTCTATGCGTCTATTCTTACCTTTGGTTAATCGTGACATTGTTTCTTCGGTTAATGGTTCTAGATATTTTTTCACTCTACATCCACTGATGTAGTTTGGTAACACATCTCCATCTAAGGTTGCTAAGCTAATGGCTCCACTTGTAGATATACGATTAATGATTAATGGACCATATCCTCTCTTCTGCAACTTCTTAGCATGCTGTTTCAAGGTGTATACCAAAACTAAATCTCCTTCCTTCAAATTTTTGTCCTTGATATGCGCATCAAAATAGGCTTTCTGTCGTCTTTTAGCAGCATAGATGCCTGCTACTGCTTGTAACCTAGTTTCATGAAGCTTTTCTATTTGTTCCAATTGAGTTGATAATTCATGTCCTGTCCACTCGTAAGTAGTTGCTACTCTCAGAGTGGGAATTAAGAAATCAATTGGCAAAATAGCATTTTGTCCATATACTAAGTTAAAAGGAGTAGTGCCTATTGCAGTTTTATAGGCTACTCGAAATGCCCATAAAGCATGATGTAACTGCTTATCCCAATCTGATCTACCATTGTTAACGATTTTGGTAAGAACTGTACACAAGATTTTATTTGAACTTTCTGCTTGTCCATTGGCTTGTGGGTGATAAGGAGCTGACTTCTTATGAATTACCAAGAATTCATTCAGTAAGGCTTCTATAACTTCATTAACAAAGTGCGTACCTCTATCACTCACAATTTCTATAGGTAGTCCAAATCTAGTGAAAACGTTCTCAAAGAGAAACTTGGCTGTGGTTCTTGCGTCATTTTTCTTGGTTGCTTTTGCTTCCACCCATTTGATCAGGTAGTCTGTGGCTACAATTATATATTCAGCATGGGAACCTTTAGCTGGTGGGCTAATAGGTCCTATGAAGTCTATTCCCCATTTCGTGAAAGCTCTAGCACTCATCATGGGCCTAAGTGGCATCTCATCTCTTCTAATTGGATATTTCGTTCGTTGACAAGTATCACACCGTTGCACATATGTTGCGGCATCTTGGTGTAGAGTTGGCCACCACATTCTAGCAAAGAGGATCATTTTTGCTGTTTCATCTGCAGAGAAGTGTCCTCCTGCAGCTCCTGTATGAGCCATCTCTAAAACAGAAAGATATTCGTTTTCGTGAATGCACATTCGTAATTGGTTATCTTTCCCTCGTTTAAAGAGTTGTTTTCCTATAATGACATATTCTTTACTTTGTTCTTCAAGTGCACGTTTCCTTGCTGGAGTAGCTCCGTCAGGGTATTCTTGAGTTTTCAAGAACTTTACCAGTGGCATGCTCCATCTTGGTGCTATTGAGAATAGCATAAGGTAGAGTTCTCATCTGGGATTTGTTCTTGACAGGTTTGACACGTTGACACATAGTTATGTGCATCTCTTTGCATGGTTGGCCAGTATATGCCAAATCTCTTGAGTGTTTGCCACGTTCCATTTGCATTCAGATGAGTTTTCCATTGGTTTATGTGTGCTTTCTGAAGCCACATTTCTTGTTCCTCTTCTTCCACACATCTCATCAATAATCCACTCGAATCCTGGTGGTACAAACTTCCCGCAATGATGTGAAGGTTTTTAGTCCTCCAGAGGTCTTGGGTTTGGGTTGGTGTGATCCCATCTTTAGGTCCATGTGTAAGTATAGGGATCAATTTTTCTGCCCATTGAGGACATACTTCCAGGTTAAAAAGGTACGTATCTGGCAGATCATCTGGTACTCCTATGGGTGGTTCTCCATGGGTCATTCGTGATAAGTGGTTTGCTCTTATGTGGGTATTTCCTTTCTTGACTATTACCTCAAAATCAAATTCCATTAGCAATAAAAACTATCGTACTAGTCGTCCTGTATTACAAGGCTTGTTGACTAGGTACAGTAGGGCTTGATGATCAATGAAAAATTTGAATTTGTTTGCCAACAGGTAATGTCTGAACTTTTTGACTGCGTACACCATCCCTAGGCCTTCTCTCTCCGTGGTGGTATAATTGCGTTCTGCTTGATTTAACTGTCTACTAGCATAGGCTATAGGGTGGTCTAATTTTCCTGTGTCAGCAGGTTGAGCTAAGATGCAACCAATGGCAAACTTGGAAGCATCCACATGAATGTGAAACGGTTTATTCCAATTAGGGACTCGAAGGATTGGTGTTGAACTCAATCGATTCTTTAACTAATTAAAAGCTTTGTCACATTCTTCGGTCCAATTAAATAGAGTCAATAATGCATAAAGAGGCCTAGCAATTATGGCATACATATGTATGAATCTTCGATAGTATCCACAATGTCCCATAAATGCTTGAACTTCTTTAGCCGTCTTAGGTCTTGGTAAATCCAGAATGACTTTGATTTTGTCTTCATCAGTTGAGATTCCGTTTTTAGAGACAATATGTCCTAAGATTTTTCCTTGTCGAACCATGAAGTCACATTTTTCAGGATTGAGGCACACTCGATATTGTCGACATTTAGCAAAGATCTTTTCTAGTTCAGGGATATGCTCTGATCGTATAGCTGAATAAGTACAAAGATCATCCACGTATACCTCCATACTTTTTCTCAGAAATTCCTTGAACACATGACACATCAATCTTTGGAAGGTAGCTGGGGCATTCGTTAAACCAAAAGGCATGACTCTAAAGGCGTATACTCCCCATTCAGTTGCGAACGCTGTTTTATGTTGGTCCTTAGGAGCAATGGCTACCTGGTTATACCCTGAAAAGCCATCCAGAAAGCTATAGACTTCCTTCCCTGCTACCCTTTCCAAGAGATGATCCGTAATTGGTAAAGGATAATTATCCCTTATGGTCGCAGCATTTACTTTCTTCAAATTGATGCACACTCTTAACTTCCCATTCTTTTTCGGTACAACCACCAAAGGTGACAGCCATTCCGTGTGCTCAATTTCATAGATGAATCCAGCATCTAGCAACTTGTCTATTTCTTCCTTTATTTTGGCTGAATACACATCATTGTAAGTATATGGTCTTTGTTTAGAAGGTTTGGCTTCGGATGTCATGGGAATTCTATGCGCACATATAGAAGGATCTACTCCCTTCAAGTCCTTATAGGTCCAAGCAAAGACATCCCGGTATTCTCTTATGAGACGAATTAACTCCTGTTCTTCCTCTAATGAGACATCCTCTCCTATGAAAGTACATCGTTCCTCTCCTTCTTCTACAGTTACAACTATCTTCTTGGTTTGTTCCTTATTATCATATGCTATTCCAGGCTGTGCTTCTCTTTTCGGCATTTGAATAGCAATTTTTCTCTCCTCCACTTCATATTTTTTAAAATGAGCTGGTACCTCAAATTGGTCTTGGGGTTTATTTTCTTCATCTTCTGATTCTCTTTCAATTTCTAATTCCCCTTTCTGTGTGAGTTCCTGGTGTTTTCCATTGGCGGTGATATTTATGTTGGTGGTACTATTCCCTAGATCCATTGGTTCGGGCTCCATTTCAATGCTCTCGTAGTCCTCCTTCCAGTCTTTCTCGATCACTTCTCCTTCTTCAGCCTCCTGAAGGACTACCATATACAGGCTAACATCATAACCCTCCTCATCGATACATTCGTTCATGGTCACTACTTCTTCGTTTACACAGACATCGAGGGTCGCTAAAATTTCCATCCAACCGTGAGGTTCAAATTCTTCATCCGGAAATACTTGTGGCATGTAAGCTGGATCTTGTACAGACCTCGTTATTCCTTGTTTTTGCTGCCATCCTTTTCTTCTCTCCTCTTCCTTCTTTGCAGCTTGGCATATCCATAGATGAGTGTCCTCGTTCATCCAGGATTGATCACTAGAACCTACACTATGAATCGATTGATCGTCTTCCTCCTTATGGATTTGATTCCATTGTAGAGGTGGAACATCTTGATAAGTGTACATATGTAGGTTTATTCTAGTGGTGGTTCCTGAGTGTTGTAGGTAAACCGCATCTTTTCCCCAATCTTGTACAACCTTTAGCTGTCTCATGAAAGGCCTTCCCAGGATCATTTCATAATTGCTTGGCCTTTCGAAGTGACATATTGCTAAAGTGTGTTCGAATTCCACTCCACACGTAGTGAAGACTACTCGTTCCAACAATCCTAAGGGTCTCTCCGTATGACCATCTGCCATTTGTATTTTCATGCGTGTTGGTCTTAATGCTGGTTTTCCCCATTTCTCCCAAATTTCTTTGGTAGCAATGCCAACACCAGCTCCTGAATCTAAGATGGCTTTGGTAGTGTAACCCCTATAAGTAATTGGAAGGCAGGTATTTCCTTCATCTCCCTCACTAAAGTCTCCTACTTTGTCCACTGGAATTCTCACCGTGTTTACTTCGTCTGCTATCTCTTTCTTTTCCTCCTTTACTTCCCATTGATTGATTAATTTCTCTTTTAAATGTGGTTTTACCTTTAACAGTTCTTCGAATGTTAGGGTACAAGGGATTTTTACCTCTCTAAGGCGTTGTATGATCTCAGATGTTTGGACTGATGGGTTCGTTTCTCGTTTCCTCATTGAGGGAATGCGATACAATTCTGAATTGTGTTCGTACTCCCCTGTGTAATTGGGCAGTTCCTTTACATCTTCCTCTCCTTTGTCACTTGCATCCATTGGAAAAACTTCTTCTGAATTTAGTTCAGGTATTGAACCCTCTATTTCGTTTTTTGCTTCTAATTCTTCAAAGGGTGGTTCAATTCCTTCCACTTTCTTCCATTTGTCCTCTTGAACTCGAGCCCATAGATCCTTAGTCCATTCTCCTTCTACTTCAGGGACTATGGATCCTTCCCTTCTCTCAACACCACATTCGTCATTCTGTGGTCTATTTACTTCAGGCTTTTCATGAGTGTTCACACACTCTTGGAATTCTCCTTCAGAAATTCGGGTATTGGGTAAAGGCAATGCAGGTTTTTCTAAGGTTTGTTGTGCAACTTCTATCAATTTCTTGCAGATCTCTAGTCTTTCTTTTTCTAAGTCGCCTCTTGGATATTCTCTCTCGTGTTGCTCTACGGTAGGTCCTGCTCTTATTCTTGCCTTGTATGCATGAATCCACATGGCTAATTCTTCAGGCATAGGATCTGCTAACACTGATCCTACCTCCTCTTTCTGATACTTTTCATTTTTGTTCCCTTCTTCCCTCTTCGGTTCTTCTTTTGGTTTTTGTTCGTTTTCCTCCTTTTCCTTCTTCTGTAATAACTTCTTTTCTTTTAGCCTCTCTCTTCGGTGCTTCCATCTCTGTGACCTTTTACTTGCAATACTTTTCTCCGGCTCTTCTGAGTCTTCAACTCTTTGAGGGATAGGTGTGTTCACCTCCTTGTCACTTTGGTTGTTCTCCTCCGTTTTATCAGGGGTCTCTCTGGCTTTGGCTCTCGTTATTGCTTTCAATGGTACTGTGTACTCTTTATCACTCCCTGATGATTCAATTACTTCTATTACATTGATTTGTACGTTAGATGTAACCTTGTTGGGATTCTTGGGGCAGTCTCTGAAAAGATGTTCCTTCCCACAATCACTACAGTAGCCCTCCCAAACTCGTTGTGGTGGTGGTGGGTTTGGCAATGTGCATTCTCTGATATAATGATCACCTCCACACCTATAACATGGTCCTCTGGGTACAGGCAGTCTGTTCATGGGTCGGGGTGGTATGGTTGCTCTAGGAGCTGTGTACATTAATGACACAAAATCCTGCTCATAACCGTATGAACTATCTGATGCCTCCATGCCATAGGCATATGGTTCATACAGTTGTCCATATTCCGTCATTGAGCTTTCATAATTAGGGTATGTTCCTTGACTAGGGTCATAAAACGAGTCATATGGTTCATTACTAGTCAAAGGTGTGGCTGGGACTATAGCTCTCTCTAGGTTCTCTTCAGGTTGAGCTATCTTGACTGGGACAACATTCTGAGGATGGGGCGGTTGTTGTCCTAGTACTGGCTGTGGTTGGGTGTACCCCTGATATGCATATGGTCGTGGTGCTGGTGCCTGTGGCTGATAAGAGGGGTACCTAAAGGCTTCACCTCCTTGATGATTCTGAGGGTATCCGTACGGTCTCATGTATTGTTGTGTAGGTCTCGCTTGCCTATTGTAGGGACAATTTTCTGTGTTGTGATTTGTGTATTTTTGTTCCACACTGCAATATTGTAGAGGTCCTGGGACAGTGGTTCTATTATAACCATAAGCCGGTGGTGGAACTACTCCCCTAGTACACAAGTGAGAAGGATGATCACCTCCGCAATGCATACACCTTCTGAGCATGGGTACTCTCATTGGGTTATTGGGGTAGTTCCTCTGTCCTTGAACATTCAACTTTTTCGCTAACAATTCGGCTATTTCCTCTACATATTTTTAGGAATTGATGAGTTACTGGCCGAATCTTCACTTTTCAAGCTTCCTTGAGGTATTTTCAGATCCTCAGCTAGGTTATCTTCTAAATCTATGCATTCCTTCATGCATTCTTGCAAGGTCTGAACCCTTTTTACATACACCAATGATCTCAAGGATCCGTTCAATAATCCTTCCAAAAATAATGACACCATTTTATTTTGTGTCGGTCTCTCTTCCACTGGGCATCTGTCTACATATTGCTTGAATCTTCTGGCAGCCAATCTCACTGACTCGGTAGGGACTTGCTTGAAGCTATGGATCAATGATGAAGAATTGTTTTTAATTCCTGATTTAGTAAATTCCTCAATCATTTCTTGATATACCTGCTCCATGTTCTGAAAGGTATTAGGGTCCAATGGCTGAAACCATGCCAACGCCGTGTCTGACAAGGTAAGGCCAAAAGACTCATATTGAATCAAAAAGTCTTCTACCTGTTCGGCTCTGATTACTTGTTTAAATTCCGCTATATGATTATAAGGTTCACTAGAGCCATCATAGTGATTTCTCATACATTTGGCAACTTGGATTGGCCTTAGTCGTCTTCCTGCTTCGGGTTGTCTAGGCATCACTGGGAAAATAGGTCTTCCTATAGGTATGCCTGGTCCTCTTACTACCGGCGATCTGACTGGAGCATGAACTCCATGTCTTGGGTCAATAGTTGGCTGAGGTCGGTAGTTAGGGTTATTTGCAGGCATTGTGAACTGTACAGGAGGTCTGAAGGGGATTTGAGTTTGTTGGGTCTGTTGTGTTTGTTGTGTTTGGCCTGACTGTTGGTATGAATCATTATGGGAAGTTCCCAGTGGGTTTCTTGATGTAGTGGCTTGGTCCCTATGGGGGAACACTGGGATGTTTTGATATTTCAACTCAGCTCTTTCCGCTTCTGTCATGGGCCAATATCTTCTCTGATTTTTATCTAGATAAGTGATAATGGTGGAAAAATCAGGATCTTGCAACTCATAAATGGTGACTGGATTAGGAGCAGCTTCCCAAATTGAGGAATGTGCTCTAAGGAGATGCTCCATCCCATTGATCAAATATACATCCATTAAGGTGTCATCCTGGGGAATCAGATCTCCTCTCCATATCCTCGCAACTGTAGATCTCCCTCTAGGTGTGGTTACTTGCTCTTCATTCCTCCTCCATTTAAGTTTGAAGCATTATTTTCTTCACCAATTTCGTTAATGTTCTCTGGGTGTTCTGTGACAACATATTGGATATCTCTTTTGTCCATGTACAGTCCTCCTACGTACTTGACTGCTGGTCTAGGCACTATGTAAGCCTCTGATGCTTTCTTTAACCTGGCCACAGATCTGTTTAGACCATCCAGATAAATAGGGACCTCATTGTGGTTGGTGTTCACATACTCCAAGGAGGTTCTGTACTCTCCCTCAATGATTGACATCATGCCAATCATGGGTACTGTGTTCTGCATATCCTCTGAAGCCATGGGAATTTCTTCCTCTGACTCACTGGAGGTCTCGGAATAATGTGAACGGTTACTCGGCTCTGCTACACTACCTACAGAAGAAATTACACTTCTTCGGCTTCCTAGGGTTCTTCCGGATCTCAGGTTCATCCACTTCTAAACTCTGATCAGTCTTTGCTACCCATGGGCCTTTGGCACTCTTAACTCAGGGTTAAAGTTTTAGGAAGAAGGTTGGCTAAAAATTGACTGAAAATAATTTTTCAAGCCACGATACTTAACCTCCAAATTCTGCGATACACGATCTCTGGGCTGAAACGATACCCGATACTTGGGCCACGAAACGATACTCGATACTTGGGCACAGGTGATACACGATACTTGACTCAAAGCGATACACGATCTCTAAATTGGAACGATCGATGATACACGATACCTGCGCACAAACGATACGCAACCTCTGGTAAACGATACTCGACTATCACAATACTTCGGACAAACGATACTTGGCTCCCAACGATACACGATACTTGGATTGAAACGATACTTGACACGGAACAAGTATCGCGATCTCTGAAGACCAGACGATACACGATACTTAGGCCCAACGATACACGATCTCTCGCGAACGATGGCTGGCAAAACGATACACGATACTTGCCAGGTATCGCGATCGGTAAAGTCCAAACGATACTCGATCTTTGGGAGGTATCGCGATCTTTGATCAAAACGATACTTCTCAAGTATCGCGATCGGCACGAAATGATACACGATCAACGATACACGATCAACGATCGTTGACAAAACGATCTCTGACCAAGTATCGCGATCGGTATGAAACGATACACGATCGGAGGGAAATATCACGATACTCAACCACAGGAGGTCACGATACTTGCTAAGTATCGCGATACTCGACCGTGGGAGTAAAACGATACTTGACCCTTGGACAAATTTTGGGAAAGATTTTTTAAGTTTTGTTTTGATGCCCTTGTTTTCCTAGTTCCTCTCTCCTCTCCTCACTCTCTGTATCAAGCAAAGCACTCTTTTTACCCCCCGCAGATCTCAGACGATACCTGACGCAGATCGTTTGACACTGAAAGACTTGAGTTATGTAATGAGGTTGATGGAATGGTACAAAAGTTTACCTTAGGACTCTATCTCAATCCTCTACTCCTCCTGACTAGCTCTGCGTAGCTCCGATTACTCCACACTCCGTCCACGATCTCTGCCACAGCTCACGATACTCGACGCTCTCTCTCTCGATACTTGCTCAAAAACAAGTGATTTTCAAGATGATATTTTTTGGGTTTTATACTTGGCTTTTTTTCTATCTACTGGAAATGAAACAACAAGACAAGAAGTGAATGCTACTCTAATCTACTCCCTCACTCTTCCTACTCTCCTCCTACTACTCACTTCCCTAAACTAACAACTCACTACACACACTCCAAGAATGAGAAGTAGCAAGTGCGACTGAAAATGACTTACCAAAGAAGAGAAAATTTTCCACTCCTCCACTTACTTCAATGCAAAGAGCTACTTACCATCACACGAATGCCTCGGTTTGATTCGTCACTCCCCGGCAATGGCGCCAAAAAGTGTGTTGACCTAAGTATCAACTTAGGGACTTGCGGAGAAAGAGACTATACCCCAATCCCCTCACAAGTGCATATAGTGGGAATACACGCTTTTAATTATCAATCCAAAAAGTATACAAACCTAGCCGAGTGTATGAAGACATGCAATCATGTAATGATCAATGCAAATGAACTACTCAAAGAATGTAAATGAGGCAAAGACTTATCCAAACAAGCTTCAATTGTTGGTCATGGCGAAACGATACTTGGTGCAGCAGCCGTCAGTATTTTGGACTTTTCTCCCAGCTCCGAACTCCAAATATAGCGAATAGCATATGCGTTTCAAAGCTCTCGAGAAGACGCATCCAATGGCAGTGGTTTCACTCAATTTTGACGCTCCTACTTCAAGTTATGAGCAAAATACTGAGTCGCGGGAAATACCTTCCTACACTTCAGCACTTCCTACACTTCGCACATACCTTACCTACAGCAAATAAACACTTTCATGGATAGACAACACTCACAAGCACTCTTTCCAAGCAATACACATGCACACAAGCTCACAAAGAAGAAGATACAGAGTGAAGAAGACACAAATTCGAATTTTTGTGCTCTCTATTCTCACAATGGCAAAAGTTGTTTACAAAGAGTCACATTTGACTTATATACTAGTGCCCTAAAAATGGTCCTTTCACACAAGAGACCGGCACTTTATTCACTAAAAGACTAATTTCCTACTATTTTACATGGGTAAATCTCTAATCTTCTGTGGGGATGCATCTAGAGGACTCCTCTAGTGCATTTACAAAGGGAAATATATTACAAGAATGAGTATGATACAAAAAATATGATGTCCAAATCGGAAAAATTTTGGGGCCCGTCTTTTTCTCTGCTTTGTACTTTCTTTAGCTCTGCAACACTCTCCTCCTCTTCGTCTCTGTCGTCCCTTGACAGGCTGTAGCTGTTCGTCGGCTGATTACTTCTTTTCTCCGCACGCATCCCTTGGTCAGTTTTGTCTGTAGTTAAAGAGACATGCAGATTTGATGGCCTTCTTGATTCAAGCTCTACTACTCGAGAGCCTACTGCATTTGTCTTGCCTGTTGACTTGGGTTGCCACGCACGCCACCAGTGACTAGGAATGTGTTGTTCTTAGTCACCCTCTTAAACTTTTCAGCCTCTACCCCTTTCTAACTTTTGGTCCTCTGATTTGTCCTGGTTGCACACATCTGACCCTGTTGTATTGCTTTGAGCCTGTTTGCTTTCTTCCACCGTGCAGGACCTGGATGTTTTGCCTTTTCGCCTGATGCGTGCCCCTGCGGGGCTCTGTGCAAAGATGGGTAATGTGCCCCTGCGGGGCTTCTTGCAGAGATATATCTTCAGATCTTGCTTTTTAGTGAAGCTGCTTCTTTCGTTGTCTTCTTCTTTTCTTCTTGTTACTTGATTCTCCCTCAACATTGGCTCAGACCATGTTTGAAGCCAATCGCCTATTTAACATCTCTAGTTCAGCGAAGACACAGTTGCACTTTGATGGACTGTTAGAAAGAATGGAGAAGCTAATTGCACAATCAGAAAAGGAACCCGCCTCTCAAAATAAGGGCAAGGCAAGTGGAAGAGTAAGCCTTCCTGCCTAGGAAGTCTATGTGCCTAACTCTACGGAGCCAGACACATCTTCTTCTATGAATCGGTTCACACCAGAATTCCTACGAGAGATTCAAGAAGACAAATGGGCTAAAGAAAGTGAAGTCCCTCCTCCCATTGAACTTGTGGATGATGCACACGACCAATTCCCACAAGACATCCCATCCATTTATGAGGAGCAGGAGAGTACTCAGTCTCACGAGAGATTAGACTTTGAGTCTAATTCCATACAGGAGCTACCCCACTTCACAAGCCCATGGGAAGCTAAGTCCACATGTATGAGAGCACCCACAGTCATGGTAAGAACGAAGACTCAGTCTTACCTAGGAACACAGAGGTAGTGAAAAACACTAAAGTACAGTGTAACCTCACCTTAGAAGAGCTACTCAAAGTAAGGCCAGAGCTATGGAAACATGTAGCCAAACAAGTACCAGAAATAGCAAAACCTTGTTCCCAGGTAGGATCCCAGAGAACAGTGCCAGAAATACCATTGGACAAGATAGGAGACATGAGTGAGGGCGAAGAAGGAAACACATATCTTCCTATCTCCCATCAAGGATACACCACCAAGGCCATTTTAGACTCAGGTGTAGGAGTTGCAATTGCTACCACTTCCCTATGGAAGCGTTGGGGCAAGCCAGCACTCAGACCCACGAGGATGAAATTGCAAATGGCCGATGGTCACATAGAGAGACCCTTAGGGCTGTTAGAAGGAATAACTCTCACCACATGTGGCCTTGAGTTTGAGCATACATTTGCTATATGTGATTTTAGCAAAAATCATGCCTATGAAATGATCTTGGGACGACCCTTTATGCAACAGTTGCAAGTGGTACAGGACTGGGGAACCAACTCCTTGTACCTGCAACACTTAGGTGTTACGACCAAAGTGAATCTCAAAGATTACTCTCATAGAGATGTCCCTCCTATCCAATGGAATCCCCTCCATAGAGCCAAAGATGATACAGAATTGGTGCATTCCATAGGATCAGGATCCTCATGGATGCATGAAGACACCCACTTATGGATGTGCAAAGTAGCAGTAGAAGAAGAGAAGAGAGAAGAAGCCAGAGAGATAGGTGCAAAAGAAACACATAGATCAATTCAAGACCCAGCCTATGCACCTGTAGTCTTTCCTGACGAAGAATTTGAACCCCACGGGTGGGCAGAAATCCTGGCAACAATGGATGTAGCCATCAATGAAGAACAATGGATACCTCACTGTGACGAAGATGGCTATGACATTTTAGTCTTCTCCATAGAGCCGATCATGGGAGAGGCAGTGTTAGAAGAGTGTGAACCTAGCCCTGATGCATTTGAGGATGCAAGTGACTCCGATCTAGAGTCAATCATTATGGACCCACCTTTTGCATCAGATGAAGAATACTTCTATGAAGTAGAATTTCAACCCGAGAGGCATGGAGAGCTTACAAATGATGTAAGGCTAGCCACACATGTGACCCCAAAGGAAGAAGGAAAGAAAAGAAAGAAGAGAGAAGTCACACCAGAAGAGGAAGAATCTTTGTTTGAGGTCCCTGAAAACTTTAAAAAGTATGAGATAGACGACAGGAGAGTCATGGTAAGAATGCCTAAGCGAGAGGCACAATAAGGAGAAGCCTATGATAACAAAGAAACCACCAAGAAAATAGTAGTAGCCCTAGAAGAAGGAGAGGAGAGATGCACGTACATAGGCCATGACCTAACAATCCAAGCCTTTCCATGTTCATGTGGATGCATCCAATTATGCTATTGGGTGTGTACTCGCGCAGCCTACCGGTGAAGGTAATATGGATCTTCCAATTGCCTATGCTAGTAGACAATTGAATGCAGCTGAACGAAATTATACCACTACGGAGAGAGAAGGACTAGGCATGGTATATGCAATTAAAAAGTTTAGACATTACTTGCTTGCAAATAAGTTTAAATTTTTTACTGACCATCAGGCACTGCTATATCTCGTGAACAAGCCATGCAATACAGGAAGATTAGTAAGATGGTTTCTCTTGCTAATGGAATATGATTTCGAGGTTGTGGTAAGGAAAGGGAAGACTCACTTGAGAGTAGACCATGTCTCTAGGCTCACATTTGGAGAAGCCCCACAAGGAGTGTCAGATGACCTTCCTGATGCTTACTTGTTTAATTTGGAAGTGGTGCCGCAGTGGGCTAAACCATTAGTGCCAGTATTGACATACGGGCCTAACCACCCAGTAATAAACACACAGGATAGAGAGGTAGTAAAAGCCCAAAAGTATCACATCATGGCAGGAAGTATGTACAAGCACACAGATCAAGGGATCTTGGCTTGTTGTGTGGAAGAGGATGAGTACGCTAAATGGTTGCAATTAGCACACGTAGGTGCATTAGAGCAACACTACTCAAAGCAACGCACCCTACAGACACTAAGGAGACTCGGAGTGCATTGGCCGACTATGGAAGCTGATGTCCAAAAGTTGTGCAAGGCATGCCCAATCTGCTGCACTAAACCACCTGTGGAACATGCCACTCTTTATCAAGTGTCCATAGTGCCAGATTGGAGTGATCCACTAGTATCCTTCCTAAGGACGAAAACATTCCCTCAAGATATGACACTGGCCAGACAAAGAAGTCTAGAGCAAGAAGCCTTGGATTACTCACTCATTGGTGATAATCTATACAAGCGTGGAAAAGATGGTTACCTGAGACTATGTGTCCATGAGAGTGAATATCTCAAGATCTTGGAAACTGCTCACCAAGGTGTAGCAGGAGGACACTTTGGACCAGATCGGGTGATCAAGGCAATACAATTTGCTGGCTTCTGGTGGCCGACCCTTCACATGGATGCACATGCCTATGTGAAACGATGTGATGTCATGCTGTTTGGGCATACCGAGTCGCCTACAAAACGGTACTCCAAGCCACCCCCTTTCAGATGGTATTTGGCCAAAATGCAGTGCTACCGTTGGACTTCTTAATACCCACATTGAAAGTAGCACAGGAGCATGAGTGGACGGGTCATGAACTCTCTTCGAGAATTTTTGACCTTGAACGATTAGGTGAAACCCGATTAAGAGCTGCAGCAGGAATATATGAAGCTAAGAAACGACAAAAGGCATATTTTGATGCACATGTGAAAGATAAGGGATTGAAGGCAGGAGACCTAGTACTAGTCTACGCTTTGAAACAACATGCGAGGAAACTAGAGAAGAGAGGCTACGGACCCATGATCATTAATAGAATCTCAACAAGTGGAGCAGTACAACTAGCCACATTAGAAGGCGATGTTCTCCCAAGCTACATAAGCGGATGCAGGGTCAAGTTATATCAGGAACCTCTCACAGAGGAAATGCTAAGTCGACTCAATACTGCTAAGAAACGCAAAGAAGAAGAAAAGTGAATTCGAGAAGAAGCTCAAGCAGAAGCTTTAGAGCGCATACGGAGAATGAAATTAAGAAGACATGGCAGAGAGCAACCTAGGCCAGATGCATATGCAGATCAAGGATATCACGTGGCTATGTGTGAAGTTTCAGATATCAGCTCCCATAGGATAATTGATCGACATCCTTTTATAACCTTAGATATAGGACAAGGAAAGGGTGCAAGGACTGTAAGAGCCTTGATTGACTAAGGTGCAGCCACTAGTGCTGTTAAATTGTCTTACTGTCAAGAGTTGAAATTAACTGTCAATCCTATAGAAGCATATCTCATAGGATTGGGAGGTGTGGAAACCCCTTGCATGGGCGAGGTGGAACTTCCCCTCTACATCCAAGATGAAGTAATGACAGTCAAACTACTAGTGTGTCAAGATGAGGACCTCACTGAGCCTCTTGTCTTGGGTCAGGACTGGATCTATGATCATGCAGTCAACCTAAACCTAAGGAGTGGACTTCTTCAGGTATGGGTAAATCATAGTCGAATTACAGTTGAATTGGAAAATGAGGCACTCAAGGAATTAGCTAAGGCACGAACTCTTGGTCCTTCCAGGGGCACACATGAAGTTGACAATGCCATTCTTGTCCAAAACTGTATGATGCAGAAAGAGGATTGTCTCAACAACGGAGTCAAGGATAAGACGGCACTCTCTTCTGTTCCAAAGGCCAGAGGGATGAAGCAACCAAAGGCAGATCAAATACAGAAGGAGCAGAGTACCACCTCTACTGGAGGCCAAAAAGACGTGCAAAGCAGAATATCTCAGCCGTTGAAACAAGTGTGGGTGCAGAAAGGCGAACACCCTGTTGCGACCATGTCAACCCCACGGCCAAAACCTCTTATTAGTAATCAACAACGCGACACTAATAAGAAGTCTTTCATAAATTCTTCTGCGAAAGTAAAGTTTATTTGGATACCCAAGAAGCCGATGAAGGCCAGCCCACAATCACGACAAATCTGGGTGCCTAAGGCTTGCTTGCGGGCTCAAATAGCTACACCGAGGCCACACCCGGTACAACATGTTTCACTCACTCGAACATCCGATGCCCATGCTTATACATCACGCGCGGGCACATATTCTTCCATGAGCACAAGTAGAATCACTTGTAAATGGGTTCCTAAAAAGCCTCATTTTCAAGTAGATAACCCTATCAAACTTTTCAGAGTCTCCACAAAATCAAGATCAAAGCCCATCCACTGCATTTGGCAACCTAAAACTTGTAATAAACCCCCGAACCCTAGTTGTGAATCCATGTCCACCTACTAACTACGTCACTCTCACACTACATCATTCCACTTAGCTCTTAGGTCTACCCAATTCCTAACTACACACACAAGCACCGAGCACTTAATAACCTACTAATCTCTCCCAAACCTCATGTTAATGTTGTAATGGGCACAAAAACGGTTCTATCTTGTCCTTTATAATGTTAACACATGTTTCTATATTCTCACACAGTCAGAAGGCAAGAAGTATCATGGCAGTTACTGCAGGAACTAGCTCCCAGGCAGGCACCAGCCCCCAAGTCGTGGACATTGAAAGTCTCCCCGTTGAGGAGGAATTGAAGGAACGCCCAGTGGCATTGAGGGCATTACACGCCATACCGATTCAAAATCCTCCACAAGGGTACACAATGCCGGTCAGCAAAAACTCAAATTGGTTCAGTGATGTGGCAGGACCTCTGGGTGAAGGCACTTACATGTGGCAGGCCGAGATAGAATTCAACGGGCGCTGGGGCAGGTATCACTTCTTCACCAGGGAATTTGAGAAATTGCAGAATAATGAAGGACTGAAACCTATATGGAAGAAGGAAGGACTCTAAGATTACTTCAAATTCCAATTGCCAAAGCCCGATTTTCTAAGGTGCTCTTATTTGATTAGCACCCTCACTCCGAGCAAAGACAAAAAGGGATACAGCTCCTTTGTCCTCCCATCTCTCACAAGGGGCAATGAACTGAAGCGTTTCAGGTTGACTATCAATTTGGTAAGAGAAGCTCTAGACATGAAAGGTATGCACATTCCTACGGAGAAAGAGACTATGGTCCCCGACAATATGAAGAACAGGAATCTGACGAAATTAAAGGACATGGTGGCAATGACATCTACAATTGCCATTCACTTGCGAATGGTCATGCAACATTTTGCATTTCCCGCTCAAGAGAGGTTCACAATGCCACCTAAGAAGATATGGTTTAGTCTATACTTGGCTGATGCCTTTGATCTGACAATCAACATGCCCCACTGGAATATCGACCAAATCCACTTGGCTCATCAAAGGTGGTATAAGAAACAAAAGTCTGTACTGTATGGATGTTGTGCCCTCACCAGGATTGTGTATAGATGTCTGGCGTATGATGTGCCAGTGCAGAGGGCATTAAATTGGACCAGGGTACAGGAATTCCAATGTAGACTATCAACTGCAGGATCGCCATCTAAGAAAATGAGAGGCGCAGTTCAGATGCCCTGTGCACAACCCCGCGGTGTGACATTGACACCAGAGACAACACCACGACTCCCGAGGCGGGTACAACCCTTTACTATCAGATTACCAAGACACAGCACTGAGGGACCAAATCTAGTGTTTCCACCTGTACCAACCGACCTAGAGTTCCCTCACGGATTCACTTTAGAAGACCTAACTGATGAGGAGGTAGCCAGAATAATCGAAGCTGTTAACACGGAAGTCGAGGTAGAGCAAGCTAGTGGACAACAAACTGCTACAGACCAACCCCATCCCAGACAACCAGATGTCGTCGATGTGGAGGGTGAAGAAGAAGAAGAACAAGAGGAGGAACATGATGGACAATCCAAGGAAGAAGAGCAGGAATATGATCAAGAAGCTCTGCAGGTACTTGAAGGTGCTCCAGCTTATACGAAGGCATTGAAAAAGCTCTATGATACCATGAACAGAGTTCAAGAGCAACATAGACTGTCCTAGCAGCAGGCAAGGCCCTCATGAATCAAATCCTTGAGGAGGAAGGCATAGACGAGCAATACCGCGCCACTCTTGACATGATATCTGATGCTTTAGGAGTGCCTGAGATGGTTCATACCGCCCTTGCACAATCACGAAGAACGGAGCGATGATACGGCAGACGCCCCCCTCGATCAGGGAAGCAGATGAATGTATTAGTATCCGAACCACAAGGCACATCCACAACCACGGGCACTGCACACACCGTTCATGATACTGAGGAAACCCATATATCAAGTGCACCTCCGTCACCCCCTTTGCCACCCCTGCCTCCAACTCCACCACATTCACCTCCCACAACCAGTGTAACCACTACTGTCACCGCCCCCGAGTCCACTACCCAGACCGAAGCGCAGACCGTCAGTCAACCCACACAACCCACACACCCTATCTCCACCTCTCTTGTCTATACGGCCACTGACACAGTAATTCTAACAGCAGCCACGGAAAACCTCATTCCCCTGATCACACTTCCTGGAAGTTCGTATTCACAATTGCACACACCACTGTACACTTTCACCACTGTCACCGCACCCACAATTCCAATATTCACAATCACTCCCACTACTGCATCCACTGTTGATTTTATGGACATATCACCCACCTCCGCACCTCTCCCTCCCCCCATACACCCACCATCTCCCATTCCCGCACCTCCCACTTCACCATTTTCTAGCACCGCATCCACACTTCCATTCCCCTTCCCCTTTCCCTTCCCTTCTGCATTCAACACCCTTCCCGCATCCACGGCTATTAATAATGTATTTAATAATATGTATCAGTGTATGTCGCAACTACAACAGCACTACCAGCATCTTGATAACCAACATACGCGACTCTTTCGAAGCCATGAAGAACTTCAAGTACAATTCAATCTCGAAATGGAAAAGCGGCTACTACAACAATAGTATGCCACTTTACAGGAACAACATGAACAGCTAGTAGCCAATCCACCCCAGTCAGATGCAGAAGAAAGGCAACATATGGATGATTTGCTACACTCCCAGATAACGGAGAATCTCAAGCTTAGATGCAACCTGGCCCTCCTACGAAAACACGTCTACAGCATTCGAAGAGAATAAATGGTTGCAGAAACAGAATGAAGAAAACTTGGAAGCAGCAATGGAGGGTTCCCCGTAGGAAATCGACCCAGAGAAATTCAAGGCCATTCCCTCAGAGAATATGCAAACCATGTTAGAGACCCATGCCGACCTCTTGGAGGCCCATGCAGCACTCGAAGAATTACGCAGTAAAGTCATGCAATACGAGCGCCAACCCTCTCCCCTTGTAGAGCCCGAGCCTGAGGACTTAGTGCCAATTGAAATCGAGGAAACCTTCGAAGATCCATACGTTCCCATGCCTGCACCAGGGGGCAAGCAAACAGAAGAGGGCATGGACACCATCGAGATAGAGGCTCCTGAATGGATGCAGAGGTTAGAGAAAGTGGCCACAACCCATGATGATAGAGTGGCAGTTCAGATAGCGTCAATGTCACGATTGGAAGAGGTAGTTATAAAATCGGAGTACTTTCGAAACCTCTCCCATCATAGGTGGATCGGCACATCCGACGATTTGTATGTTCCTTTCTATGTCTTAATGGCAGACTTCAATGCCGAAATCAAGCACCACACCTCAAAAGAACCGACCTCGGCTACACAGTTTGCACCGGACGACATCCCAGCAAGTGCCAAGCAAGGCAATATACATCAACCGACGTGGAGGATTCGTCTACTGGAAACCTACCCAGAGATGGTAAGAACATGGAATAACATGCCTTTGTACATCAAATACAACCCATGCTACTGCCCTGTATTTCAAAGAAGGTCATGGCCGGAATACACAAAAATTGTGCTGACAACCAAAGGATGCGAGAAATGGCTCAATTATGTCGACTTAGCACCACCTAAAGGCCCACCTACCATCGGATATATGATTTCAACGATTCGGCACTGGGGGGTCCGGTTTAAAAATGTACCAGATGTCATGGCCCAAATGTGCCTTAAAATTTTTGAACTCATGTTGGTCACCTTCAGGACTTTCAAGAATGTCAAGGAACCTCATCTGTCAGCTCTTGGATTTAATGAAGGTAATCAGGACCTTGTCTACGACATGAGCGCAACGCCATCTATTAATGTTGTATATGCATGGCACGCGCGTATCAAGTATCTACCAACCTGCTTCAAACAGACGTTTGAAGAAATGTTTGTCACGGGATTCTGGGAATATCATTCAGAGATATTCATTCCCAGACCATCACATTTATTGCAGTTGTTTGCAGTGGAACAAGCTCTCCATTCAGAAAAATTACGCATACCACATCCAGAGGTTCCCAGGCCGGTAGATTGGGATGCTCTACTCACGGACTTGGCCAAAGGGTTGCGGATTGCAGAACATCACTTAGCACAAGACGTTGTTGAGTACTACATCCAATGACCCACCCAACAAGGGTTTGTCAGGGACGACAGACGCGAGAGAGGGGGGGTGTTGGAACTGAAGGACTCACCAGGCAAGGAAGCTTACGAAGGGAGTCAGAGAGAAGAGAAAGTACAAGCAGACAGAGCAGTCAACGACGATCTGGCAAGTAGGCCAATATCTTTTCAGGACACTAACGCATATAAAAGAGGTGGACACACAAGGAGAAGGAGCAAGTAGGGAGCTCTAGGAAATGTATGTCAAAATGTTAATAGAAACCCCTACAAAAATAGTGATTTTCATCACTAAAAACCATTGTAAATACCATTTCATATTTTTGTAGCCCCATTTTGTGCAAGCCAAGGAGTCCTTGAGCTTGAGGAGCTTTAGAAGTACCTACCTGTCAGTTTTCACATTTTTTAGACTTCGTTTGAACCTCCAAATAGGATAGAGAACCTAATTTTTAACTAAGCCGGACACTAGGTCTGGACACGGCCAAAACCTAGTCAAAAACTATAAATAGAGCTAGAGAGCTCATTTTTGAGGCTAGCTTGTAATTGATCTAAACTTGTATGAGCTTTTTGACAGTAATCTAAAGAACTCCATTGCTTCTCACTCTTTGTCTTGCCTTGTGTGCACGTGTGTGTGTATGTGTGTGCATGTTAGTGTGCTTCGCACTCACGCACTTGTGCCTTCACTTGCTTGAGGTCATCATACCATTCTCACGTCTTCCCAGATTGACATTAAAGGAGGTGCTACTCATCACTGAGCTACAACCTTCCTCAATCAATGTTATACTATGCTAGAGCATGCCCACTAGACCCTATTGGATGCTCCTCAACAATCAGAATCTTCGAAGGTCAAAAAACTAGAAGCATTACTTGAACTTTATCAGTCTGATAATGTCAAAGTACGTCGTAATCTGACATTACTGTGGAAGCACATGGCCATTGCTCTAGAAGAGAACAAATGACTTCAAAAGAAAAACGAAGAGAATCTAGCGCTAGCAATGGAAGGCTCTCCTCAGGATATCGATCCAGAAAGGTTTAAAGTTGTTCCTTTGAAGACAATGAAAACTATTCTCGAGAGCTATGTTGATCTTCTTGTCGCGCATGACAATTTGGAAAAAGAAAGGGAAACCCTTTGCCGACAGCTAAGGGCACAAGAAGAGCAAACAAAGGTCACAGATTCCATATCGACTACTGAGGAGGTGAATGCACTCAAAGAACAGGTTGCCGAATTGCAAGGTAAATTACTCCAGTACGAAAGACGGCCCTACCTTGTCATAGAACTAGAACCGAAAGAGCTGGTGTGCATAGAAGTAGAAGATTCATATGAGGAACCTTATGTTCCCATGCCTATGCCGGGTGGCCAACAAACATATGAAGGATTGGACACACTTGAAGTCGAAGCCCTAGAATGGTTGCAGAAGCTCGAAAAAAATGTTCGAAGTCTTCATTCGTGAGTTCTTCCAAGGGTGCACCACCGGGAAATTCAAGATCGGTTGGGATCGGAGGAAATATCAAATTAGGGCCATTAGTGCTGCGTCTTGGAAGTCATAGTGTGAATGGCCGAACCCTTCGGGGTGGTGGGGTAATGTCCGGTGTTAAGGTGGCTCCACGTGGTTGAGCACAAGGTACTTGGACAGTTCCTCTCATCTTCTTGGAAGAGGGTCCAGTGGATGTCCGACCTCTAAACTGCTGTACTCGATTCCACATCAGGGCCCGTTGAATAGGGATGTCATAAGCCAAACACCCATACATGATTCTAGTTAGAGCACAACATCCATATAAAATGTGCTTCCGTGGCCATCGTTTGTGGGCTAGGTGTATCTGATCAATTATCAGGGGGGTAAGTTGATGGTGAGGTTCTGTGTCTCTGCTAGATACAAATTAAACCATATTTTCTTGGGTGGCATGGTGAATCTATCTTGGGCAGGAAAAGCAAAGTGTTGCATGCACATTCAAAGATGTATTGCAATATTGGGTGTCATGGCCACCATGTCCTTGAGCTTGGTGAGGCTCCGATTCTTCATGTAATCAGGCACCAGGCTCTCCTTCTCTGTTGGAATATGCATTTCGTGCATATCTAGGGCTTCTCTCACTAAGTTGTTTGATAACCTAAACCTCTTGAGCTCATTTCCCCTTGTCAGAGATGGAAGCACAAATGAGCTTGTACCTTTTGGGTGCTTGCTTGGAGTCAAGGTATTGATGAGATAGAAGCATCGCAGGAAGTCAGGCTTTGGGAGCCAGGCACTGAAATATGCATCCAATCCTACCTTCTCCCATACCGAATGTAGGCCTTCTTCATTTTGTAACTTTTCGAATTCCCTTGTAAAGAAGTGGTATTTACCTTGTTTTCCATTGAAGTCCACTTCTGACTCCCATAGGTATGATCCCTCTCCCAAGGGTCCTGCAACTTCACTAAACAAGTGGGAAGCCTTTCCTACAGGCATGGTATGGCCACTTGGGGGGTCCGCTATTGGTATGATTTGGATGGCTTGCAACTCTTCTGGTCTTTCATTTGTCTCTGGCATAATTGGTAAACTCTCTAAATCCACCACTTGTTGGCTCGTGCCTACTTGAGAGCTCGTTCCTGCAGCCTCGGCCATGTTGAAGAAATTGCTGCCGATTTGTGAGAATATATGAATGAATGTTAACATTGCAATGGACACAAAATGACACTGTGTCCCCGTCACAACATTAACTTGATGAATTGTGATGTGGTTAGTTTTGTGGAGACTCTAAAGGGCTTGATCAGAATGTCTACTTGGAAATGAGGCTTTTTAGGGACCCATTTACAAGTGAATCTACCCGTGCTCAAAGAAGAATAGGTGTTTTTGTGTGTCAAATGAGAGTGGGATTTAGCTGTTCGTGTGAGTGAATTTTGCTATACATGGTGTGTTTTATGTGCAGTTATTTGAGCCCGCAAGAAAGCCTTAGGCACCCAAATTTGTCTTGATTGCGGGTCAGCCTTCACCGACTTCTTGGGTACCCAGATAGACTTTACTTTTGTGGGAGAATCCTTGAAGGGTTTCTTATTAGTGTCATGTAGTTGATCACTAATATGAAGGTGAACCAGTGGTTGTGACCGGACAGCAACAGGATGCTCGCCTTTCCTCACCCACACTTGTTTCGGTGGTTGAGACATTGTGCTTCGTACTTTCTTTTGGCTTCGAGCATAGGTCATTTGCTTCTTCTGCATTTGCTCCGCCTTTGGTTGCCGTATCCCCCTAGCTTTTGGAAAGGAAGGGATTTCCCTCGTATCCTTGACTTCTTCGTTGATATAACCATCCCTCTGCAACACATAGTTCTGGACAAGAATAGCATTGTCATCTTCATGTGTACTCCTGGAAGGACCATGAGTTTGTGCTTTTCCTAATCCTTTGAGTGCTGTGTTTTCTAGCTCAATTGTAATGCAATTCTGATTTACCCAAACCTAAAGAAGTCCACTTCTTAGGTTTAGGTTGACTGCATGATCGTAGATCCAGTCTTGACCCAAGACAAGAGGCTCAGTTAGGTCCTCATCTTGACACACTAGTACCTTAACTGTCATTAGAATATCTTGAATGCAGAGGGGAAGTTCCACCTCGCCCATGCAAGGGGTTTCCACACCTCCCAATTCTATAAGATATGCTTCTATAGGATTGATGCTTAAATTTAATTCTTGATAGTAGGAAAGTTTAACCCACTAGTGGCTGCACCTGAGTCAATCAAGGCCCGTACAGTCCTTGCACTCTTTCCTTGTCCCATCTCTAAGGTTACAAAAGGGTGTCGATCAATTATTCTATGAGAGCTAATACCTGAAACTTCACACATAGCCATATGATATCCTGGGTCTGCATAAGCATCTGTCCTATGCTGATCTCTACCCTGTCTTCTCAATTTCATTCTTCGAATGCGTTCCAATGCTTTGGTTTGTGCCTCTTCTCGAATTTGCTTTTCCTCTTCTTTACGTTTCTTTGTCGTATTGAGTCGATTTAACATCTCTTCCGTGAGGGGTTCTTGATATAGTTTGACTCTGCATCCGCTAATGTAACTAGGGAGAACATCACCTTCTAGAGTGGCTAATTGAACTGCTCCACTCGTTGAGATCTTATTTATGATCATAGGTCCATAACCTCTCTTCTCTAGTTTTCGTGCATGTTGCTTCAAAGTGTAAACTAAAACTAGGTCTCCTGCTTTCAAAACTTTATCCTTCACATGTGCATCAAAATATGCTTTTTGTCTTTTCTTGGCTGCATAAATTGCTGCCGCCGCTCTTAATCTTGTTTCACCTAATCATTCTAGGTCAAAGATTCTAGATGAGAGCTCATGGCATGTCCACTCGTGCTCTTGTGCTACTCTCAATGTAGGTATCAGGAAGTCCAATGGTAGTACTGCATTTTGGCCGAACACCATCTGAAAGGGTGTGGCTTAGAACCGTTTTATAGGCAAGTTTGTATGCCCAAATAGCATGGTGTAGCTGTTTGTCCCAATCTGAGCGTTTATTATTCACTAGTTTGGTCAGCACATTGCATAGAATCTTATTTGTGCTTTTGGCTTGCCCGCTAGCTTGTGGGTGATAGGGGGCAGACTTCTTGTGTACTACCAAGAACTCTTGGGGAAGATTTTCAATAACTTCATTCAAGAAGTGAGTGCCTCTATCACTTACTAGCTCTATTGGCAGCTTGTATCTTGTGAACACATTCTCAAATAAGAACTTGGCTGTCGTTTGAGCATCGTTCTTTGTTGTGGCTTTTACTTCTACCCATTTGGTCAAATAATCAGTGGCAACAATGATATATTCAGCATGTGAACCCTTGGCTGGGGGATTAATAGGACCTACAAAGTCTATTCCCCACTTGGAGAATGCACGTCCACCCATCATAGGTCTCAGTGGCATCTCATCCTTGCGTATAGGATACTGAGTTCGTAGACAAACATCACACCGTTTCACATAGGTATGTGCATCCATGTGAAGGGTTGGCCACCACAAGCCTGCAAATAGAATTGCCTTAATCACACGGTCTCGTCCAAAGTGTCCACTTGCTACACCTTGGTGAGCAGTTTCCAAAATCTTAAGATATTCACTCTCACGGACACATAGTCTAAGGTAACCATCTTTTCCATGCTTGTATAAATTATCTCCAATGAGTGAGTAGTCTAGGGCTTCTTGTTCTAAACTTCTCTTCCTAGCCAAAGTCATGTCTTGAGGGAATGTTTTCGTCCTCAAGAAGGCTACTAGTGGTTCACTCCGATCTGGTACTAGAGACACGTGATAAAGAGTAGCGTGCTCCACAGGTGGTCTAATACGACAGACTGGGCATTCCTTGCACGAACTATGAACATCTGCTTCCATGGTCGGCCAATGCACTCCAAGTCCCCTTAGTGTCGGTATGGTCCTTTGCTTTGAGTATTGTTGCTCTAATGCACCTACATGTGCTAATTGCAACCATTTAGCATACTCATCCTCTTCCACACAACAAGCTAATATCCCTTGATCTATATGCTTGTACATACTTCCTGCCATGATATGGTACTTTTGGGCTTTTACTACCTCTCTATCTTGTGTGTTTGTTACTGGGTCGTTAGGCCCGTATGTCAATACTGGCACTAACGTTTTGGCCCACTGCGGCATGACTTCCAAATTAAACAAGTAAGCATCAGAAAGGTCATCTGATACTCCTTGTGGGGCCTCTCCAGATGTGAGCCTAGAGAGATGGTCTGCTCTCAAATGAGTTTTGCCTTTCCTCACCACAACCTCAAAGTTGTATTCCTTTAGCAAGAGGAACCATCTCACCAATCGGCCTGTATTGCATAATTTGTTTACCAAGTACAACAATGCTTGATGATCAGTAAAAGATTTAAACTTATTTGCAAGCGAATAGTGTCTAAACTTTTTAACTACATATACCATGCCTAATCCTTCTCGTTCAGTGGTGGTATAGTTTCGTTCAGCTGCATTCAACTGTCTAGTAGCATAGGCAATTGGAAGATCCATATTACCTTCACCAGTAGGTTGTGCTAACACACATTCAATAGCATAATTGGATGCATCTACGAGAACATGAAAGGGTTTATTCCAATCTGTTGTGGTCAAGATTGGTGCTAAACATAATCGTCGTTTAAGCTCATTGAAGGAATTCTCACATTCATCAGTCCACTCAAAATTGGTCAAAAGGCTGTACAGAGGCTTTGCAATGATGGCATACATGTGTATAAAGCGTCGATAATAACCACAATGCCCCATGAAAGCTTGTACTTCCTTGACATTCTTTGGCCTAGGTAGTTCTGCGATGGCTCTCACTTTCTCTTCGTCAGTGGATATGCCGTTCTTTGACACTATGTGTCCTAGAATCTTTCCTTGCCTGACCATGAAAACACACTTTTCTGGGTTTAGGCAGACTTGATATTCTCTACATTTGTCAAAGATTTGCCTGAGTTCAGGTATATGTGTTTGTCTAATGTTGGAATGGGCGCAGAGATCATCAACATAGACTTCCGAATTCTTCCTCAGGAATTCCTTAAAAACATGACACATCAGTCTTTGAAATGTAGCGGGTGCATTGGTGAGACCAAATGGCATTACTCGGAAGGCAAATATGCCCCACTCTGTAGCAAAAGCGGTCTTATGCTGATCTTCCGGAGCTATGGCTACCTAATTATAACCAGAAAATCCATCAAGGAAGCTATACACTTCCTTGCCTGCTACTCTTTCTAATAGATGCTCAGTGATTGGAAGCGGATAGTTATCTCGAATTGTGGCTGCGTTAACTTTCTTCAAATTAATGCACACACGTAACTTTCCATTCTTTTTGGGCACAACTACAATGGGGGATACCCACTTAGTGTGCTCAATTTCATAGATGAATCCAACTTCAACCAAGCAATCTATCTCCTTCTTGATCTTAGCAGCATAGTTATCGTTATAGGTGTATGGCTTCTGCTTGGACGGTTTGGCATCTGAGGTCATGGGGATCGTGTGGGAGCATATGTCGGGGTCTACACCTTTCAGGTCCTTATAGCTCCAAGCAAATACATCTCTATATTCTCTTAGCAAAGCTATCAACTCTTGCTCTTCTTCCTCTGTTAGGTCATGTCCTATGTATGTGCATCATTCTTCTCCTTCTTCCATAGCTAAAACTATTTTCTTGGTGGTTTCCTTGTTATCATAAGCCTCTCCTGCTTGTGCACCGTGTTTAGGCATTCTTACCATAACTCTCTTATCATCTATCTCGTACTTCTTAAAGTTCTCAGGGACCTCAAACAAGGATTCTTCCTTCTCTGGTGTGACTTTTCTTTTCTTCCTTTTCTTACCTTCGCTCTTGGCGGTCACTTGGGTGGTTAACCTCACATCATTCGTGAGCTCTTCATGTCTCTGAGGGTGAACTTCCACTTCATGGAACTATTCGTCATCTGATGCAAAAGGTGGGTCCATAATAATCGACTCTAGATCGGAGTCACTTGCATCCTCCAATGCATCAGTGCTAGGTTCACATTCTTCAAGAACCGAATCTCCCATGATTGGCTCTATGGAGAAAACTAAAATGTCATAGCCATCCTCATCACAGTGGGGTGTCCATTGTTCTTCATTGATGGCTACATCCATTGTTGCTAAAATTTATGCCCAGCCATGAGGTTCAAATTCTTCGTCAGGGAATATTACAGGTGCATAGGCTGGGTCTAGAATTGATGTATGTGTTTCCTTCGCACCTACCTCTCTGGCTTTTTCTCTCTTCTCTTCTTCTACTGCTACTCTGCACATCCATAAGTGGGTATCTTCATGCATCCATGAGGATCCTGATTCTATGGATTGCACTGATTCCGTATCATCTTTGGCTCTATGGATGGGATTCCATTGGATAGGAGGGACATCTCTATGAGAGTAGTCCTTGAGATTAACTTTGGTCGTGACACCCAAGTGTTGCAAGTACAGAGAATTGGTTCCCCAATCCTGTACCACTTGCAACTGCCGCATAAATGGTCTTCCCAAAATCATCTCATAGGCCTGGTTCTTGCTAAAGTCACAGATAGCAAATGTGTGCTCAGACTCTGCACCACAAGTAGTGAGAGTTACTCCTTCTAACAGCCCTAAGGGTCTCTCTATGTGACCGTCAGCCATTTGAAATTTCATTCTCGTTGGCCCGAGTGCTGGCTTGCACCAACGCTTCCATAGGGAAGTGGTAGCAATTGCAACTCCTACACCAGAGTCCAGAATTGCCTTGGTTGTATACCCCTGATGGGTAATGGGAAGGAAGGTGTTTCCTTCTTCTCCTTCACTCATGTCTCCTATCTTGTCCAAGGGTATTTCGGGCACTGTTCTATGAGATCCTACCTGGGAACGAGGTTTTGCTACTTCTGGTGCTTGATTGGCTACATGTTTCCATAGCTCTGGCCTAACTTTGAGTAGCTCTTCTAAAGTGAGGTTGCAGTGCACTTTAGTGTTCTTCACAGCCTCCGTGTTCCTAGGTATGACCGAGTCTTCGTTTCTTACCATGAGCGTGGGTGCTCTCATACAAGTAGACTTTGCTTCCCATGGGCCTGGGAAATGGGGTAGCTCTTGTAAGGAATTAGACTCAAAGTCTAATCTCTCATGAAATTGAGAGCTCTCCTGCTCTCCATAAATAGAAGGGATGTCTTGTGGGAATTGGTCATGCGCGTCATCCACAAGTTCAATGGGAGGAGGGACTTCACTTTCTTTAGCCCATTTCCCTTCTTGAACCTCTCGCAAGAACTCTGGGGAATATCTATTCATAGAAGAAGAGGTGTCTGGTTCAATGGAATTAGGCACATAAGCTTCCTGGGGGGAATGCTTATTCTTTCACTTGCGTTGTCCTTATTTGGAGGGGTGGGTTCCTTTTCTGATTGTGCAATTAGCCTCTCCAATCTTTCTAGTAGCCCATCAAAGTGCAACTATGTCTTAGCAGAACTAGAGATGTTAAAGAGGCGACTGGCTTCAAACATGGTTTGAGCCGATTTCACCATCTTAGCGCAAATTTTAGTTCGTTCAAGCTCTAGTTCGGCTCTATGGTAACACTTTTCATGATCCGTCATGTTTGGCCCTTCTTGGATTCTGGCCTGATATGCCGTAAGCATCATATTTAGGTCCTCGGGAGTGGGATCTGCTAATACTGATCCTACTCTAGGGAATGGTGGGATCGCATGAAGCGGGTTGGATGGTGGTGAATTGGATGGGGATGGAAATGGTTGTGGCGGTGGTGGTGGGGTAGTGTGAGAGGGAGTTTGAGATGTGAGTTCATTTATCTTGGCTCTAGTTTCTCTTAGGCTTTCTTTGAGTTCACGCATCTTCTTTGCCCATTGTCTTTTCATTCTCTCACGGCTTTCTTTCCAGGCTCTCGTCCGTTTCTTGGTTACACTCTCAGTTTCACTAACTTCGGCACTCTTTTCTTGGCCTAATCCTTGGTTCTGCTACAAAGCCTGAGCTCTGGTGACCACTTGCACAGGTGTAGTGGAAGTTACACTTCTTGTAGAGTCTACTACTAACCCAATAATGTTGATAGGGGTGATTTTTGGCATATTATTGGGGTTCTTTGGGCAATCTCGTAAGAGATGCTCCTTTCCGCAATCTTGACAAAAGCCTTGAATTGTCACCGATTGGGGTTGTGTAGGTGTAGGCATAGGGCAATCATGAATGAGGTGATCTCCCTGACATTGATAGCATGGTCCTCTAGGAAATGGGGGTCTTACTTGCCTGGGTTGAGGTCTAGAGTTGGGGTTTGCGTACATGACATTTGCGTAATCTGGCTCCCAACTAGGTTCACTCGGTTCTTCACTATAGTAGGACTCACCATGTTCAAGAGACTGCATGTAGTAAGCATGGGGGCTACCAATATGTGTAGAATCAAAGCTATGGTCACTGGGGTCACTTTCTGAAAGTAATGGAGTCACCAGGACTATAGCTCTATTCAAATTTTCTTCAACAGCTGCATACTTTACAGGAATCACATTGGCTAGAGCAGGGGGTTGCTGGGCTAACACAGGCTGAGGCCTTTGCTGATTCTTGTAGGGTTGCTGATATGGCTATTGTGGTCTGCCATATTGTTGTGGTGGGTATTGGTTCTGGTATCTTCCCTATTGTGGATAGGGTTGAGGGTAGGTTTGCTTAACCGCTTGCTTATTGTATGGGCAATCTTGCGCAGTGTGATTAGTGTATCTCCGTTCTATGGTGCAGTACTGACTACTAGGATTCACTTGGGGTTGAGCCATAATGGGACATACATTCGCCATATGGTCACCTCCGCAAGTATAGCATCTTTTTACTGGGGCAAACCTTGGTATTTGTTTACTTGAGACTCCTAGCTTCTGAGCTACTTTCTTAGCGAGTTCCTCAATAGATGTGGATTGCGTGGAAGAGAGGCTAGTAGAACTATCTGAATCTTTGTAGATTTTTGAAAGTTCTAATTCCTCCCCTAGGTTATCCTTGATGTCTATGCACATGCGTACACACTCTTCTATGGTCCTAGGGTCCTTCAAGTACACATAAGATCTCAATTTGGTACTTAGTAATCCATCTAAAAATAATGCCACTTGTTTAGCTGGTGTGGGTAACTTAGGAATAGGGCATCTTTCTAAGTATTGCCTAAACCTTCTTCTTGCAAGTCTCACAGTCTCTTGAGGTGTCTGCTTGAAACTATGAATCAGTGAGGAAGTATTATGCCTTATGCCACTCTTAGAGAATTCAATAATGAATGCCTCCAGAAGTTGGTCTATGTTCCTGAAGTGTCTCTCATTTAGTGGTTGAAACCATGTAAGGGCTGTGTTCCTAAGGGTTAGACCAAAGGCATTGTACTGCGTGAACAGGTCCTCAACTTGTTCAGCTCTCAAGACTTGCCTAAACTCGGCCACATGATCGTAGGGGTCTCCGGTGCCATCGAAGTAGTTCTTCATTGACTTAACCAATTGGGTTGGCCTCAAGGTTCTGGTGTGTTCGCTAGGCCTTGGCAAAGGAAAATCATCAGCAGTTCTTTGGTTTCTTGAGGCTCTAGGTCTCTCAGTTTCTTCTCTATCCGTATCTGCTCTCATCCTTTCTCTTCCCAAGGGGTTGGCAAAGCTTACTTCTGGTTTATCTCTACTTTTGTCCCTTTGAGCTCCATGAGCTTGGGATGTTCCAGCTCTTGGGTGGCCATAAGACACATTAGATCTTGGTTGGGGGAAAATAAATTCACCCTTCCAAGTGTAAGCATGCCTACCATGCTCCATGACTACAAAGATCCTCTCTGAAGTATTGTCTAAATAGGTCACTTTGCCTGGACTATCTGGATCTTTAAACTCGTAGATAGTGATTGTTCCTATCTCATTCGGTTGATCAGGCTTATACCTCCAAAAGGCTTCGTCAGTCTCTCGGTTCAAGAGTAGATCTATGCTCTTGTTGTCCTGGGGAATCCAATTTGGTGTGAGGATTCTAATAAGAATAGATTTGCCTCGGGGGGTTTTAGGCTCTACACCTAAGTTTCCTTGCTCTAGGTCACCTATGTCCATCTCTGGGATCACATTACCAAATTCATATGTCCTATCTGGGTGGCTGGTGACCACGTATATGGTTCCTTCCTTGTCCAGGTATGCTCCATTTTCAAACTTGACTGCTGGATGTTCTAATCTGATGGGTTGATCTGGGTTTCTAATCTGGACCACGGATCTTCCTAGGCCATCCTCATAGATGCATGCACCTAATCGGTTGGTCCTAAGGTATTCGAGTTGCATCTTGTAAGGGCCTTCTACCCTATGTAAATATGGCACACCTGAACTTCATGTGGGTCTCTCCATACCATGAGACATCTCAGACTCGCTAGTTTCAGAGCTAGGGTAGTGCGAATGATGGCTCAACTGCTAGGCCCAAGACCTAGCAGTATGGTTGACACTAGCCTCTGAAGACCTAAGACTTTGTCTATCTCTCCCTAGATGTTGTCCTGATCTAAGGTTCATATGCTCGAATGAACAATCCCTATTCTTACCCAAGGTACAACCTCGTTGCAGATCTCTTTATAACAGTCACTTGGTTCTTTTTTAGTTGATTATCGTGTTTATGATCTTGTTTGATGTCGCATCGTCAGGAATATTTGAGTGATTTTCCGCACTTTAAGTTGATCGTACCATGTTAAGTTCTTTTCTTTTAAGTTATCAATTGCCAAGAGACTATCTTTATGCTTGAACTTGATTATTTAATAGTCTTCAACTCGATAGATGCCTATCATCGCCTTGACTTACTTCTAGCACTACTCGCACTTAGCTTAAGCTAGGAATTGACAAAGGAAGTTGAGAATATTCCAACCTCACTTGATGATCCCTTGCTCTTTAGTGCTTAAGAATCCCGTTCTCAAGCTTGCAGGATGCCCTTTCTTTGGATGCCCTCTAGTGCTCTCAATGGACCTGTAAAAGTCCCAAAGTTAGCTCAAGACTTAGATTCAAAAGACAGAACAAGTCACTTTTATTCATGTAATTCAGATATCAATTTGCACTGTGTCTTTATGGGAAACAATTCTAGAGATCCCTTAGTTTTGTTCCCCCTAGGTATGGTCCCCACGAGCTTTCCAACGAGCCTAAGATCACTCCGAACGGATTTTGTATGAGAAAGTTATACCAGTTCAAGGTTTTGGGGTTAAAACAGGGTTCAAAACAGGATAACAGGCCAACAGGGTTTCCTCAAATTATTTGCCTATAGCCTCCTTATATGCCCAAACTTAGCCACAATCCTCAAATTAAAAAACCCTAAAAATTTGGCCAAAATTGGTTGTCAATCGCGATCGACTGGGCTGTCAATCTTAGTCCATCACGGCTGACACAATCAGTCGCGATTGATGGGTGTCAGTCGTGATGGACAGGGGTGTCAGTCACGATTGATGGGTCAATCGCGACTGATTGTGTTAGTCGCGATGGACTAAGATTCCCTTCAATCCATCTCTTTTAGTACAAGGTATCCGATGTGGCCAAATGTCTCATGCCATAACTTATTTGTGCCCACACAGGTAGTGGCTATAAGAGCAGACAACTCATATAGGTTGTTCCTCCTTATACCAATTCCAACAATGTTGTTTTTACTATCCATAATCTTAGCTCCTATCTTACTGAAAGATACTTGATCACCTTGATCGCTTATAGAAGCTATTGAAAGTAGATCTCATTTGATTTGTGGAACATACAACACATTTTGAAAGCTTTTTGACATCCCCATTAGAATTAATGAAAGAAATCATACCATCACCCTCTATAGAACATCATGCATTGTTGCCTACCTTTACTATGGTGGGATCCTTTAAAGGCTATAAGGAACTCTAAGGTCTTTTCTGCTCGTCATGTGATGAGAGGCATCACTATTCTTGAATATTTAGTCGAGGATCACACCTTCTCTATCATAAAAACTAACTCAAGCTCTTGTTTTGCAGTGTTGGCAAATTCCTTGCCCTTGCCACCTTTTGAAGAGCCATTCTTATCTTTTGCCTTCTTGATGTGACACTCTTGGATTCTATGGCCCTTCTTCTTGCAATGGAAACACTCTCCCTTGAACTTCTTTTTGTCATTCTTCTTTTTTTCTCCATCTTTTGAAGAGTCTGCTTTGCCTCCTTTGGCATTTGCTATGAACGCAACATCTCCTTTGCTATTGCCACTCCTTGCCTTGAGCTGCAACTCCTCCTCCATGAGTAAGGCACTAAACTCTTAGTGGTTGAGGTCAGAAAACCACTAAGAGTAGTTACAAAACCATCAAAGTTTGGTGGATAGATTCAAAGAAAACCTCGAGCTAGCTCCTCACTTGATTTTTGTACACTTGCTCCCACCGTTTGATCTCGTAGATTCTTTCTACAAGTGATAAACACCTATGTAGTCTCCCGATCAACGAACCTTTCTATTGTTAGCTGATTCTCCAAGTTTTAAATCCATGTCTGATTACGAGTTTAATATTGATTTCTCAATATGTTCCATGCTTCACAGGCCTCAATAGTATGTTGAATGAGAGTCAAAACACTATCAATAGTACTTGTAACTAGAGCATAGAGTGCATCTACATTTCTATGTTTCCAAGCATGTCGAACATCAACATGAGGAGGAATCATTTGACCATGATTATTTGGATCAAGTGTTTCTTGGGGCTCATCATCAGTCCCAAGAATAGTCTCTAGAAGCTCATATGAATCAAGGATAGAAGTGATTTTAAATTTCCACAAGGTGTAGATCGTACCATCAAGTTTACCTTTTGTGAAGGTTTGTGGTCGTATCCACAATGTTGGGATGATCGGCATCATTGTTGCTCTTGTTTGTGCTCCACCTACTCCTGTTCACGAACCACCTTGATTCCCAATTGTAGATGATGATGTCCCACTTGACATCTTCTCTCTTTTGTTGTTGAGATCTCTACAACATCTGCATTTTTGCTTCTGCACCATTCATAGCCTCTTGAGCTCTAATACCATGCAAGGAAATAACAACACAATGGAATAGACTAGTAGACGGAGTTGAGAGAAAAATGTAGACAAAGATGGACATAGATTGAGAGATAGAGAACTCAAACTCTCAGACTGCCAAGAGTAATGTAGTTACAATGATGGTGCTATCCACTCGTATGCTCCCAATCTGGAGCTTAGATGGCAATCTAGACAGACTCTAGATGAAGGGCTTACTACTTGGGCCATGGTTATATAGCTTTTACAAGAAGAATCAATATAGATAAACATAGTCGAGAGATACAAAATAGTCAGTAAACTATACAATTCAACAATATCCCCATGACTAAAATTTCTACCATCTTGGCCCTATGGGCCCGAGGGATAGGCCACCCAAATCCCATAGTAGGGGAAAGGCCCCTTCTGCACTCCCCCCATTAAGTTTCTATAGGGAAACCGCACAGTGCCACAAGACCTTTATTTTCACCTTGAATGGAAACCCAATGGCTCAAAAGTGTATGCCCTACCTAATCTAATGGCTAGGCTCACAAAGATCATATATTATTATCATCAACCATCACACATAGACCTCATCTAGCTTGGAAGTTAGGGTTCCACAAATGTCTGGGATCTCACAATGGATTCTCCTCATAATGGGGGCCTTACAACTTAGAGCACTATGGATCATTTGTGGTCACTTGAGGGTGGAGTATTGAGCATATCTAATAGTATCCCAAAGAGCATAAACAAAGATAGTAGATTTGGGCACTACCCAAAATGATAAATACCCAAGTGCATATATACTAATTGAAAGAAACAAGGCCACTAATAGCTCATGTGCAAGCGAGCACAAAAAGGATAGTCTGATGGCAAAGGAGGATAATGGAATGGAAACTTGGTGGAACAGAGAGTAAAAATATATTTAACAAGTTCAAAAATGCTAGGAGGAAGCTCATTTTGAAAGTCAATAGAGGATTTAGTAGAAAAAAAATGGTAGGAAAAAAGAAGAGAGGTAGGGGGGAACACGTAGAGGGGGCTAGATTGTTGGTGCATTTTACCCAAGCCTACATGCTTGATATATTTGATATCATCCTCATTTGTAAGTCACATGAGTAGTCATGTGAACACCTCTTGTAAAAGAGTTCATTTTTATCTCTTGTAATTGAAAAAAGAAAAAGGAAAAGGATGGCTTACCTCATGCATGATGTAAAAGAAATTTTGTGGCTCTAACTACCAAAACCCACAAATTTTTGAGCTGAGGGAATCTCTCCTAAATTTGGGGATCACTTTTAGGTGGAGCCATTCGAATTCGAATTCAAAACTCCCTCCAAGAATAGCTATAAAAGGAGCAAGAAGGAAGAGGCGATTAGCAAGCCTTGTACGTGACCACTTCATGTCATTTTGTAGAGATTGAAGAGCTTACTCCATAGCTCTATCATTCTACTCCCATTGTGCAAAGATTCATTGCCAATGTGGTTGTAATCATATGTGAATCTATACATTTATCATCATCTACTTCTCAGTTTTGTTCTCTACTATACTCACTCAGAGCAGTACCTTCAGAAGGTCATATCTCGCGTTTTACTGCACCTTTTTCAGTGATTTAACTTGAGTTGGATAGCTCATACTGTCTACTATCTACCTATAAATTTTCAAGGTCATTGAAGTAATATTTTTGAATATATCTGCAATTTACTACTCACTGGTCTATCTCTGCACAGCCCCAAGAATGGTGGGCATGTTCCAGAAATTGATGAAACTTGTTCTCAGTGCTCAGTCCATCATTTGAAGTGTTTTAACTTGGATTGGGAAGCTTGCTAAGTCTATTTGCTATGCCCAAAAGGAACTTTTCTAATTCCTTCCAGGTTGAGAGCACTGTTCATTTTTTCCAGCAGGTGTATGTCCAAAAATAGCAAGTTTTGGGAGCTAGTCATTTCGCAACTAGTCTGTCTTGACTTAAACTTTTGGGATACATGTTCCAAAGTACTTGGCTGATATTTTGGTGGATTTAGGAAGCTCAAAGGGTCTACTAATCAACTCTGAAGTCTCAGTTGGCTGGTGTGAAGCTGGTTGTAGCAGCACCTACTCATCTTTGGATTGCATCCACCATCTCTCTTCACATAGATGTGGGGGGCAAGGGAGTAGAGGAGGTAGGGGTACTAGGGAGGAAAAAGGCGAGGGGGATTAGGGATGGTAAAACCAGAGGAAACTATCAAAATGGGGATCTAGAGAGAATCCATGTGAAATGTGTCACATATGGATGGTGGAGGTGAAACATGCAATATGAAGCATATACATAGAAAAAAAAATGCATGGAAAACAAAAAATGTGAGAGTTTTAATGGCCAAATAAAATGAAACAAGCGTATTGGAACAAAGCGAAGTGTAACAATGAATATGTGTTGATCAATTCAGCTAGAAATGCCCCTTAGATAATCAATATTGGCCCTCTCGAGCCCAATTTATACCATCCAACATTTGTAGTTTGAAAGGAAAAAAATATGGAGTTACTTAAACAATTATGAAAATAACTAAATAATTAAATTTGCATGCATACAAAAAAGGGTGGAAAGGAGAGAGAGAGAGAGAGAGAGAGAGAGAGAGAGGGAGGGAGAGAGAGAGGTTTTTTATTTTATTTTATTTTTTTAATGGAGGTTCGGCCGATGCCTACTCCCCCGGGCTTTAACTTTGAAATTGCAACTGTACAAGGAAGGGCATAGTACCCATGGGACCCCGTTATCCCACAAGAATAGGGGTTTACAAGACTGGGTTGAACGGTGGTCACAGCTACCGCAGGGCTAGTCAAACGATGGCACATCAGCCATATGCTTCATCATTTCAGGTTATACATGTCCCTTACATGTGGCCGGCAGGGATTGACCATATGCTTCATCATTTCAGGTTATACATGTCCCTTACATGTGGCCGACAGGGATTGAACCCTCACCCCCGCCTCAAGAGGCGAAAGGCCCAACCAGCTGCCTTAACGGCCTGGGATGTGTTGGGGTGTTGGGGTGGGTTCTTTTTGAGATAATAAAAGTAAGGGGGTGTGGATGGATGAAAACCATTAAAGGAAAAGACATTTTATTACTAAAAATTGTCTAAAAAAAGCCTAAAACACTCAAAAGAAGGTAGGAAAGAATCTTAAAAATTAATAGAAAATCCTAGGAAAATGCCAAAAAATCCCAAAAATTCATGGAAAATGTACAATGCTGGAAGTGCATAGGCTATTATTTGGGCACCAAATAGACTAAAACAAGAGAAAATCAAACGCTTAACCTCATAAAGATAAGGCTTCATATAAAACATCAACCAATTTCCATTCCTTTAACTCTAAAAAGGGCTATAGAATTTTGAGAAAAAAGAACAAGGTGACTACAGAAGATAATGTGGCTGACATATTCACCAAAGCTCTTCCATGGGAAAAGTTTGAAGCTTTTTTCAAAGCTTTGGGCTTATTGCCTAGTGAGGATTGATTTGTCACTCCCTATATGTGCTCAAATCATTCACTTCAAGGGGGTTTGTTACACTTATGTGTTCCTCGAGTAGCTTTGATGTGAAGCTTTTCGCTATACATGGGCACTTTTTACACTAGTGCTGCATAGAGGTTTTTTACCCATTTTACCACATATATGATACACATATGTGGTGGTACTTTGTACTTAGGGATATTATTCAACTCTTACTTCAATTATTTACATCATCAATAGAAAGAGCTATTCTGGCCATCCCTCTTCTCCATGTCTCTTGCTATGTTTATGCTCCTTGTGTGTGCTTCTTATGTGTCTCTCACACTTCTACACACATCCAACACAAAGGCCAAAGTAAAGATATTACCTTTGACTAGAACTTGTACTTCAGGAATCGCTATGAGGGGTTTGATCTTGCTCTAATCAATAAAAATGATTGTAAAGTTGGAAAGTCTTGAGGGGTGGAGTTTGAGTTTTTCCATTGCATACTCTCGCATCAAGTTCATGCCCAAAGCACCATCGATAATCACTCCTTTGGACACTTTCCCCTTTATGCTCACTACTAGTCTCAACTCTTATAATCTATAAGTGGGACCTCCCCGACAAATTTTCTGACACTCAAAGTTCCAGCCTTTGCCAACAAGCTTGAAGATGATAGGCCATCAATAATCTACAACACTTTTGATCTAAAAATTGGCATACATTTTCAAAAGTTAAAATATACTCACTTCCTTGCTTATTGATTTTAAGAACTTTGCAACTTGTGGTTAACTTGGTTTCTTGGGTTTTGTAGCTCAGTGATGAGTAGCACCTCCTTTAATGTCAATCCGGGAAGACATGAGGATGGTATGAAGACATCGAGCAAATGATGTGCACAAGTGCTGATGGAGAAGCACACAAGCATGCACACACATACACACACACTCACACACATGTAAGAACAAAGAGTGAGACAATGGAAGCTTTGATTAAGATCACAACACAATTACACGAGCTCTTTTAGTTAAAATTACAATTTGTTCTCCCAAAAAAGAGCACTCTAGCCCCTTATATAGTTTTTGACTAGCTAGTGGCCTTGTCCAGACCTAGTGTCTAGCCTAGTTAAAAATTAGGTTCCTAGGCCATTTTGGAGGCTCAAACGAGCTCTAAAAATTATGAAAACTGATACATGAATACTTCTACTACTCCTCAAGCTCGAGGACTCATCGGCTTCAACAAAATGGAGCTGAATCTACCAAGAATGGTATTTACAATGTTCATGTAGTGATGAAAATCATTGTTACAAAGAGGTTAAGTCCGAAAAAAAACTGAATGGCCTACTTGCCGGATCTTCGTTGACTGCCTTGCCTACTTGTTCCTTCTCTTTGTTTTGAATCCCTTCATTGGCTTCCTTGTCTTGTAGATCCTTGAGTGCCCTGACTGCTACCAACACCCCCCCTCTCTCGTGTTTGTCGTCTGACAGACCCTTGGTGGGCTGAACGTTTGACATAGTATTTGATGACGTCGATAGCCAGGTGTTGGCAATGGTCAGGGCACCCAAGGACTGACGAGACAAGGAAGCCAGTGGAAAGAGTCAGAGCAAAGAGAAGGACTAAGTAGATAGAGCAGTCAACGAAGATCTAGCAAATAGGCCATTCAATTTTTTTCCAAATTACTCGATCAAGCCCAAAGTGTCCACATGCAACACCGCTATGTGTAGTATCTAAGATTTTCAAATAGTCTGATTCATGAACACAAAGTCTTAAGTAACCATCTTTGCCTCTTTGATATAGGTTGTCTCCTACTAAGGTGTAGTCTTGAGCCTCTTGCTTCATGCTTCATTTTCTTGCTAGACTAGCCTCACTCGGTAGTGTTCCTGATTTTGTAAAGTCTAATAATGGAGCACTCCATTCTAGAATTAACGATACAAGATAAAGTGTAGCATACTCCACCTGGGGATCTCTTCTAGCACATTGGAAAATTATTAATCCACTCATGTATTTCTTTGTCCATACTAGGCCAATACACTCCTAAACATTTCAAATTCTGCAACGTTCATTGTTTAGAATAGTGATTTCCTAGCAATCCTTCATGGGCTTGCTGCAACCAACTGCTATGTTCATCCTCCTTGACACAACAAGCTAGTACACCCTCTGTTGTGAGGAGATGGTTGGATACACTCCAGAAATGAGGTGGTGCTGCAAAAATCCTGCTCTACACCTGCCAATGTAGCTTTAGAATACCTTAGTAGACACCTTTAGCTTCCCAAATATGCATTTGGATCCATCAAGTAACTTGGAGCATCACCTTCAAATAGTTATGTCAAAACATACTACTTTCAAGATTGAAGACTTCCAAAAAACTTGCTATTTTGGGACTTGATCCTGATCAATATTTCATTCAGTGCTCACTCACTGGCTATAGTAGACCTGAGAGCTTTTAGAAATAGCTAATTAGAATCCTAAGCTTGCTATAGGAAGTTATTTCACTAATTTCGGATGAGTATATGCAGAGAAATTACATTAAGAAGTTAGGGCTATAATCTCGACTTTTTAGGAAGATGATAGTGAGCAAACATAGGTGTCTTGGAGAGAACTTATCTCACAAAGTACTAAACCAAATTATATAAAATTTGATTGCTAAGAACTAGAAGGTCTAATCTACATACATCAAGTTGAATCACATTGATTGGATAAGTATACGTAGAAAACTCCTAAAAAAAAATTCACTAAAATGAGTGCTTAGCAGTAGACATCAGTAGACATGAAGAAACTGGCACAGACTGAATCAAATTTGTAATATTATGAATGTATGATACAAGGGAGATGATGTAGGATTACTCATACATGTATGGGCTTAGTGTACCCTCAAATTTGAAGCTCAATGTGTCTTGCTTCTTGCTCTCCTCCCTGTGACTAAAAGTCAGGGTCTTTTATAGATGTGTTCCCAATTTGAAGTTTGAATGTGCCACATAAAAGTTATCCTACCTTTTAGTATTCTAATTGATTTGATTCCAACCACCTAGTTGGTATGAATTTCAACTTGTAAAGCCATGAGATTCTCTCTATTACTCTCTTTTACATTTACCTTGAGTTAAACTCATGAATGTTACAAGAGGTGTTCATATGTGACTTTACGGATAGTCATACTCAAATTGTGAAGTAAACCTTTAATATTTGGTCAAGCATCAAGGCTTGCCAAATGTACCAACAACTCCCCCTCAAGCCTAAGATGCTTTAGTCTTCATTCCATAGGTATCTCCTGCAAATCAAGCATTGATTTGAACCTGTTGAGTTTGCTTCCATCAAGTGATTTGGTCATCATGTCTGCACATTGCATCTATGTAGATACATAAGACAATTGTATCTCTTTGCTTGCCATATTTTCTTTAAAAAAGTGATAATGGACTTCTATATGCTTAGTCCTAGCATGAAAGATAGGATTAGCAGCTAAATGCAATGAACTCATATTGTCTCCAAATATATATGGAGTGCCAAATTCTAACCCTAAATGTGTATATAGAGTCTTGATCCACATTGCTTCCTGAGTTGCATTTGCCAATCCTCTATATTCAGCTTCAGTTGAAGAGAGTGCTACAATAGGTTGTTTCTTGGAAGACCAAGAAATGAGTTTTGTACCTGCAAACGATAGATATCCAATGTACTTCTCCTATCATCTTTTGATCCTACCCAATCTGCATCAGTGAAAAGCTTTACACTTAAATCAGATGTGTAAGGGTAATATAAGCCCTCATTGATTGTTCCCTTTAGATACTTCAATATCCTTTTGGCTGCATCCATGTGAGGTTTCCTATGAGTGTGCATGAATTGGCTGAGCACATTAACTCCATAGCAGATATCAACCCTAGTTAGGGTGGCATAGTTCAAGCTTCCAATTAGACTTTGGTAGCTTGTAATGTCTTCAATTGGTTCCCCTTCATGAGCATGTAACTTGTGATTGACATCCATGGGAGTATCTGCAACCTTAGTGTCCTACATTTTGAACTTTGCAATCATATATTTAGTATACTTCCTTTGAGTAAAGAACATCCCTTAATCTATATAGACAACTTCTAATCCAAGAAAATAAGTAAGCAATCCAAGGTCACTTATCTTGAATTCTTCCTTCATCTTTGCTTTGATCTTCTTGATTCCATCCGCATCATTGCCTGTAAGAATGATATCATCTACATACACACATAAATACATAACTTTAGAATTGTTCCTCTTAATGAAGAGTGAAGAATCAGCCTTGCTCAATTTGAATCCTTTGTCCTGCAAGAATGTAACAAGTCTATGGTTCCAAGCTCTAGGAACTTGCTTGAGACCCTAGACAGCTTTCCTGAGTTTGCACACATACTCAAGATGTAATCTATCAACAAACCCAGGAGGTTGTGCCATGTACACCTCCTCTGAAATCCAACCATTTGAGAATGCATTTTTTACATCCAACTGATAAATGTTTCAATTCCTTGAAGCAGCTATACTCATGAGAACTCTGATTGTTGGCACCTTTGCCACAGGAGAGAAGGTCTCCTCATAATCAATCCCTTGGGTCTGAGAAAACCCTTCAGCTACAAGTCTTGCTTTGTACCTATTTATTGATCCATCAGTATTCTTTTTTACCTTATAAATCCATCTAGATCGAATGATCTTCATGAATTGTTTCTTGGGAACTAGGTCCCAAGTCCGATTCTCTTGGAGTGCTTGAATCTCTTCCTCCATTGCTTCCTTCCACTCTGATTTCTTGTTTGCTCCTTCAAAGGTTGATGGCTCCTCTGAATTAATATCCTGAGCAATATAGATTGAGTGTTTAGTGACCAAAGAGGTGTCAAAACCATACCTTTATGGCTTCTTCTTTTCCCTAGTTGATCTCCTTATTGTTTATTGAGAGGATTCTACAATATCCCTCAAGTCTTGCATCTTCTCTTTACCTTTGTTGCTCCATACCTTGAAGTTCCTTCTTGGTGTCTTCTGATCATCATTACAATCACTTGAATCTTCATGTTGTTGATCATTTGCCTTTTGAATTGTTGGAAATTCTTCCTCTAGGTCATAAGGTAGCTTGACTTTTCTGCAATCATCTTCAATCCACGAGTTGTTTTCATTAGAGACAACATCTCTACTAACAATAAAACCTTTAGTAGTTGGATTATTTAACCTGTATCCTTTTTTATTTAGATCATATCCTATGAACACACATTTCTCTGCCTTAGGATCCATTTTACCTCTGATTTGTGATGGAACATGTGCATAAGCTATGCACCCAAATATTGTGCAATGATCTAGGCTAGGCCTCCTTCCATTCCAAGCTTCATATGTTGTCATCCCATCCAATGATTTAGTTGGGAGCCTGTTGACGAGATAAGTGGTTGTAGACATAACCTCTGCCCATAGATACTTGGGTAATTTTTTCTCATTAATCATGGACCTTGCTGCCTCCACAATGGTCCTATTCCTCCTTTCTGCTACTCCATTTTGTTCTGGAGTATACCTGGTAGTGGTTTCTCTTTTGATGCCTCTATCTTGGAGATCTACATCAAACTCATGGGAGAAGTATTCTCCCCCTCCATCTGACCTTAGACTTTTCAATGTTTTCCTTGTTTGGTTTTCAACAAGATCAAGATATTTTTTGAAACTTCATCCTTGTGCTTCATATAATAAAGTATAGTCCATTTGCTACAATCATCAATGAATGATACATAGTACCTAGATCCTGAAATTGAAGGGTTTTTGCTAGGTCCCCAAACATCTGTGTGGACTAGCTCCAATAGATCACCATGAATGTAACCTTTCTTCATAAAGGGTTGTCTATGAGACTTCCCAAATTGACATGCACTACACTTATATATCATGTGTTGCTTGGATATGTTTGGCAAACCAAGCACACTTTGATCCCTACATATTTGCTTTAAACTTATTTCACCTATGTAAGCTAATCTTTTATGCTACATTTCTAATTTTGATAAAGTTTGTCCTCCATAATTGAAAAGTGCTATATTTCTAGTATCTTGTATCTCAAATGTAAAGAGTCTACCTGTCTTTTCTCCTTTTGCTATCCTCTTGTAGCCTTGTTGAGGATCTTCAACAAATGCTCCATTTCTTGTAAACCTTACTTGCAATCCTTTTTCTACAATTTGTCCAACAGTTATCAAGTTTTTGGTTATGGTAGGTACATACAATACCTTACTTAGTAGATTCATATTTCCATCTGAGGTCTTCACATTTCCAATCTTTTCAATTGAGTGCCTTGTGTCATCTCCTGTTTGTACCTCATGCTTGTTCCTTGGATCCTCCAAGTCAAATAACAATGCCACGTTTCCTACTACATGATTTGAACAACCACAATCTATATAGAACACATGCTCATCTACTTTACCTTGCTTCATGGTCATGTTCATCAACAAAAGTGAGTCCTCTTATGCCTGGTCTTCAGTGTAATTGTTGTAGTCTCTTCTTCCTCTATAGCCTCCTTGGTTATTGTAGTTGTAGTTGTTGTTGTAGTTGTTGAAATTGTTTGATCTTCCTCTTCCACAGCTTCCTCTATTGAAGCCTCTTCCTCTCTGATTTCTAGGGTTCCTAAAACAATTCTCAGTTGTATGGTTAGTCAATCCACATATGGCACATGGAGAGGTGCTTTGGAATCCCCCCCTACCTTGTCTACCTCCTCTACCTCTTCCTCTTGTACCTCTGCCTCTTCCTGCAAAGTTATCTTAAAAGAGAATGATGAGGACTTAGAATCCATCATCATGGATTCATTTTGCCACTCTAAAGACTAATGCCTATACTTGATAAACCATTGCTAGGACGAGCTCTAGGTTGAGCGTGTGATGGTAAGTGTGTTGGAGAAAATTGTTGGACGGTAAAATTTCCTTGTTGTTTTGTTGTTTGTAGTTAGTTTTTGCACACTTTTACTCCACTTTTCCTCTACTTTCATTCCCCATCATCATCTCACACTCCAAAAAATACCAAAAATCTATCATATTCCCTCTTTCTCTTCACTTTTCCTCATTTGCATGTGTGCGGGATTGAGAGAGAGATTTTGTACGTGTTTGTTTGTGTTTTTTGGTGCTCTAGCTTTGCAGGGCAACCTTTGGACATCACAGATCTACAAGAAACACAAGTAAAAACTCCATTTTTCTCTGAGAAATTTCCATAGAAGCTAACCGTGGTGACTGTCAGACCAAGGTATGTATTTGGGTGAAATTTTTGCATGAAGGAGGAGCCCAAATAAGCCCTTGCACAATTCTATAGTTAGTTTTTTGAGATCACATATTTCTCTTATCATCACGATGATGACTCATCATCGCAACTGTGTCTAACCATCGCGATGATCACTGACCATCGTGGCGATTGGCTCATGCCATCGCGATCACGTCACATCATTGCGATGGTGACACACCATTGCAACAGTGCTTAACAATTGCGATCCTCGTGACCATCATGGTCCTGATCGTCATCATCTAACCATCGTGACTTGACAATCACGACCGTCATTGATCATTGTAATTTGACTGTCGTGACTTGACCATCATGATTGTGACTCATCATCGCAGTTTGACTGACGTCTCTTGATCATCACGACTCTGACTGAGCATCGTAGCTTGACCATCATGGGTGTTCACACCATCGCAACGGTGAGACGTCATCGGGATTGTGTTTGACCATCGCAACTATCAAGCAAAATGCCAAAATTAGGGTTTTTTCAAATAATTTCAAAATTCTTGGGGTATGTTTGGTTATTAATTTAGAACTCTTGTGTGTTTGGGATAGGGCAAGGTGAGAAACAGATAGTACCTAGAACTCTTGGGCAAATGAGAATATTCGCTTCAAAAGTCTAGGAGAATGTCGTAAGTGGAATTTCTGTTCTAAGTTGGTGATTTCTTTGAGTAAATATACTTTGTGATAAATAGAGTGTTTCAAGACTCCTAAAATAGAAAGGATTCTCTCTAGCATACTAAGTGACAAGTGGTCAACAAGAGAGAGAGCAAGTGGCTATAGGCGTCTAGCCCAAAAGAATTGTGTGACTTGATTACACATCGGTCAAATGAATCAAAATTGAGCATATTAAAACGATTCCTTGCAAGAAACTTGAAAAAGACAAGAAACTCTAAAGAAAACTCACAAAGAACTAAGTGATTGACTTAATCAATTAGGGGAGCATGATAAGGTGAAATAAGGATTAATGAACCTTAGGTTTGGGAAATACTTAGGGAAAAGTAATAAGCAGAGTGTTCAATCTTCTGAGGCTAGCATGACAACTATAGCACAATCATGGGCTCAATAGTTAGGCAATTAGCCCTACAAGGTTAGTTCAGACACGAGCGACTCATATATGTCTTTCAACACAGGAAGACCAGGTGTTTCGTTTGATGTAGCCCACCTAGAGAGGATAGAGGGACCGTACAAGACTCAATTGGAGTACATCCGCATGAATAGATTGGGTGCCCGAGTATATGAAGATGGCCTTTGTAGGTCGATAATTCAATTACATAACCTTGATCAACCTATGGGATTAGAACATCCAGCCGTGAAGTTTGAAAACAAGGCTTACATAGACAAAGAAGGAACCATGTACATAGTCATGAGTAGGGCCGACTCAATGAACAAACTAGCTGAGATGGTGGAAGCTGCAGACTTAGGAATGGAAGGACAAGGAGAATAGGTCGATCAAGAACCTAGCACGCCTAGAGGAAAATATGTGCTAACGAGAGTGCTAACTCCTAAGTGGATGCCCCAAGACAATAGGAGCATAGAGCTATTTTGGAATAAAGAAATCGATGAAGCTTTTTGGAGATATAGGCCAGAGCACCCTAGTGTTGTAGGAGCAACCATGATCTATGAGATGAAGGACCCAAATGTCCCAAGGAAAATATACTTAGATGACACTTCAAAAAGGGTGTATAAGGTCACAGAACATGGTCATCATGCATATACGTGGGGAGGAGAATTAGTTTTTCCACTCATAAAATCATAGGTATCTAAGGAGAATTCGGATATCGGCACATCCCAAGAACATAGAGAGAAGAACAAGGATGGACCGGATAATAGTTTCATCCATTGCACAGGAAGAGAAAGAGCCACGACAGAAGGTGGGAGAGCTGAAAGAGAACAAACTAGGGATCATAGAGCTCACAAGGGTGGGGACGATTTTCCCCTATCTAGACCCAGAGACCACCCTAGAACTTTGAAGCCTCCTCAACTAGTGAACGCTATGAAGAATTGCTTTGACAGATCTGGAGATCCCTATGAGCATGTAGCAAAATTCAAACAAGTGTTATAGGATGAACAAGTCAAAGACATGTTCACACAATTTAATGCCTTTAGACTCACTCTAAAGGGTGAAGCATTGGATTGTTTTCGACCATTGCACCAGCACCAATTTAGAGACATCCACCACATGATGGAGTCCTTCATTACAGACTTTTCCAAGAGTGGAATCAGACACAACAAATCTTTCTTAATACACACATTCAAACAAACACCTCAAGAGATAGTGAGGATGGCAGGTCAAAGATTTAGATATGTATATATATACACACACACATACACATATATACACACATTGAAACAAATAAAAAAGATTAGTTTCTTGCATTTTAACTAAAATAAAAAATATACTCACAATAACACATATACTTACAAATCTAGCTACAAAACCATGATGGTCCATTTGGCCTAGGTGCAATGTGTGGCCTGACTCAACCCTCTTCTTTGTAGTAGCCTGTTTATTCAAAAAAAAAGAAATACATAAATTCAACATAAAAAATTATTAAAATATATGAAAATTATAAATATAAACTATTAATTTGTATACCATCTACTGAGGAAATGACTCCAAAAGATGTAGCTATCTACAAAAAAAATTGCCATGTCTCAGGTGGTATGTTAGGTCGCCTCTTATTTTTTTCAGTTTTTCAGTATGTCAGGTGGTAAAGGAAAATTGGCACTCGCAGAGAACATATCAATATGGTATTCTTTGGAGTATTGGAAAGAGTTAAAAGTATGTCATCTTCTTGATCTTATGCATATATTCAAGAATATTGGTTATTCACTATGACAACATCTTCTTGGACTAAAAGATACCATAGCATCAAGGAATGATTTGAAAGATCAAAACTCAAAACCAAAGTTATGGCCAGTTTTTGATAGACATCGACAAGAAATGAAGGCTTATGCACTTGCTCCTTGGGTACTTACAACAAAAGAGATACAGAATATCAACAATTCAATTGATTAGAACTCCTACAGAATATGGAGCATCTTTCCAAAACATGTTTACTATGGATGATAAGAGCTTATCTGGGTTAAAGACCCATGACTGGCATAACTTTTTGAAACATATTTTACCTTTGCTTATCGATGGATGTACAATGAAAGGAGTACAAGATGTGATCTATCATCTTGGATTGCTTATAAGGTAATTATGATACTTTTATATTTAGTATGTATGAATATTTGATATTTATTTTTGAATTAACTTCTTTATAATTTTTTTGTATGATATGTATAGGTAGATTACATCAAAAGATATTGACAAAAACTCGATCCCACAAAAAAAATGTGAATGCAAAGAGCTACTATGTTTGATGGAGAAAGAGCTTCCTACTTCATTTTTTGATATTCAAGTTCATTTATTGCTCCATCTTGTAGGTGAAATAGAGATTGCAGGTGTTGTCAACACTCAATGGATGTTTTGGGTTGAGCGATTTATGGGAATATTAAAAGATTATGCGCGACAAAGAGCGAAACCAAAAGGATCCATGGCAAAGGGTTGGATGCTTGAAGAGTGCATGTATTATGTTAATGAGTACCTTGAAAGAGTTCATGAAGAAGCTCCACGTGCATGGACCAGCGAGTCTTCTTCAAAAATAACAGATGAGGTATTATCAGGTAACGGAGTTCCATTTTTATTTACATTTCAAGAAAAAAATGATGTTTTTACTTTTGTAGCATATAATAGCAAATGCATGCAAGCATTCCTTAGCAAGTAAGAACATGAACTTCAAAATCTCCGAAGTAAAGGGCAAAGAAACAAAAGATATAGACATAATCTCGATAATAATGAGATTACAAATATATCTTCTTTCACGGATTCGCTATATAGTCGTTTGCAATGCGCCAATGCAAATAATGAAGAAATCTCAGATGAGCAGAGAGAGTTAATGATAAGTTGTGAACAAAAGGTAATTTTATTTTAATAATATTTTGTTTTTTTCATATATGTATATTAGTTTCTATTTACTAATTTAATTTCTTTTGCAAGCTTGAATGTTCACTAATATGTGGGCTTTTGGACAGCATATTAGAATCAAAGCCATTGATTCTTTACATAAAACAGAGGATTCTAGTATCGTTGCTTCTTTCAAGCAACTATCACGTGCTAGCTCAAAAGACACGAACCTTATAGATGGCAAACTTGGTTACATGGGAACTGTTGTTGGTATCTACGAAATTTCATTTTGTACATTCAAATAGGTAGAAAAAAAGTTTATATTTTTTATGATAGAGTTAGTTATTTTTTAAAGCACCTAATAATGGGTTTCTGTTTTTATATATTTTGATAGGTCATTTTGAAGGTTGATTGGTTTCGAGCTGAGTATAAAGGTAGTAATTCCACGTTAAGAAAGGAATTATCTGGGTTTTGGGCAATTCATTCTTCCAAGGTAATGCGATTTACTAAAGAACGATATATTCTTCCTAGGCATATTGAATAAGCATTTTTTTATAAAAACCTAGATGCTCACCCTTGGTGGCAAGTCATTCATGTTCAACCTAGAGGTAGGTCATTGTTTGAATAGTTTATTGTTAGAGAGATCAAAGAAAGTCCTCTTGATGATTCACCATCAGATACTGATACATCAACATCTGAAAGAGAAATTAGAATCATTATACGTGATAATGATACTAATCTTTTTTATGAAGAGGATAATACTCTACATACTGATTCTACTGATGAGGAAGAGGAATTACCAGAAATCGATATTAATCCATCAATAGATGATGTGACTCATGAGAACACAGATTTAACAATAGAAGAAATAAATGAAATCAATAAGGATAATGAAGATGAGACTATATTGATGTCTTACCAAAATGATGGCAATAACGAAAACATATGAGCAGATTAGATAGTAAATTCTACTCTACTTATCGATCAATAACTTGAAGCTTCTGAATGGATATCAGATAATAGATTCTTTATTCAACTTGAATATCGATGAATCCTACTAGAGAGATGAAATCATGTTCTTTTAAGTTAGAACATGAAGCTCGAGGGTATGCCTAATTATTTTATATATGGCTTTATCTTCGAGGAGCAAATTTTTATCATGTATGTATGCATATGTGTGTGTATTCATGCGTATTATATGTATACATGTGTTAGTATGCATATATATGTGTTTCACATAGATGTATGTGTGTGCATGTGTGTGATATATGTACACATGTGTTAGTATCCATATGTGTATATATGCATATGCATTTGTGTCAAATATTCATGTATTCATGTAATATATGCAAGTGTTTATAATTGTGTATGCATGTATAAGTATACATTTGTGCATAGGCATGTATATGTGATGTGTACATGTATATATGTATATGTGTCTATGTGTAAATGTGTACATGTATATATGTATATGTGTCTATGTGTAAATGTGTACATGTAAATATGTATGCATGTATATATATTTATGTGTGCATTTAGGCATGTATGTGTGATGCATAATGTGTCTACTCCATTTTATATTTATGTATGTGTATCTACATGATGTGTATATATCTTTATATATACTATGATCTTCGTTGATTCAAGTAGCTATATATAAAGGCATAAGGTTGGGAGGAGAGACATCTCTCTAGTAGGACATTGGAGGAATAGATGCAATGTGTACATATACTTCAATCATATGGCTAAAAGGTTGAGTTAGAGTTTCTAAATTAGGGGTTTTAAAACCCTAATATCAAAATTAGTGTTTTTGAATTAGGATTTTTGAAATAGGATTTTTGAATTGGAATATTTATAATAGGGTTTTTGAATTAAAATATGTATATATATATATATATATATATATATATATATATATATATATATATATATATATATATATATATATATATATATATATATATATATATATATATATATATATATTTATAGATATATATATATATATATATATATATATATATATATATATATATATATATATATATATATACACAAACACACACACACACACATATATATATATATATATATATATATATATATATATATATATATATATATATATATATATATATATATATATATATTTATTTATTTATTTATTTATTTATTTATTTATTTATTTATTTATTTATTTATAGATATATAAGTACACACACACACACACACACATATATATATATATATACATATATATATATATATATATATATATATATATATATATATTTTATTTATATATATATATATATATATATATTTTTTTTTTTATTTATATATATATATATATGTGTGTGTGTGTGTGTGTGTGTGTGTATGTATGTATGTATGTATGTATGTATGTATGTATATATATATCTATATATATAGATATATATACATACATATATATATATATACATACATATATATATATATATATATATATATATATATATATATATATATATATATATATATATATATATATATATATATATATATATATATATATATATATATACATATAGATATATGAAGATGCATGTGTGTGTATGTATGTGTATCTATATGTGTGTATGCATCCATGTGTGTATATGTGTATCTATATGTGTGTATGCATGTGTTGTGTGTGTGTGTGCATGCATGTGTATATGTATATATGCATGTAAATATGATTATGTGAGTCTATGTGTGTGTACATATGATTATGTATGTGTATGTGTATGTCTCTATGTGTATTCATTATATGTGTGTAACTGCATGCATGTGTATGTGTGTGTAAAAATGTGCATGTATGTGTGTGTATGTATAAATGTGCATGTATGTGTATATGTGTGTAAGTGTGCGTGTATGATGTATGTGTGTGTATGCATGTATTTGTACCTCTAGTCTCACTCTTTTCTCTCTCTCTCATATACATACATACATACATAAACACACATACTCATATCCACATATATACACATAAAAGCAATGTGTACCGTGCATTATCACGACGATGAGCCATAAGTGTCCGCATCTCTTTTAGACACCACTTATGCAACCTTCCTGTCCCAAACTCTATCTCAAGTGAACTAAGTACGTATTTTTTATCCCCCTCATCATGCTCACTACAAAAATAAAAAAATCATGTAAATAAACATAAGATATTTATTTCAATTTATATGTAAAATTTATACTTACTTCCATTGTAAGTGGACAAGGCACAGATAAGAGTGGCATAATGTAACATAATCCTAGTAGGAGATGGTTGAACTACACCCTAAGAGAGAGGATTAGGAAGTAATCCTCAACCATGGCTTTTGGGGCAAGTGGTTAGCCCATCACATTCCTAACCAAGAGGTTGTGAGTTCAATTCCTTACACATAATGCTCGCATTCTTCTCTTGGACTCCAATCCATTCCCTATGTATACAATGTTCCCCTCTGGCTCTATATTGCACTCTAGCCCTAAGGTGCCTATGCATGTCCTCATAGGCACCTATGCTCTGCTATCATGATCTAGAGGTGGTATACGTATCCTGAAAAGAGATAGATAAAAATAAATAAAAATATGTGTTATAATACCATTAAAAAAAATGTGAAAAACAAAACATACCTATGAGCAAATAGCTGTCTTCTTGCATGTGGAGCCGCAGAAGAGCCCTCCTCTAATCGTTGGGTAAGCATCTGGATCGTATAATCCAGCTCATCATTAGGCATCTTTGAGTACTCATGCATGATGATCCCTAGAGTATCAGGCGGAACTCTTGCTCTCATAATCTTTTTATGAGAGTGAGTTTCGCCTTTCTCTCTCTACTAGGATCCATAATACCTGTACATATAAAACAAAATGGGTTAGAAATCAATATACATACGTGTACATATGTATGTGTGTATATGTGTATGTAGGTGTATATGTGAGTGTGTGTATGCATGTAAGCATGTATGTATGCATATGCATGTGCATTATGTGTTTGTTTATATATGTGTGCGTGTGTATCTCTGTGTGTGTAAGTTTGTATATGTGTGTGTGTGTGTGTCTATGTGTGTATGTCTATGTGTATCCATGTGTAAGTGTGTCTGTGTATGTGTGTGTGTGTCTATGTGTGTGTGTAAATCTATGTGTATACGTGTGTGTATGTGTATATGTGTTTATGTGTCCATGTGTGTGTATGTAGCTATGTGTGTGTATGTGTCTATGTGTGTATGTGTATGGATGTAAGCATATATCTATGCATATGCATGTGCATTATGTATGCATATATGTGTGTGCATGTGTGTGTATGTGTGTGTATATGTGTGTATGTTTGTGTATGCATGTAAGTATGTATGTATGCATGTATGTGTATGTCTCTTTACGTGTGTGTGTCTGTGTATGCATATATATGTGTGTATGTGTGTGTGTCTCTCTCTACATGTGTGTGTGTGTCTATGTGTGTATATGTATGTGTGTGTGTGTCTATGTGTGTATATGTATGTGTGTGTATGTGTATGTGTGTGTATGTGTGTGTATGCATGTAAGCATGTATGCATGCATATGCATGTGCATTATGTATGCATATGTATGCATATGTATGCATGTGTGTGTATGTGTGTGTATGTCTCTCTACGTGTGTATGTGTGTATGCATATGTATGCATGTGTGTATGCATGTAATTATGTATGTATGCATATGCATATGCATTATGTGTGTATGTGTCTATGTATTTAGGCATAATTTTTGCCTCCTCTATATTTGCCCTCTCATCAACAAGTGCATCATGTAAATCTACATAAAAAATGGAAAGATATGCATCATCATGTGAAACCTTTAAAGGCTGAGAAATTGCCTCATTTGGACCAAGAGTTGACTATCCACTTGTAAAAAGACGAAGGAATGTGTCATACTCATCTTTGGAGCTAACTAATGTCTCCTTAATACATGAAAGAAATGGCTAGATTACACCTTCCAAAAAAACAACATCACGGCTAATCGAAATGCATTTAGTCTATGTGTTTGGGTTCAAAAACACATATTCTACTTGCTTCTATCCACTTCCTCTACCTTGTATCTAGCTTTCAATAAATCAGTGTATGTTTCACCCAATTGCTCTTCCTCTCTAACACTATCTTGATCCTTCTTCTTAATCATTGGAGAACCAATTTGTTGTTCCTGTACAGTGGGCCAGACAACCTCGTTTCTTTCAACCTTTTGTACAAACTGAAATATCACTGCAAGATAAGCTGCTAATCTACTATTGGCTTGTGTCGTGTTTATCCGAAGAGAATACTTCACAGTACATTCTATCAAATATCCACTGAGCCTAGCTAACATTTCCCTCTTCTTTGCCCAACATAATGCCGCAAAATTGTCCTTGGACATATAATCATATTTTACTATAAAGCATAACCTTTAGAGATACCATTTCAGCTGCTCTCTATGTGCATAAGATGCATTCTTCAACATATAATATTGGCGACCTCCTTCTTGAGGGCCAAATTCCTTTTTCAATGCCTCCTTAGGACATTTATGCACAACCGTCTCCTTAATCAAAGGTACTTTAAAAACTTTTGCAATTAATTCGGGAGAAAACTTCACCTGTGGAGACAATGTCCATTTGACTCCTAGCATAGTAATTCAGTCTCCAACTTTCCCAAGGTAGTGATGCGTCCACATGAACAAACACCAATCTGACCTTTTTGGAGTGAAAAAAGTCCAATTGAGGAAATTCCAAATGAGTAGGATCCGATTCAGTAGCTTCTAACATACCAAGATCCTCTAATTCTTGCCATGTAAAATCCGATTAAGCAAGATCTGATGTAGCAACTTCTGAATAGTATTACCCTCAACCTCAAATCAACATATGCAGACCAATGTGGTCTTAAGAATGTAATAAAGGTAATCTTAAACCAACAGTTTCCCAAAAAACATGCAACCACTGAGAAAAATGTAGAGAAATATGCCTTCTTACTTTTGTGATCACTAATGTTGCCAATCTGATTATCAGAAGTAAGCATCACCTGCACTAAATTAGATGACAACCAATCCATGTGCAGTGGTTTCCCTTGAAATTTCTTCAAACAAAAATCCATTGATCGGTTTTTCCATTTTCATGCCAAACACATCAGCTACCAAAAAAGTCCCTTGACCTAAATCTTTCACAATCTAATACGGATCCTTATACCTCAAGGTAAGCTTTCCTGGATGTGGACCTAATTTAGAGTTGTACACCATCACCCAATCTCCAAACTAAAATATCTTGAATTTTACATTCATATTGATCCAATCCTATCTTCTTCTTTGAATTACCTCAGTTATGTATGCACAAACTAAACGATCCTCTTCCAATTGAAGAAGATACTTACTCTAATGCTTGACCGATACTTCAAGAGACATCTTTTCTCCTATTACTCTCAACTTGGAACCACAAACTCCATTGGTACTACTGCTTCTAAGCCATATACCAATATGAATGGTGTCATTCCAGTAGTTACCTTAAAAGCTGTTCTGAATGAGCACAATTCCAAATCTAGCAACAAATCCCAATTTTTCTGATTGTCATGCACTAAAATTTTAAGAATGCGCAGCAACGTCTTATTAGTGCTTTCCACTTGACCATTTGTCTGTGGATGATAGGCTGTAGACTTTTTGTGCATAACCAAATGTGTTGTTTTTAGCTCTGAAATGACTTCATTCAGAAAATGAGCTCCTCTATCACTTATCAACTCTATTGGGCAACCAAACCTGGTCATGATACTGTGGTAGAGAAACTTTGCAACACGTGTTGCCTTGTTGTCTTTAAGTGCTACTGCTTCAACACACTTTGTGCAATAATCCATTGCTACCAAAATATATATATTCCCACATTGAGTAATAGGCTTGATAGGCCCAAAAAAATCCATGCCCCATTTTTGAAATGGATCCAATGGCAAAACTAGATGATCAGACATTTGATTTGAATTACTTGGTTGGCCTATTTTCTAACAAATAACACACCTCTTAGCAAATTCATGAGCATCTTTTAATATTGTAGGCCACCATAATCTAGTTTGCAAAATCTTTTTACCTGTAATATCCCCTGATAAGTGTCCTCCTGCTGCTCCTAAATTTGCTTCCTGCAAAATAGCTGGTTGCTCAAAATCTGGTACACATCTTCTAATTACTTGATCCACCCCTTTTTTGTACAATGCACCTGCTATGACCAAATAAGGCCTACTTTTCAAAGCAAACTTCTTTCTTTGATTAGGTGTAAACTACTAAGGCAATACTCCATCAGTTAGGAATGCTAACAATTGATCATACCATGAATCAGAGTCAACAATCTAAGAGTTAAATAACTCCACATCTGGAAACTCATCATTTACTCCTACTGGTGCTTCCCTTGACTCTAATCTACTGAAATAATCAGCCATTGCATGTTCTTTACCTAGAGTATGAATAATAACACAATCAAATTCTTGTAATATAAGCATCCATCTTGCCAATCTGCTTGTTAATAGAGACTTCTTGATCAGATATACCAAAGCCTGGTGGTCAACATGAAAAACCACTTTATTACCCAAAAAGTAATGCCTGAATTTATTAAGAGCATATACCATTGCCAGTGCTTCACGTTCAGTAACTGGATAATTCCTTTCTGCTAAAGATAACACTCTACTCGCATAATAAATTGTTCTATACCATCCTCTCTCTTTTTCTTGCATCAACACTGATCCAACTGCTATATCTGATGCATCTACAAATATGTGAAAGGGTAAAGACCAATCTGGAGGCTGCAAAATTGGTGCGACTAAAACCATCTTCTTTAATAACTGAAAAGCCTTTTCTTGAGCTTCAGCCCATACAATGGGAACATCTTTCTTTGTCAAATGTGTCAAAGCTAATGAGATATTAGCCAAGTACCTCAGATACCTAGCATGCCACTTAATTTGTCCAACAAACCTCATTACTTCCTTTACATTTGTTGGAGCTTTTGCTATCCTAATGGCTTCAATTTTCTTGACATCAGTAGCCATTCCCTCTTGTAAAATGACATGACCCAATAAGATACCAGTCTTCACAGCAATGACACTCTTGAACGGATTCAGCACCATCCTGAATTTTTTGCATCTATCAAAACATGATTTCAGATGCAGCAGATGTTGTATCTTTTTTCCAAATACGAAAAACTCATCCACAAAAACTTGCATGAAATCCTACAAGTAAGGCTCAAAAGCTTTATGTGCCACGTAATTGAATGAAGGTGGTCCATTCTTCAATCCAAAGCTCATGACTGTAAACACATATGCACCAAATTCTATAATAAATGCTATCCTCCTCAACAACGCGAATCTGATTATAGCCAGAAAATCCATCTAGAAAAATATACATTTCATGTCTAGCCGCTGCATCCAACACTACATCACAAAATGGCATTGGGAAGGGATCCATAATTGTTGCTGCATTTAATTTTCTATAATCAACACAAATCCTCAACTTCCCATTCTTTTTAGGAACCACTATGATGGGAGATAACCATGTTACTTGATTAACTAGTTTTATGAATCCAATTGCCAATAACTTGTCAATTTCTTCCTTAACATGTTTTGCAAAATTAGGATTCATCTGGTACCTTTGTTGCACAACTGAAATTGCATCCTTCTTTAAATTCAATTCTATGTTGATGTAAATATGGGTCTATGCCTTTCACTTGTGAGTAATCCCAAGCAAATACATCAACGTACTCCTTCAACAAACAAATGAGATCCTCCAAGAAGTAGCCTTCTAATTCTTTGCTTACTCTGACCATCTTTGGTTCAACATCAGTTCCCAAATTAAATTCTTGAAGTTCATCTTCCTTTACTCTCCTTGAGCTTGCATATTTTTGCTCATATATTTTTTTTAGCTAGATTAATTACCTCCTTTTCTTGCTACTCCAACCTCTACTGAGTCAAAACTTTTAGATTTTTCTCAAACATCTACCTCAGCTATGTACCTTCCAATGTATCACTTACAACTGGTTCACCTTTATGCTCCAATAGATCCTCATCTTTTGATAATACTCCTTCCATGTCTACCTCCAATACTGGTACCATTGTTGGATTTGCCTTCAGAAATTCCTCCTCCTCATCATCTTCTATCTTGTCTGCTAAACTAATGGTTTGAGCCATCAATGGTTTTTCTCTTACCGACATATTCCTTCTACCTTTCATTGGTATTGTGACCTACTTTTTACCCTTCGTGATCACAACCACATTTAACCCCCAGTCTTGCTTTACCTTAGCCAACTTGAACCAAGGTCTCCCTAACAACATTTCATACGGATAGTTAGATTCAGACATTTGAATTACAACAAAATTAACCATGAATGACATCCCTGCAATTATTATCTGCTGTTGCTTTAGAATGCCCAAAGGTTGAATTCTTGTCTGATCTGCCATCTTCACTTGAAAAGGTGTTGGAACCAAAGCCCCATTCCCCATTTCCTTAAATATATGTTCAAGTAATATGTTCACTCCTGATCAGCCATCCAGCAAAACCTCATAAAATCTTCTTTGTTTATACTGTGCCTAAATTACTAGAACTACAAAGTCCACATCAATTGGATCAATATTATTAGTTGATGTTTAAGGTACATGTTTATTTGTTGGCTTGTTGCCCAATCAACTTTTCCAACATTTTTTCTATGAAAGCTGGCACTAATGATAACAACTGATCCAAGGATCATTGCAAAGGAGAATTAATTATTACCTCAAACTAGTCATTGATCAGCTCTTGCTTGGTCTTCATTTTATCATCCTCATTATGTATAGATATCCCATCATCATCTTCCTGGGATAAAATCTGAAATTGTACCTACTTTTGCTGATCCTGTTGGATCCATTTCTGCACCTGGTCTTGAATCTATCTTTGATCCTGCCAATCAATAGGGCCTTTATTCTTTTACCTTATAACTGCCAAAATATCCACATCCTTGACTAAAGTGCATTGGTTACAATCACAATTCCAGTGATTTTCATGATCTTGATTTTGAGTTCCTAATGCACTTGCATAGGCTAGATCATTACAAAATTCCTAATCTGATAAATCTATTACTATAACGTTTGTGTGAGCAGTCTGTTGATCTTCTTATTATAGCGAACAACCTATATACCCCTTTCCTCTATGTGCTTAACCCATAAAGGATAATTAGGCCCAATCCAATGATCTGGTGTCGAGCAGTATCCATATGGCATCACTCTAGGTGGTCTGCCTTGCTGACCTTGATAATTTCCTTGCTAGTTTGCCTGATCTCTCCATGGAGGTCCTCCTCTTGTTGTTGCCTTTGAAAACCACCACGTCCTTGAACTAGAATGGCATGATTTTCTGCAACATTATTATTCCTATTATCCTATCTTAAACTTTGTCCATGATGCTTTGGGTTATAACAACACTGACTTGTGGTATGTCCTTATTTGTCACAAATTTCACAAAACCTTTTCTCCTTTGGAGATATTATGGAGTATCCATGTTTCTTTAGTCTACTAATTAAAACTTCCTCTTTACTTTGCTTACCTTTGTGTTTGCGATGCTTTCTTACCACAACCTCCTCATCTTCACTCTCTAATTCTGAATCAGTCGTCCCTTTGTAAGTCTCCGATTCTGAATTGAATTCAGCATCTAAACTGGAGTCGCTATGCTTCTTCTTAGATCTACCAAATCTTCTTTCTACTCCTACAACTGCTAACACTAACACATCAAAACCATTAGCTATGTCCACACTTTCCATTGCATGCCTAATGCTGCTCCTTAATCCTTTTAGGAAGTAACCCGCCAACATCTCATCAATTGGTCTCTCATTTCCTTATAATCTTTCCATTAAAGTTCTAAATTTCTAAGCATTGTCTTCCACGAACATGTTCTTTTGTAGAATTGCTCTCAACTTCCTCAACACATCAGAGGGAGTCTTTTCTTTCTTAAATCTTAGTAAAAATGTTGTTTTTAATGCATCATATGTAATGAAATGAGCAATACTGTATTGGCCGAACCAACTCATTGCTTTTCCTTCCAATGTAGCTGCAAATTGCTGGAGTTTTGCTACATCATCGTATATTGTGTTGTATCCATTTGTTGTCCACTTTATTTCAAATTGAGCAACATGGCAGTCTGCATCTTTCTTTGAACCTCCTCTGAAATGTGCTGCTTTCACTTTGGGATTTGGAGGTGGTTGCACCATGGGCACTGGCTTAGGGGTACGCCTAGTTCTTTGACTAGTCGCCTCTCCAAGTGGGTCGAACTAGAGTCCTCTTTTAACTCCTACAACGACTTCTGTTAGGAACAACACTCCTAATATTCCACCCACTAGCCTTACCTTTGCTACACTTGTTCCTCCTTCCTCCTCTTCAGCTTCAAGATTAGAAGCCTCTTATGCTTCGTACCAATCGTAAAATTCAGAAGATGACTCCACGTTAGCCACCATTGCTTGTGCTCTTGTGTAGTAAACTTTACTAAATCTTCCTCTTCTTCCTTTCATGAATTTCTTGCTTCTTTAGCAAACACAGTAGGATTGCCAAATGTGTCTGGGTTCAAAAACACATATTCTACTAACTCAAACAATTCACTCTCCTGAGCACATCCGAACACAGAAATCCTATCACAAACAGTGCAAATACTCAAATAGCAAATTTTTTATTAACCATACTCAGATGAATACAATGCAAGAATAGAACAATTAGAATAGATACAAGTGAATACAATCTTGTAATGAACAAAAAAGTATTATTGCACGATTTTCTACAAATTACAGATATTTGGTGTAACTGGAGTACAATTTCGGCATCTACCTCATAGAACACGTGAGGTCTAAATGATTTTCAGCCTGTGCAGAATACATGAACAAAGTCTTTTTCCACTTCTCTAGGCTTTTCATCTCCCTCTAGACACTTCCTCTATCCTTACTTATCTTCATGAACCAAAATTGCAGTGTTCTCACACGACATACCTTAACTAACTTATAACTGTTTCTTTTTAAAATAACCGATTGACCAAAATACAGATTTAGCAAAGTCTAAGTTAGCAACATTAGAGTTAGCAAAATTCCGTCTAACCTACACTTTCTCTCCCCTCAACACTATGGATGATATAGATGATAGCCTTTGCTTTCTGAACTATACCCAACAAAAATACATTTCATTCTTTATCATCCAATTTTATGCATTGTAGTTCAGGCACTAATGCATATGTCAAACAACTAAAGACACACAAAGGAGAAACAAATGGCTTGCGACCATGCCAAGCCTCATATGGAGTGATAGACTACAATGCTTTGGTAGGACACCTGTCAAGAAACCATCCAAAGATGAAGAGGCCAAAAGTGATTTGTATGCAGCCGAACACTGTTCTAAAATGGATCCCTATAAGGAGGAATGATCAGTTGTCATTCAACCATCGATTGATTGCATCATTTCGAGATTCAATGAATATCTCCAAACAAAGATTACATCAATGTCTGCAAGTAACATTGGAAGCCTCGACATGCAAAAAATATGTGCCTTTTGCATAAGATTGTCTTTTATTGAAAGACGTAGAACAAATTCTTTAAACAATCATATGTTTGTGCTTAGATCATATGCACATGTCTTTCCCTCTCTTCCCCTCTTTCTTCTCTCATGTATTTATTACCATTAGTTTTGTTTATGCATTGTTGATAAATCATGTCACGTATGTGCTTCTGTGCATATGTTCCCATGGGGGAGATGGGAGGAGGAAATACTTGGGTCTAGGATATTGAATAACAAATTTTCCTCCGTATGTGAAAAGAAAAAGGTGATGCGTCTCCAAAATTGTGTCCATCATCATCGGGATATCTCATCAAATTTCCACGCACCATATGAAGCTCGAAACCCAAAATCATGTAAGTGTCTATGCATCTATTATATGTTTCCACAAGGAAGATGGGAGAGCTACACACCTCAGACTAGGATAGCAAAAACAAAACTCATGTGTGCAAAAAAATGGTGGTGTGTCTCCATAGGGGTGTGTCTCCAAGGGGTATCCACTAGTATCCTTAGATGATGAAGCAAGATTGAGAGTCTAATAAAGTGTGCTTCAAAATTCAAGGAGATGACAAAGTTGTACTCGGCAAAGGTCCTCATCGCATTTTAAAGCACATCTCTTTAAACTCTTATAGAATCAAAGTAGGAAAATTTTATCTTTTAAAAATGCAAGGAGGGCAAACTGAAGAAGTTTTAGTCTACTTGAGTCTTAAAAAAGTGAAGAGGTTTCATTCTACTTGAGTTTTAAAAAATTTCATGTTAAATTTAGAACATCCATGTCTTACTCTAGGAATTCTCCTACTTATTTGTTCGATTTTAGGAATGGACATTGTCACTTCAACATGAGGTGTGTTTTAGAATGCAATCTTGAATCAATACAAAGAGCTTTCATTCTACTTGAGCGTTAAAAAACTTCGTGATAAATTTAGAACATCCATGTCTTACCTAGGAGTTCTCCTAGCACGATTAATATTAACTCGTAAAGCAAACATAAATGGGTTTCAAATTCATATCCTTTTTCGTCATGCATGATTTTTCTAGTGACCAATGACACACAAAAAAATAGGTGGAGAGCAAAGTGGGATCGAGACCAAAATTAGGAGATGGAGCGAACATCAAAGACAAAAAAAATAAAGAGTGTTGGGGGATTCTTATGTAAAGAGGTATTTGAGTGTTTGTGGATAAAAGGGAAAGATAAGAAGAAAGATACAAACACTAGAAGCCTCTGTCGATTGATTATAAGAAGATAAATACAATGGTGATGCAAAATACAACCAATGCTTTCTTGCACAATCCCATAGAGTGCGCAATTACAAAGTAAAAAATACCCAAGGTTCTTGTTGTTGCCGGCCTTCTCTGTGCCAGACCTCCACCTTCTCCAAGCTTGCACTTGTGCACACATTGCACTCAAGCTTCCAATAGGGGAGGGGATGGACACCCTCTGTCGGTATGCACACAACTTCAATAAGACCTTGGGATCTTAAGGTTGAATAGCTTAGCACTTCTCTGCACACTTCTTAGTCACTCTTCATGCACACCTTACACTTCACTTCTCTGTGTCGCACACTGTGTGTCTCTTTCACTTTTCTTGCTTAGTCTAGCCTATGCTCTCCTTGCTTAGTCCCTCAAGAATAATGCCTTGCTTTGATTTGAGTGTCGATTCACGTATGCTCCTAACTGCTAGAGTATCTTGGTGCTCACTTTGATGTCCCAAGATTGTCTCCAAAAGTGGGCAGCCAACGAATCCCTGTTTTGTCCTGTAGTGACTTTAGACTAAAACAAAATTTTTAATTGGCGGGCCATACTTTCACTTCTGCATATGCTTCCGCTTCACATACCTTCACATTTTGCCTTTTAATTCTTCAATTGTGCACCTAAGTGAGGGTTCACCTGAACCTTCCAAAACACTTTAAAAACACTTTTGAACCTTAGGGAAATTACAAAAATACCTCTGCAACCTGCAACCAACTTTCTGTAATTTTACCCTTTGTGAACAATTAATTGTGCACTACCTGTGCACCTTGACACCCGACTTTGAATGCTTTGACTTCACCCATGTTGACCTTTGACCTTGAACATGTTGACTTTGACCAATTTGATTTTGCCCTTTTGACTTTGACTATAGTTGACTTTGACTACAATTGACTTTGACCAATATGACTTTTATGGGCTCAACAGATGCCCACCACCTAATGTGCTCTCCGTCTCGGAGAGCTACAGCCAAAACTCTGAGCGCCGAATATGACACCATGAGTCGTGCTACAAAATCTTCAAAAGGACACTTGAGCAGCTACCAAGTCCATCAGAAGTAATAGAGAACAAACACCAGAGAAGAAGCAAAAGTGGAAATGTTGCACAGAAAAGCAAAGGATGGCGAATGGAGGGTAGGAAGGAGGGGAAAGGGAGGGTTGAGGGGGCTTAGATGGATAGGGAAGGGGGCTTAGATGGATAGGGTAGGGAGGGGTAAGGATGGGGTTGGGCAGAAGGGTAAAGGGAGGGTGAGGGAGTAGGAGTATGGGGTCTCGAGGGGGGCCAAAAAGATAAAACAAGAAAACTACAGAGGGTGCATATGGGAAAGTATGAAACATATGGTAAAATAAAGTTAGAATAGACCATGTGGACAATGTGTGGAATTAAAAGCACGTGAGAAATGTGCTCAAGACATGTGGGTTTTTACCAAAATTTAGAGAAAATGTGGGTTTTTGGAAAAGCTAAGGCAAAAAATGAGTCTGGGGGTGCCAAAACACATGAAAATGACACCAAATTTGAAAAAAACGGCCATCCGAGGCGCGATCTAGAGCCAAAAGCATTAGACCATGGAAAATTAATATATATATATTTTTTAAAGTAGTTATAATAAAAAATAAAATGGTGCTTTTTTCCCTTTCTTCTTTCAAACGCACCTGGGTGAGAAAAGCTGAAAATAAAAAATAAAATAAAATAAAATAAAAGAAAAGTAAAATAAATAAAATTAACAAATTAAAAAAAGGGGTCCGAGAAAGAGAAAAAGAAAAAAAGAAAATAAATAAATAAATAAAAATAAAATAAATATAAAAATAAACCCCCTTTTTTTTGGGAAAAAAAATCCATGGGGGCCCCTCTCTTTTTTTTTTGAAAATATCAAAAAATTGGAGAAAAATCCTGAAAAAATCCAAAAAAATGCAAAAAAATCGAAACAAATCCTGAAAAAATTCTCAAAAAAATCCCTACAAGTCTAGGCCAATTTCCTCACTCAAAACCATAGAGAGATTCTTTTATTGCTCCAATTTGGCAAGAAAATGACATTTGAAAAGAATGAAAAAATGCTAGAAAAATACTAAAAATGCTTGAAAAATTCCCAAAAAAATTCCAAAAATTGTGCTTATGCAAAGACTATGAAATGGTTCTAAATTTGCTTAAAACTCAAGGAAGAGGCATGAAATGGATTAAAAAAAACTACTAAAACTTGAGCAAAATGATATGAGAAGGCTATGTACAACCTCGACAAGTTTTGCAAGTTCTAGGTGATCCTAAGAGCTTCAATGGTGTTGATGATAGGCATTGAGCCAAGCCAACATGTTTTTTTCTTCATATAAATTTGCTTCTTCAAATAGATTTGCTTCTGGTTTGTCCAGCAATTCTTCTTCCATACAAATACCAATTGTTTGCATCATGCTAGTATGTCTCTGATTGTCTGGTCCTTCTTCTAAAAATATATGCTACAACTCTTTTCCCTCCTGCTTTACCCACATTGTGTCCTTGCCCCAATCATGCAGCACATTGGCATGCCTTAACCAAGGTCTCCCAATTAACAGGGGGAAACTTCCTTCTACCTATAGAAGCCTTAAAACAACAAAATCCAAGTTAAAGATGGTACCTTGTATCTTGACTGGGACTCCAGGGACCACTTCCATAGGCTTTACTAATGCTTTGGTCTGCTAGTGTTACAGTGAAGTTGGCAAGTCTTGAAGGGTGTAGTCCAATCTTTTTCATGGTATGTTCAGGCATCTAGTTAATGCCAGAACCACCATCCACAATAACTCCTTGAAACTCATGACCTTTGATAGAGACTATTAGCCGAGGGCTCATATAATCTGTGAGGAGTGCTTCCCCTGCAATTTTATCTTTATGCATAACAAAAGCCTTTGCCACTAAACTTGTTGTGGACACTTCATCAATTGTCTGCAAGAGTTATGACTTGAATTTCCCATCCATCTTTATTAAATAAAAAATACTGACCTCCTTTTTCATGGACTTGATTAGTTTGGAAGCTTCTGATTCCTTAAGAGCATGGGCTCCAATTCACTTATCAAACTCCTCATGAGCCCTATTGAATGCATTTCCAATCGCATCACTGGTACCTATGAGATTTTCTTTGTGCCTTGTATCTGCACATGTGGTGGCTTTGTCTTCAAATGTCTCTTTGCCTTTGTTCAATCCATTAATCCTTGATGCTTGACCTATTTCTACTTGATCCTTCCCCCTGCTTCTTGTCTGCATTGTAAAAGATTCAATTTCTTCTAACTGCACCACCCTGGTAGATGGTGATGGCACCTTGACTTGATCTACCATTACTTTGTTGTGCACAAAAATCATTTGAATGTGGGGCCCAGATGAGGATGCTTGGTTCTAAGGACAACAATTAGTATAGTGGTCTCTAGCCTCTGGGTAGTTCCTGCAAGGAGGGGCATTTTCTGATAGAGTGCACCTACTTTGGTAGTGCCCACATTCTCCACATCTGAAACAAATAATTGGCCTCCTTAGCCCATTTCCCAAGTTATCTCTATGTGTAGGGTTGTAATTGTTACCTTGACTAGGTGTAGCTGCCATCACATTAGCTGGTGGTAGGGCTCCTCCTTGTGTCCAATATATTGCTGCAAGCATTCCTCTTGACTGACATTCATGGGCCTCATGACCAACTTTCCTGCATAGCTAGCAGGTTACACTTAACAATGGACATTCTCTTACTACATGACCTTCCTTGCTGCACATGGTACACCATAGCCCACTTTTGATGCCACCCCCTTTGAGTTCCTACAACTCCTGTCGAAGCTGAGTCAGTTCTTTTGCTTGGGGTTCCTCTTCCTTTTGTAACTTCAATGCTTCAATTTCCTTCCTCAATTGAGTCACAACATTCTCCTCCTCTTTATGGGGCTTATTCCTTTTTAAGTCCTCCAGCTCTTTCCTTAGCTGGATTACTGGATCCTCCATTTCTGTAGAATAGGGTAGTTGAGAAGAACTTGCTCCATATTGTTGCCTTATTTGTTCCAGTTGTGTAGTTGTATTGATGAACTCCTCTATGGAGGCGATTGGCAACACTAATTCCTTGATCTTACATTGTGTAGTCATTGGAAGTGGATTAGCTAACCATTTCTTAATAAAGAAATCATGTGGAGGATCTGGCAACTTACACATTAGTGCCTTGGCCCTAGTTACAAACTCTGAAAACGTTTCACCAGGACCTAGTCTCAAGTTTTCTAATTCCTCTATGATTATCTCTGTAGTATTCCCATGCTGGAATTGATTTTTGAATGCATCTTTCATTAAATCCCAAGTGGTGAAATGGTTTTCAACAAACTCGTTGAACCATTTATCTGCTAACCCTTCTAATGTGGCGAGAAAGTGTATTGAAAAGGCATCCTCTCTTCCCATCAAACCTCTCGTTTTGCATAATGCTAAAAACCTCCTAATATGCTCGTCCGGATCTTCCTAAGCTAAACCTTTTAAGGAAGGAAATTTTATATTTAATCTAGAAAGTACAGTCTCCAAATCAACCTGACCTGCCATGCTCTTTATTGACGATGTTGAGGACAGTGGATTGGGGGATCTTCTAGCAGCCTTCCTTCTTGTTGCTTTGCAAGTGATCCTCAATGTTTGAGACCGGGTTGCGGTCATGAGCTGTTCATAATCCTCTTAGTATGAGATAAGTGATAAGAAGATTTACCTCTTAACCCAATGAAGTAGTACTATCGGCACTTGAGAAATGCTTCTCCACACTGCAATACTTCTTCTCCTATGCTCAAATCTCCTTGGATCCCACCGGGAGTGCCAAATTTTGTTGGCGGATTCTTATGTAAAGAGGGATCTTGAGTGTTTGTAGGAGAAAAGGCAAAGATAAGAAGAAAGATACAGACACTGGAAGCCTCTGTCGATTGAATATAAGAAGATAAATACAATGGTGATGCACAATACAACCAATGCTTTCTGTGCACAATCCCATAGCGTGCGCAATCACAAAGTACAAAATACCCAAGGTTCTTGTTGCTGCCGGCCTTCTCTACGCTAGACCTCCACCTTCTCCAAGCTTGCACTTGTGCACACCTTGCACTCAAGCTTCCAATAGGGGAGGGGATGGACACCCTCTGTCGGCACGTGCAGAGCTTCAATAAGGCCTTGGGATCTTCGGTTGAATAGTTTAGCACTTCTCTGCACACTTCTTAGTCACTCTTCATGCACACCTTACACTTCACTTCTCTGCGTCGCACACTGTGTGTCTCTTTCACTTCTCCCTCTTGCTTAGTCTAGCCTACGCTCTCCTTGCTTAGTCCCTCAAGAATAATGCCTTGCCTAGATTTGAGTGTCGATTCACATATGCTCCTAACTGCTAGAGTATCTTGGTGCTCACTTTGATGTCCCAAGATTGTCTCCAAAAGTGGGCTGCCAATGAATCCCTATTTTGTCCTGTAGTGACTCTAGACGAAAACAAGAATTTTAATTGGGGGGCCATACTTTCACTTCTGCGTACGCTACCGCTTCACATACCTTCACATTTTGCCTTTTAGTTCTTCAATTGTGCACCTAAGAGAGGATTAACCTGAACCTTCCAAAACACTTTAAAAACACTTTTGAACCTTAGGGAAATTACAGAAATACCTCTGCAACCTGCAACAAACTTTCTGCAATTTTACCCATTGTGAACAATTAATTGTGCACTACTTGTGCACCTTGACACCTGAATTTGAATGCTTTGACTTCACGTATGTTCACCTTTGACCTTGAACATGTTGACTTTGACCAATTTGACTTTGATCTTTTGACTTTGACTAAGTTGAATTTGACTATAGTTGACTTTGACCAATATGACTTTTATGGTCTCAAGAAAGAGGATAGAGGTTCATAAGAAACCTAATTGAGCAATGAAGTAACCAAGGAAGAAAAAACCCTTCCATATCCCTAAACTCACAAAGGAGCGTGAGAAGAGAAGAATGAAGAGAAGCATTGATGTTCTTTGCAAGATAAAGAAGGCATTCGAAACGATGGATCTAGCCATTTTAGATGCACATTTCCAATCACTCGTGAGGCAAATAAATGAGGATTTTCCATTGGATGTCAAACTGGGGAAAGTGGCAATTGCTTGCCTCTAGGAGGCAACTGAAAGGCTTTATAATTGAGTTACTATTTTTGGGAAGTGCATGCATAGAGAGTAATTGTTGTGGTCAAAGATATGGAGAACATGAATTTCATTAAGTCCAAATATGAAAAGCTCCTCCATCTTGTTATCGTTAGTATCCATGTGAAAGGCCAAATGGCCATTGGACACTTTTATATATGTTCTTCAATAAAACATATAGTGGTCTGGTCAACCACAAACTCTAAGATTGACCACATTTAGTGGTGTGTGTACTATGTGTTTTCTGTGTAGTTTGCACCCCTTGTGCAGAGTACTATGTGTGGTGTTGGAGTTTGGGTTTCTACAGCAAGGGTATCTTTGCAAAGCTCTTGAGAAGGAGATTTTACCATTGTGCATCGCCAAAGAAATACTTCACTAGTATCATAGCATTTTGATCCAAACACTTTGTTCCTTTTGCGCTAGCAAAACGAGCACCCACCCAAGGTGTTCTCCAAGGCTTACAACCTTGGCATACCTTGTCATCCGAATCACAGAAGTCACCATTGGCTACACGCGAGGGAGGACCTCAATGATCAAGGAAGACAAAGGTTCCCAGTACTTCCCAAGAGGTCACCCATCCTAGTAGTGTTGCCCCCAGAGCTCACTTAACTGGCAAATCTTTTGCCACTAAGCTACACTCTTGTGGTGTTTGAAGAAGGGAAAAAACGAAGTTAACATTACCTTGAGCATGTTTTGGGCCCTTAAAACTTCATTCTTTGCTTTCAAAGCCTATTTTGAAGCATTTTTTGGAGTGATTCTTGGAGCCATTTTGGAGTACTTTTGTGCATAGTTCTCTTTACATGGGTTCAAGAACATCAAGAAGAGTGCTCTTTGTACTTCTTCAACAATGAATGTTCACCTTTTGAGGCTATGTTTTCAGCCACACTAGTAAACTACAAGTTTCTTGAAAGGTTTTAGTTGTGGTGGGAGCAGCCATCGCAAGTCTATGCAAGTTTTTGAGCCTAAAGAATAGAGTTGATAGACACTTACAAGTATTGTTGGCTAGTGTTTGGGTTGTGAATTCAGCCTTTTAGTGCCATTTTACTGCATATATTGAGCACATACACACTATGTACGCTCTTGTGGATATCGCTTATGTACGTTCATGTGGTCAATTGATATAGCGGTTATGTTTTTTGCATAGAGCCTTTTACGTTTGATAAAGGGAGTCATGGTCAGGTTTTCTTAATTGGGAGATATCTAGAAGGAAGATCTGCAGCTCTTCCAGGTTCCTTGGATGTGGCCATTCCATAATAGCCCTTACTTTTTCAGGATCCATATGGATTCCATCCTGGGAGACTATATGCCCAAGGTATCTAACCTCTATCTTGAAAAATTCACACTTTGATTCCTTAGCAAAGAGCGAATTTTCCACCTCAGATGTAGGTACGCCACGCAGTACACCACGTGGAACACCACGTACACCTTGGGGTGCTCATGACCATGATGACTCCAAGGCGTATAGTATCCGAGATGGAGCTCCGGTGATGGATGCGGCTGGCAAAGCAATGCGTGCACGCATACGACAGCTTTGCTCCATCCAGTTTGGACACGCGATCATGCTGAAATGGAGTGAGCAGGATAAAGATCGGAAGAATTATATCACACAAACGATTTATGAGGAGTTCCAACCAGCCGATGTACAGTCTCTTGTCAGTTCAGAGTGGATTTTGCACACTACACGTGAGGTTATGTCCCATCGACGATCCGAGGCTCGTGATGCTTTCAGAGCAGGCTTACCAAAGCCTGTATGGTTAGATGCTGAGGAGTGGGACATGATTCGTGACGAGCAGTAGCAGACTCCTGATCGATATCGCCAGCAGCGAGATGCTGCAGCCACACGTTTAGATATGCTTGGACTGTCATATTTGGGCAGCGGCGGATATGACACGCTGCGTCATGAGTTTGTAAGTACCATTTCATTTATTAAATTTATTTGTGTTAAATTTCTCATGTATGTTCCTCTAATCTTTTGTATATTTGTTTCAGGAGCTGGCAATGGGTCGTCCTCCAACATGAACGGAGGAGTCTTACAGATATCGTCATGGGTTGATTGCACTATTAGAGGACTTGGAGGGACACAGTGCGGTCGTTTCATGGGAGCATTTGCGATGAGGTAATTAATTTATAAACTTGGTTTTTACTTGTTTGTAATTTTCATGTGAATTTATCTCATTCCATTAATGTTGTTTGTTGCAGGGCAGTTGATATGGAACGTTCTTTGCATGTGTATGGCAGTAGAACACCAAAATTTTGTATTTGATTTTCATATGGCAATGCATTGCTTTGCCACATTTTGTAAAAGTGTCATATATGACAAAGGTTTGCCACACTCTTGTACATGCTTCATTATTGAAATATATAACTTCTTTTGTACATGGTTCATGGTTCATTCTGATTATCTCTTTTGTGTCCAATAATACTCTGTTTCATGAAATCATATTTCGATTGACATTAGAGTACACATCATATGTACTCGGTTTTTTTTGGGCAGAGTGTATTGTCTTTTGTTAAGCAACGTCATGGAATCCATGGAATCTCTCTTGATGATCTTCATGGTCTCACTAGCCTTAGGGGATGTTGTAATTTGTTATGATATATGTGTACCAAAAAATTGACATATATTTATTGTTTGTCTTGCTCTCTCTCTCTCTCTCTTTGTCTCTCTCCTCCTTACTCTCTCAATCTTGATAGTACATGTGTTTTTTTAAATACAAGTAGATAGTGATGGTCTTGATAAAATTTTGACATTGTGTTCTAAGCCATTCCTCTCTTTGACCGATTATGATCACCCATTCTCTCACTCACTCTCCCTATCTATCTCTCTCTCTCTCTCTCTTTGCATCGTGCATGTGTATTGTAAGGTTTGAGTAGGTAGCGATGGCTTTGATGAAATGGTAGTACCACATTTTAAGTGAGAACCCCCACATCGCTCATTCCCCTTGTATTTTATTCTCTCTCTCTCTATGTATATATATTCATCTCTTTGTCTATGTCTCTCTCTCAATTGTAGAACCACACAATAATGACCTAGAGATAGTGAATCATATCTAAAGCAAATTAAAAGATCGAACTAAGAATGCATCAAGGCTACAAAAGATTTAATAAGATTGGGCATGACTGATAGGACTCGATGCAAGAAGAGGTGAGAGGAATAAAATGAAAGCATGGTTAAGATTGGGCATGAGTGATAGGAGTGGATGCACGAAGAGGTGAGAGGAATAAAATGAAAGCACCATGCTTGAATGATGAGGAGGAATTGAAGCCTTGTGCATCTCACTCATCTTTCTCTTTTTTTAAAGCACACCTCTTTCTTCTTCTGACATGTGGCCATATTAGAAACCTTCATTCATGCTCACGAGCTTTCTCCAAGTGATGGGTCTTGTTTCACGAGTTTCTTCAAACTCTCCTTGCACTCCTCATATTCCTTGTTGCAATCCTTGTATAGCTTCTAGGTCTCCCCCATCCACTTTTCATGATCATATGGCTCATTTTTGTTCATCACTAGGTAAGATGACCTCAAATTTCTTGTAAGCTAAAAAATGGTGGACTTCCTTCTTGTTCCTACGAAATTCCTTATCTTGAGTGGTTAAGCATTCCTCTCGATCATATGGGTAGCCCTCTTTGATGCCGAATGCCGGATGCGTGCATTGATGCCCAAAATAGGCATCAAAATAGTCTTTGGACGCCTATTATTCTTTTGAACTGAATTAAGCGAACTAAAAGACCGTTGCTTCAACGGATTTCACTTCCTATGACCGTCAGCTAACGGTTCGTTTGAACACTGCCGTCACGTACTGCCGTCTACTCTTGTCCCCTACATATGCTTCTTGCTTTGAGAACTTTTACAGTGCAGCCCTCTGCAGTCTGACCTAACCAACCTGCTTCTCAGTCATCTTCTCTCGCTCAGATCTCTTGCTTGCCGTCGAGTCACTCACGATGAGAGAATGCATCTCCATCCACATTGGCCAAGCTGGCATCCAGGTCGGCAACGCCTGCTGGGAGCTCTACTGCTTGGAGCATGGTATTCAGGTACATATCGAGTGCGTTTACGTAAAGGATCTCCTTCGCTGTATGCACATTAAAGAGATCTTCGTTGGCTTGCTGTCTGCGAACACAACTTTGCTTCTGCACTGTATCTAAAAAGAGTGAGTTAGTTTCGTGTACCTGCTGTCTTCGACCGCAAGCAATGCATTTGGCATTTGTCTGTCTTCTTTTCTGCTCTTCGATTTATGCGGTTTAAGAGGTGGAGCATGGACCTTTGCTGTAGCCTGATCTAAGATTCTGTTTTCCTTTAGCCCGATGGCCAAATGCCAAGTGACAAGACGGTAGGTGGCGGAGACGATGCTTTCAACACTTTCTTCAGCGAGACAGGAGCTGGCAAGCACGTCCCTCGGGCTGTATTCCTGGATTTAGAACCTACTGTCATAGACGAAGTACGGACGGGCACTTATCGCCAACTCTTCCATCCTGAGCAACTCATCAGCGGCAAAGAAGACGCAGCAAACAATTTCGCACGTGGCCATTACACCAGTAATTCCGCTAATCTTTCTCGCTAGATGATAAGTTGAAAACTATCTCTGATTACATAACTCTTTCTCATCTGGGATGAGGGGTGAAGTCAGAGCAACATTTTGTCACGATCTACAAGTACTTGCGAATGATTCTTTTATTCATTGAAAACTGCAAATCAAATAAATCTTTCGTTGCCTGTCTCATATTTTTTTCTCTTATAGAGGTTGTCATTTCTCTTCTTTGAATATGCAGTTGGCAAAGAGATTGTGGACCTGTGCCTTGACCGCATCAGAAAGCTTGCAGATAATTGTACTGGCCTTCAGGGATTCCTTGTTTTCCATGCGGTCGGGGGAGGAACTGGCTCCGGTTTGGGATCCCTTCTCCTTGAGAGGCTCTCTGTGGACTATGGCAAGAAATCCAAGCTTGGTTTCACCGTCTACCCGTCCCCTCAAGTCTCAACGTCTGTAGTGGAGCCTTACAACAGCGTTCTTTCTACTCACTCGTTACTTGAGCACACGGACGTCTCGGTGCTTCTTGATAATGAAGCAATCTATGATATCTGCCGTCGATCTTTAGATATCGAGCGTCCTACGTACACAAATCTCAATAGGCTTGTTTCTCAGGCAAGTTTTCCATTAAGTATAATGAAAGTTTGGAGATATTTTCTGATTAATGTGTCAAGCACCATGGGAATAACTTGTTCTTCTTGCTATGCAGGTCATTTCATCCTTGACTGCATCCCTTCGATTCGATGGTGCTCTGAATGTTGATGTGACGGAATTTCAGACCAACTTAGTACCTTACCCTCGGATACACTTCATGCTTTCTTCATATGCACCTGTGATATCGGCTGAGAAAGCGTATCATGAGCAACTTTCAGTGTCGGAGATCACAAACAGTGCATTTGAGCCCGCTTCCATGATGGCCAAATGTGATCCCAGACACGGAAAATATATGGCTTGCTGTCTAATGTACCGAGGTGACGTTGTACCTAAAGATGTTAATGCCGCCGTCGCAACTATCAAGACGAAGAGGACGATTCAGTTCGTGGATTGGTGCCCCACTGGTTTTAAGTGTGGCATTAACTATCAGCCTCCCACAGTTGTTCCTGGAGGAGACCTTGCGAAGGTACAAAGGGCAGTTTGCATGATATCGAATTCCACAAGTGTTGCCGAGGTCTTTTCCAGAATCGATCATAAATTTGATTTGATGTACGCAAAGCGTGCATTTGTCCACTGGTATGTGGGTGAGGGCATGGAGGAAGGCGAGTTCAGCGAAGCTCGCGAGGATTTGGCAGCGTTGGAGAAGGACTATGAAGAGGTCGGTGCTGAATCAGCGGAAGGTGATGATGGAGATGAAGGTGAGGAGTATTAACATGTTCTGTTAGCCTGTGTCAGGAATTTCCGAGAGATTCTCTTTCTCTTAGCCATTGATAGAGTTGTATGGTTTGTCCTCGCAATGAAACCTGTTCAGTTTCTTGCTGTCCTAATCCATAGATGATTCATCAGCATTGATCATGGTATTACAGAACACATACGTGTCATGGTGAAATAGAATATACGGATATTTTATCTAACTACCAGCTTTACTCAGTTTTTATCTCATTTATTGTTTATCTTTCTGGGACTTGAAATAGCAATTTTAGATATGGGCTCTTTTTTATTCTACATCTCATTTATTGTTTATCTTTCTGGGTCTTGAAATAGTAATTTGTGATATGGGCTTTTTTTATTTACATTTTATTCCTGTTTCAAGGATAGTAGTAAAGAAAAGCGATTAACATTTTCAAATGGCTGTTTAACAATTCTGTGGGCTCTTGTTTTTCGAAAATTGCTAAAATTCGTATCTTTTAGAAGCCATAAATGGCGTCACGACTCCACATAATTTTTCAAGTGTCTGCCTTCTCTTTCTCGTGAGCTACTCCATGGACAGTTGGGAGAGTTGTGTTTTTATTCTACACAGTGAGTGCATGGGGACGTATAACGATAAATGTTTGTGGTTGAAGTATCGCTATTTAACGTTCCTTTCCAAACCTTCCTAATGTGACTCTTCCTAAGGTCATACAGATTGTGTTTTTCTTGTACACTGGTGCATGGGAGGTATAACAAAAAACGTGACTCTTCCTAAGGTCATGCAAATGGCTTGACTCGATTAGGATCTCTCATTAAACAGGTCAAACTAAATAGATATGATCTTCGTTTACGCGTATTGGAATCGGACTTCCTGCTCTTCATTTTTGCCATTTTTCAAGAACAGCATGGTTACGATGAACACGAATGTTGATGAAAGTTGAGGAAACAGCAATACGTTCGTTTTCAATTAAATATTGAATTTAAGCATTCGGAAATTTTTTTTGAGTTCCAAGTTTGCGAATTGAACTCTCTTTCAGCTTCCTGTATTTTACTTTGTGAAGTAGTACAATAACAAGAAGGAATTGTGAACGCGAGCGCTAATATCAATCCTAAACGTGAAATATCAATTTTGATGGAACGCAGAACTCAACCAGGTGTTACAGAAGCTGTACATCAGGAATTGATAAAGCCTGTGAATAGCGAGTGACATATCACGATAAAAGCCTTTATAATGTATTGCAATTAGAAGGCGAAGCTCTTCCTTTTGTTCCTCACCAAGGGTGGTTTTCTCTAGCGCACCACCTGGCGAGATAATTGGGTAAGGTTGAAGGCTACACCTTCTAGATGACAAATGCTTAAATAATCAAGTGATATTAGGAATCACCTAGACGTGGAGTGACCATGTTCTTGGTGATCATGCGATGTGCTTTAAAGTGCTCAACAAATGACCACACACAAATGGCCTACTTTGGAATTTTGGGTGAATTCCCATTTATTCGAAGGCTGAATTTGCCCATTTATTCGAAATTGGTCTACTTTGAGATTTTGATCGACTTTGGTAAACTATGTAATCTTGATCTACTTTGACATTTTGATCTACTTTGGAAGTTTGCTTTACTTTGCTTGTTATGTAAAACTGGTCTTCTTCGAGAAATTGGACTATCTTTTCAAAATGGTTTCTACGTGGGTAAAATTGGACTAGCTTTTCAAAATGGTTTGATTTGGGAAATTGGACTACTTTTTAAAAATGGTATGATTTGAGAAATTACACCAATTTGTAAATTTGGTGAACTTATTTTGGGACCACGAATTTTGAACCACTTCATGGTAACTTGAACTACTTCTAGAAAACTTAAACTACTCTTGAATCAATCACACGACATAAAGGTTAATGCATAAAAGATGAAAAGAATATATAGTTCCAAGGGACTTGTCACTAAAGTGCCCGTTCACGTTGTATGCCACTAACGCATTCTCTATCCTCACATAAAACAAAATGAATAGAATAAGCTCTTCTTTTTTGTTTTCTTTTTTCCCTCTTTTTCTTTTTGAATGGATGAAGTCCTAATTGGGTCCCTTTTTTCCTGTTGTGAAGTCCATGGTCAGTTCTCCCAACTTGATAACATGTACTTGTTCATCTATATCTTCTTCACATGGGTACGATAATTGCGTTGCCTCTAGCCATTCCAAAAGTTCTTGGTTATTAGTGGCTTCGAGTTCATTAATTTGTTTTTGTAATTAGGGTTAGGGTGTGTTGTCTTCCAATAATTATGAAAGTGGGGGCATTAACTTTGGGAGCTCCTCTTTGTTCGAGTGTACTTGTTTCTACAATTGCCTTGGCAGCTTAATCCAAATGATATCATTAACCCAATCATGCATGGCTTGGATGTGCCTTAGCCATGGCCTTCCTATAAGTAGAGGAAAGCCTCCATTTATCTGTTTAGATTTGGCACCACAAAATCTAAAGAAAAGTCAATCGTTCCATGTGTATATGTACTTTCTCTACAACACCAAGGGGTTTCACTTGCCTTTGGTCAACTAACATAATCGTAAACTTCACTTTTGTAGAAAGTTGCAAACCTAGCACTTTGAGGGTAGATTCTGGCATTAAAGTTATACCTGAATAGACTTCAAAATTATTCCATAAGTTCTTCTTCTTGCAAGCATCTTGTCTCCTTTTTCTTCTTTTGAGGTCTAGTGTGCACTTTTGGTTCTTGATCCATTTCTTGCAATGTGACCAACTTAGCTTTTGAATTTGGCATTGAACTTGGGAAGAACAATTCCTAATTGTGTTCTTCTGGGTTGTGTATGTGCAAAAGAGGTTCCTATTGTCAACCAATTTCCCATTATGGAGAGGTGCAACCTTTTATGGACCATACTTTAAAACATGAACCAACTTCATGAAGTAAAATAACTTCATTAATGGAATCTCTTGAACTAGAACAAATTGTAGAAATAGCCCAATTTCATAATTCATTCAATTTTCATTAATGCGCCACTTTGAAGACTATTTTCATGAAATGGAACGACTTCATTAAGTTGACTAGTTTTCATTATTAGACTTGCCCCATTTTCCTGAAATGGACTAACTTCACTAAGTCGACCACTTTTCACTAATGGCTCAACTTCATTAACTTGGCCAACTTCATGAAAGCATCCTAACAACCCAAATGGAACTACTTCCTCTATAATTTATCCACTTTTGCCAGATGAACTAATTTCTGTTTGCTCTGATTGTACTTGAGAAATTTACAATACTTAGATAGCTACTTGAATTGCATTCTTCCATATCACTCCACTTGATTGCTTGCTTTCCCTTATTGAACAAAATAACATTCATTGGATAATTCTAGAGTTGGAACATTTATGGGGGTTTCAATGGTGGAAGCCTTTTGCTTTGGAATGTCCTAAGCTCTTCTTTTTTGTTTTCTTTTTTGTTGGTGCAAGACAATCAACAATTGAAGGTCTTTAAGTCCGCAGAGACGTCAGCAAAAATTTTCTTTAAAAAGGTCACCAGAAGGCACCGGAACAGTACCGGAAGGTCACTGGAACAGTACCGGAAGGTCACTGAAACAGTACCGGAAGGTCACAGGAAAGTCACCGGAATGTTACCGGAAATGATCAATTTTACAGATTTTAGTTCATGAAGAGTTGAAGGATGAAAGGAGGAAGAAAAGAACAAATTTTGAAGCATGGAAGAGAACCGGAAAAATTGTACACATATGTACAGTAGTATAGTCCGCGTTGTAAGCTTGTACAAATTTATCTATAAATACCTGGAAAATGTAGAGGCGCATAAGGCGAGGAAGAATTGAGAGGCGTATAGGCATTAGAGGCATATACGAGAGAGAAAGGAATAGAAGAGAGAATGAGAAGTTAGATGTCATGAGACATATGTAAAGTTAGTTGAGTTTTCCTCTCATCACTCAACTGTAACTTTCTGAATAATCGAAGAAAAGTTGCGCCGAAATTTCTGTGTTTTCTTCATCTGTGTTAGATGATTTGTGAAATCTTTTGAGGATATCTAAGTCTATAGTTAATCAATCTATAGCTTAAGTTTCAGAGTTTAATTGTAAACAGAAACCGAGAATTGTCAGTAGGAACATTCATATGTGTTGAGTGTTCAAAGTTTACTGAAACAGGCGCATTTTCGGTGATCAATGTTTTGGTCATTTCTCAGTGCATACTTTAAAGTTTTGCATGAGTGAGGGCTTAATCTTTAAGTTAGAAGATAAGCTACTCGTAACCAGAAGCATTTGCTTAAACGGGTTCTATTCAAGGAGAACCAAGTCTTAGAAGTTACAGGTGTAAAGTCGACTGTTCAGAGTAACAGTTTCAGACAAAAGTAACCTGTGAAGATTAATTCTAAGAAATTGTACAGCAGACTTATGTGTTGTGAAGGTTTTGACTTACTCTTGGTATAGAAGTGTTCTAATCTCAAGAGTAGGTTATTCTGAAGGAGATTAACACTCTCCGACAGTGGTATCAGAGCAGGTACAGTGATATCAGAACAGGTAAAGTGTTATCAAAGCAGGTATCAGTCCAGCAGTGGTATTAGAACAGGAGACACCAAAAACAAAGAAAGGAGGTTTCCGACTGCTGCGGTTACAAAGAATTCAACAACCGAAGAACTAAAAGGTGAAAGCTTGAAGGCAAAACCTGAGGAAGAGATCGTACGACATCAAGAAAGACAAACGGAGTCTAATTTGAAGCAAAGGTACATATATTATTCATAAAGGTTGAAGATTTAAATACACAGGAAGACACAAGATTGGAGATTCTCTGCAGATAGAGAAACTGGATAGGGAAAACTATCCTGCGTGGTCAATGAGGATGGAAGCTCATCTTATGAGCAAAGATTTGATAGCTTATATCACAGGAGAAGAAGAAAAGCCACAGTTCAGAGATCCTAGTGTTCCGACTAGGGAAGAATTAGCAGATTTGAAAAACTGGATGAAGAAAGATGCGCAAGCTAGAAGCATTATCTATATGGCAGTAAATGATTACTTGTTACCTCATATTCGAGGTCTTGAAAGTGCAACGGACATTTGGAATGCATTGGAGGAGCATTTCCAGAATACTACTAAGTCAAGAAAGGCATTCTTATGGGCAGAGTTTACAACCTTCAAGAAGAAGTCTTCTCAGTCCGTTTCAGACTATGTGACAAGAATGAAAGACATTGCAGATGCATTAGGTGCTGTTGACGAAGATATCGAAGAGGATAAATTGGTAAGACAAATTCTTACAGGCTTAAGAGGTGATGACAAATGGAAGCCGTTTATTTTGTCTACAGAATTATCCCTTGATCATTTCACTCCAGATTTAAATCAGTTGTTAGGTCACATGCTAACATTTGAGAATGATGTTAAAGGAGATGGTGACAAGAGTGCAGGTCACGCAATGTACTCGAAAGATAAAAAGAAGAATAGCAAAGGAAAGCAACAAGCAAATGAAGATGAAGGAACAACTAGCCAAGCCAACTTCCTAAGAGGAAGAGGAGGTGGCAAAGGTAGAGGAAAAGGCAGAAATAACAAAGATGGAGGCAAAGCTTGCTGGATTTGTGGTAAGACAAATCATTTAGCTAATGATTGTTGGCACAATACTCAAAGTAATAATGGATATAGTCAAATTTACAATGCAAGAGGAAGAGGTGGCAGAAATCAAAGAGGAAATTTCAGAGGAAGAGGTGGTAGGAGTTACTTTGGAAGAAATGCAGGTAGAGGATTCCAAAGTCAACAATATAACAGTACCTACTACAATTACGCTTCAGAACAGAAGGAAGATTCAACAATGATATTGAATGCTACTTGTGAAAGTCAGAATGAAGATCAAAGAGTCTTCTACATTGACTCAGGATGTAGCAATCACCTGAGTGGAAACATATCATTGATGACTGATTTGGAGAATAAAGTTTCTAATCATGTTGTTCAAACAGGTGACAACACAAAGCATAAAGTGCAGTCGATTGGATCAGTGAAAGCCAAAGACGGCAGTACCTTATTGGGTAAGGTTCTGTATGTTCCTACAATTCCTAAGAATTTGATAAGTGTAGGACAAATTGTTGAAAAAGGATATGAAGTAAGATTCACTAATGAAGGAGTATACGTGGAAGATCCCAGTCAGGGGTATAAACAGATTGTTTCAGGAAAGAAAGAAGGAAGACTGTTTACACTGAAGATTCAAGGCAACATTGGTCAGGCCATGTTTACATATGAAGGACAGAAAATTTCTGAGTTAGATCTTTGGCACAAAAGGCTTGGACATTTCAATGAAAGAGGTATTAAAGATATGGTCAACAATGGTTCAGTGCTTGGATTGCCTAATGTTGCAGGTCAACATATGACATACAAATGTGAGGCATGTCAGTTTGGTAAGGCTCATAAGAATTCTTATACCAAGCATGGTTTTATGCACTCAGAGAAGCTTGAGTTGGTACACACAGATGTGTGGGGACCATCAAAGGATTTCAGTATAAATGGATCAAGATATTATGTGATTTATGTTGATGATGCTACCAGATGGATCACTATCTATGTGATCAAGGATAAGTCAGAAGTATTCAATACATTCAGACATTATCATGCGTATGCAGAAAGAACTACAGGTCATAGACTGAAGAGACTAAGATCAGATGGAGGGGGAGAGTATTTCTCCAACGAGTTCAGTGACTACTTATGGAATGCAGGTATAAAAAGGGAAGTTACTTGTAGATATTCTCCTCAACAAAATGGTGTTGCAGAAAGAAGGAATAGGACTATTGTTGAGTTTGCAAGGTCCATGATGAATGAGAAAAAGTGCCCTAATTATTTGTGGGCTGAAGCTGTAAATACAGCTACTTATTTGGTCAATAGGTTACCATGTAAAGCCCTGCAAGGTATGACACCATATGAAGCTTGGTGGGGTAAAAGACCTACCCTAGATCATTGCAGAGTTTTTGGGTGTGTGGCATATGCATATGTGCCATCACAATTAAGACACAAATTGGAACCTAAAGCTGAAAAATATGTTTTCATTGGTTATGATGATAGACAGATGGGATACAGGTTGTGGAATCCATCCACAAAACATTTTCTGGTTTCGAAAGATGTTACGTTTGATGAGCAAAGTTCTTGGTATGCAGGAACAGTTAATAACAATACAGGTGATGAAGAAGAAGTGAGTCAAAAGAAAGGTAAATCAAAGGTTCGAATAATTGATGAAGAAGAAAATTATGAAGTACAGGAAGAAGCTGAAGAAAGGCCAAGATTTGATCCTGAGTGTGAAGAACCAGAAACCTCAAGGACCGGAGAACTCAGAAGGTCATCAAGAAATAGATGGCAACCTATAAGGTACAGTTATGATACTTCGTTTTTGGCTACGAAAGATTATGCTTACATAGTGAAAGCAGAAGAAGACCCTTCTACATATGAAGAGGCAAAAGGTAAGGAAAAATGGGAAAAAGCTATGCAGGAAGAACATGATGCATTGGTAGAAAATCAAACATGGGATTTAGTTCCTAAACCAAATAGCCAGAAGATTATTGGATGCAAGTGGGTCTACAAGACCAAAAGATTTGCAGATGGAAGTGTGTCTAGATACAAAGCTAGACTTGTTGTCAAAGGGTTTGCTCAGACTTATGGAGTTGATTATGATGAGACTTATAGTCCAGTGGCAAAGATGACAACCATCAGAACACTCATAGCTGTTGCTGCGAGCAAAGGTTGGAAGTTATGTCAGTTAGATGTGAAAAATGCTTTTCTGAATGGTTATATTTCAGATGATGTGTTCATGGAGCAACCTCAAGGGTTCAGAGATAAAAAATATCCAGATCATGTGTGCAAGCTCAAGAGAGCTTTGTATGGCTTGAAACAAGCGCCAAGAGCGTGGAATTATAGACTTGTAAAGTTCTTGAAAGAACTTGGTTTTCAGGTGTCTGAAGCAGATAGTAGTCTGCTTATAAAAGCAAGTGATAATGGTTTCATATACATGTGCATATATGTTGATGATATAATCTTTACAGGAACAGATGAGTCAGGTATACAAAGACTCAAGAAGCAAATGGAAAAGGAGTTCAAGATAAGTGACTTGGGAAACTTGTCTTACTTCTTGGGTATGGAGATCACATATACTCAGCACGGAGTATTCATGACCCAAGAAAGATATTTGAAGAACTTGTTAATCAAGTTTAAAATGAATGATTGTCGAATAGCACCTACTCCAATGGAGGTGAACCACAAACTGAGTAAGTTTGGTGGAGAAGAATTCAAGGATGTGAGACAATATCAGAGTTTGGTTGGTAGTCTTATCTATGCTACGTTAACCAGACCTGATTTATCATATGCAGTAGGAGTATTGTCTCAGTTCATGCACTGTCCAAGGAAAGAACACTGGATTGCAGGACAAAGGGTGTTGAGGTACATTAAGGGTACACTCAAAGAAGGTTTGTATTATGGTTTTACATCAGATACAAACATCAAAATATACAGTGATGCAGATTGGGCAGGTAATCCAGATGACAGAAGGTCAACCTATGGATACATGTGTTATGTGGGAGATAAGCTAATTTCATGGTGTTCCAAGAAGCAACATACAGTTGCTTTGTCTTCTACCGAAGCCGAGTACAAAGGCATGGTTGAAGCCGCAAAGGAAGTGATTTGGCTAAAGACTTTAATGAAGAATTTTGATGCTATACAGAGAACTCCAATTATATTTGGAGATAACATGAGTTCATTATATTTAGCTGCTAATCCTGTTTTTCATGCCAGGACTAAACACATTGAGATCCAGTATCACTTTCTAAGAGAGAAGGTGATGGATAAAGAGATTGAAGTAATTCATACTTCAACGAAAGATCAGATAGCTGATATGCTTACAAAAAGTTTGGATGGACCTAAGTTACAAAGGTTTAAAGATATGGCAGGAATAAAGAAGACAGAGAAAACCTCAATTGATGATTGAGGGGGAGCTGTTGGTGCAAGACAATCAACAATTGAAGGTCTTTAAGTCCGCAGAGACGTCAGCAAAAATTTTCTTTAAAAAGGTCACCAGAAGGCACCGGAACAGTACCGGAAGGTCACTGGAACAGTACCGGAAGGTCACTGAAACAGTACCGGAAGGTCACAGGAAAGTCACCGGAATGTTACCGGAAATGATCAATTTTACAGATTTTAGTTCATGAAGAGTTGAAGGATGAAAGGAGGAAGAAAAGAACAAATTTTGAAGCATGGAAGAGAACCGGAAAAATTGTACACATATGTACAGTAGTATAGTCCGCGTTGTAAGCTTGTACAAATTTATCTATAAATACCTGGAAAATGTAGAGGCGCATAAGGCGAGGAAGAATTGAGAGGCGTATAGGCATTAGAGGCATATACGAGAGAGAAAGGAATAGAAGAGAGAATGAGAAGTTAGATGTCATGAGACATATGTAAAGTTAGTTGAGTTTTCCTCTCATCACTCAACTGTAACTTTCTGAATAATCGAAGAAAAGTTGCGCCGAAATTTCTGTGTTTTCTTCATCTGTGTTAGATGATTTGTGAAATCTTTTGAGGATATCTAAGTCTATAGTTAATCAATCTATAGCTTAAGTTTCAGAGTTTAATTGTAAACAGAAACCGAGAATTGTCAGTAGGAACATTCATATGTGTTGAGTGTTCAAAGTTTACTGAAACAGGCGCATTTTCGGTGATCAATGTTTTGGTCATTTCTCAGTGCATACTTTAAAGTTTTGCATGAGTGAGGGCTTAATCTTTAAGTTAGAAGATAAGCTACTCGTAACCAGAAGCCTTTGCTTAAACGGGTTCTATTCAAGGAGAACCAAGTCTTAGAAGTTACAGGTGTAAAGTCGACTGTTCAGAGTAACAGTTTCAGACAAAAGTAACCTGTGAAGATTAATTCTAAGAAATTGTACAGCAGACTTATGTGTTGTGAAGGTTTTGACTTACTCTTGGTATAGAAGTGTTCTAATCTCAAGAGTAGGTTATTCTGAAGGAGATTAACACTCTCCGACATTTTTTCCCTCTTTTTCTTTTTGAATGGATGAAGTCCTAATTGGGTCCCTTTTTTCCTGTTGTGAAGTCCATGGTCGGTTCTCCCAACTTGATAACATGTACTTGTTCATCTATATCTTCTTCACATGGGTACGATAATTGCGTTGCCTCTAGCCATTCCAAAAGTTCTTGGTTATTAGTGGCTTCGAGTTCATTAATTTGTTTTTGTAATTAGGGTTAGGGTGTGTTGTCTTCCAATAATTATGAAAGTGGGGGCATTAACTTTGGGAGCTCCTCTTTGTTCGAGTGTACTTGTTTCTACAATTGCCTTGGCAGCTTAATCCAAATGATATCATTAACCCAATCATGCATGGCTTGGATGTGCCTTAGCCATGGCCTTCCTATAAGTAGAGGAAAGCCTCCATTTATCTGTTTAGATTTGGCACCACAAAATCTAAAGAAAAGTCAATCGTTCCATGTGTATATGTACTTTCTCTACAACACCAAGGGGTTTCACTTGCCTTTGGTCAACTAACATAATCGTAAACTTCACTTTTGTAGAAAGTTGCAAACCTAGCACTTTGAGGGTAGATTCTGGCATTAAAGTTATACCTGAATAGACTTCAAAATTATTCCATAAGTTCTTCTTCTTGCAAGCATCTTGTCTCCTTTTTCTTCTTTTGAGGTCTAGTGTGCACTTTTGGTTCTTGATCCATTTCTTGCAATGTGACCAACTTAGCTTTTGAATTTGGCATTGAACTTGGGAAGAACAATTCCTAATTGTGTTCTTCTGGGTTGTGTATGTGCAAAAGAGGTTCCTATTGTCGACCAATTTCCCATTATGGAGAGGTGCAACCTTTTATGGACCATACTTTAAAACATGAACCAACTTCATGAAGTAAAATAACTTCATTAATGGAATCTCTTGAACTAGAACAAATTGTAGAAATAGCCCAATTTCATAATTCATTCAATTTTCATTAATGCGCCACTTTGAAGACTATTTTCATGAAATGGAACGACTTCATTAAGTTGACTAGTTTTCATTATTAGACTTGCCCCATTTTCCTGAAATGGACTAACTTCACTAAGTCGACCACTTTTCACTAATGGCTCAACTTCATTAACTTGGCCAACTTCATGAAAGCATCCTAACAACCCAAATGGAACTACTTCCTCTATAATTTATCCACTTTTGCCAGATGAACTAATTTCTGTTTGCTCTGATTGTACTTGAGAAATTTACAATACTTAGATAGCTACTTGAATTGCATTCTTCCATATCACTCCACTTGATTGCTTCCTTTCCCTTATTGAACAAAATAACATTCATTGGATAATTCTAGAGTTGGAACATTTATGGGGGTTTCAATGGTGGAAGCCTTTTGCTTTGGAATGTCCTTAGTTAGAGTAATGATCAATTATCTATGGAAAATACTCTCAAGGTGGATTTTTTTTGGAAGGGAGCATTTTCCTTGGAAGTGTCCACATTCTCCACATATGTAGCACGTTATTGGACATATTGGTCTTCTTAATGGAGGTTTTCTTTGATTAGAAGAGTTTAGCTAAGTGGTGGTATACATATTGCTTTCCACTTGGAATCCTAGATTTGATAACATGGGTTGTTTGGCAGGTTTATTGGTGACGCCTAATTCACTTGCATTTCAAAAAATAGAGGTCCCTTGCTTCATGACCTCGATTCCCACAAAATTGATACACTAACCTCTTGCAAGAATTTCGAGAAGAATGTCCCCATCTTTTGCATACAATGCACCATATATATGTTTTTACCTCTTTTTGAGTTCTAATTTCTTCCAAGTCTTGTTAAAGCTAGGATATAGCTTCATGCCTTGTTTGCCAGGTAGTCTTCTCCTCTTGAGAAACTTGTTGAAAATTCAAAGCTATTAAACTTCTCTGTGATTGTATTAAAGGACCAAAGTGGAACCATTCATACCTTTCTGTTCTTTGAAATGGTGCCAATCCTTGAGGCTACAACTTCAAACTATTCCAAATATGCATCAAATTCTAATAATTCTCAAAGCTTTCTATGAGAACTTTTTGAAAAAGCTTTCAATGCCCATTTTGTGACTATAAAATCTCTCAAATGGTCAGGAAGGCAAGAAATTATAGCCTTGAATCTTGTCATCAATTCAGAGAAAGTTTCTCCCTGTTAATATTTTCCAGTGATCAGGAGTGCATTCTGTAGATGTACCTAGGTTAGTTGTACTTGTGAAGGTGGTTTTAAGAGCCTCCTAGGAAGTGAAGTTTCTTTTGTCATATTAATTGTACCATCAATCTCCTAATGCTTTGAGAGTGGGTGAGAACAACACAAAGAAAGCATTCTCGCATTGATGTAGACCCATACTATTACATAGGGACAAGAACCTCCTCACATGGTCATCTACGTCCTCATGGTGAGATGCCTTGAAGATAGGTGTAGCTCAGTGATGAGTAGCACCTCCTTTAATGTCAATCCGGGAAGACATGAGGATGGTATGAAGACCTCAAACAAGTGATGGCACAAGTGTGTGAATGAGAAGCACACTAACATGCACACACATACACACACACACACAAGGCAAGAACAAAGAGAGAGACAATGGAGTTCTTTAGATTACTCAAAAGTGCTCTTACAAGTTCAATTCTACAACAAGCTAACCTAAAAAATGAGCTCTCTAGCTCTTTTTATAGTTTTCGACTAGCTTTGGCCCCGTCCAGACCTAGTGTCCGACCTAGTTAAAAATTAGGTTCTAGGGCCTATTTGAGGGCTCAAACGGAGTCTAAAAAATATGAAAATTGATAAGTAGGTACTTCTAATGCCCCTCAAGCTCAAGGAATCCTTGGCTTGCACAAAATGGAGCTACAAAAAATATGAAATGGTATTTACAATGAGGTGGAGTGACAAAGATCACTAATTGGAAAGTATTGTTTCATGGAAAAATTGTAGGCCTATTTGCCAGATCTGCATTGACTACTTTGCCTGCTTGATCCTTGCTCTGACTCGCTTCTTTAGCTTCCTTGTCTTGTGAGTCCTTGGGTGCCTTGACTGCTGCTAACACCCCCCCCCCCCCCCTCTCTCGCATCTGTCCTCTCTCACAGACCCTTGTTTGGCTGAGCGTGTGACATAGTATTGCACCACATCTGAAGCTAGGTGATGTTCTTCCAGCCGCAGCCCCCGTGCTAGGTCTGTTAATAATGCATCCCAATCTACTGGCCCTAGAATGTCCGGATGTGGAAGCCGCAATTGATCTGAGTGTAAGGTCCTCTCCACAACGAACAGTTGGAGGAGATGTGAGGGCCTCGGTACGAATATTTTCGAGTGATATTCCCAGAACCCTGTGACGAACATCTCCTCGAAAGTTTGTTTGAAGCAAGATGAGAGGTATTTTATTCTTGCGTGCCAAGCATATATTACCTTGATTGAGGGGGTGGTGCTCATGTCATATACCAGGTCTAGGTTGCCTGCAATGAAGCCAACTCCTGTGAAATATGGGTCTTTGATGTTTTTGAATGTTCTGAATGTGAGCAGCATTAATTCAAAGATTTTCATGCACATCTGTGCCATCACGTCAGGGGTGTTTCATAGTCTCAGACTCCAGTGACAGATGGTAGAAATCATATAAGCAATCGAGGATTGTCCTTGTGGAGGTGCTAGATAGACATAATTCAACCACTTTGCATAGCCTTTGACGTTCTTGACAGCAATGGTAAACTCGAGCCAGGTGCGTCTTCAGAGGACTGGAACGTAACATGGATTATACTTGATAAATAGTGGCATGTTATTCCAAGTACGAACCATTTCTGGATAGGTCTCGAGAAGACGAATCCTCCAGGTGGGTTGAAAGGTTGACCCTTGTTTAGCACATTTAGGTAGATCATCGAGAACAAATTGAGTGGCGAAAATCGGGGCTTTGCCACACCTTTGTTGAATCTCCGCATTGTAATCAGCCAAGGAGCACAGAGTATGGCATGTACTGATCATCATTACTGCCTATCTAGCGGTGATGTGACATGTTCTGGAAGTACTCGGAGTTTATGATAGTGTCCTCCAGTTTAGCCATTGATTGGATTTGGACTGCCACTCGATCTTCATGGGTTTTGGCTATCTTTTCGAGTTTCTGAAGCCATTCGGGTGCTTCGACTTCCAAGGTGTCCATTCCTTCCGAGGTTTGCTGGCCGCCCGACATTGGCATAGGAACATATGGTTCCTCATATGACTCATCCACTTCGATGAGCACCAATTCATCTGGCTCAGGTTCGATAACTGGAGAGGGTTGTCTTTCATACTCAAGTAGCTTCTTTTGCAATTTTTCAACCTGCTCTTTTAACGCCTTTACCTCCTCTGAAGTCGATGCTGACTCTATGATCTTGGGTTGTTCTTCTTGCTCCTATAGCTGGCGGCACAGTGTATCTCGTTCTTTTCCATATCATCATGTGCTTCCAACAGGTCAGCATAGCTTTCCAGAAAGCTATGCTGACCTGTTGTTCTTCTTGATCCTATAGCTGGCGGCACAGTGTATCTCGTTCTTTTTCCATATCATCATGTGCTTCCAACAGGTCAACATAGCTTTCATCGTATCTGAAGAGATTGCTTTAAATTGTTTTGGGTTGATCTCATGGGGGGAACCTTCCATCGTAGCTTCTAGGTTTTCTTTGTTCTGCTTTTGCAATCACTTGTTCTCTTCAAGTACCGTGGCCATGTGCTTCCGTAATAATGTCAGGTTGCGCCGGACTTTGACATTCTCTGATTGATAGAGTTCTAGTAAACCTGTTAATTTCTTAACTTCGGAAGACTCGGATTGCTGGGGAGCTTCCAATACAATTTGGTGGGTGTGTGCAAGCATTGAAGAATGTTGGGAAAGGAGAGGATGCAGGGGGAATGGGAAAGGGAAAGGGAATCGTGAATAAGGTGGAATCAAGTGGTGATGTGGGTGGAGGGGGTATGATTACAACCACATTGGCAATGAATCTTTGCACAATGGGAGTAGAATGATAGAGCTATGGAGTAAGCTCTTCAATCTCTATAAAATGACATGAAGTGGTCATGTACGAGGCTTGCTAATCGCCTCTTCCTTCTTGCTCTTTTTATAGCTATTCTTGGAGGGAGTTTCGAATTCGAATTCAAATGGCTTCACCTAAAAGTAATCCCCAAAGTTAGGAGATATTCCCTCAGCTCAAAAATTCATGGTTTTAGGTAGATAGAGCCACGACTTTGCTTTTACATCATGGCTGAGGTAAGCCATCCTTTTTTCTTTTTTCAATTACAAGAGATAAAATGTACTCTTTTACAAGAGGTGTTCACATGACTACACATGTGACTTACAAATGATCATAATATCAAGCATATCAAGCATGTAGGCTTGGGTAAAATGCACCAACAAATTTTTGGATCCATTGCAAAATATTAGTTTCAACCATCTATTTTTATGAGGATGTATGATGACATAATGCTTTTATTTGCAAAGCAATGTTCATCTTTTGGCTGATGGGAGCTGAAGGATGATTACTTACTTATTTTGCATGTTCGTAATTTGATACTTTATAGTGCAAAAAAATTACCATATGAAGATAAAACAATATAGTAGAATCTGAAAATGTGATCAAGCAAAGTAAAAGGTGGATGCATGCACTTATGGAAAAGAGAAGATATATTGAGCATGCGAGAAAGTATGTAAGGAATCAAGATGTATCTTGGTGGGGTGAATTTTAAATCCATGAAGAAGAGATTATAAAGAATAACATTATAGGATATTGGCCCAATGAAATTCCATTTACATGGAATTTTAGCATGCAAGGATTGAATGTCGACCAAATGTGTAATGAAAATACAATTCAAAGCTTAATATGTCCACCATAAAGGAATATTTATGTAGGTCCAAGGATGGCAAAGCAAGCTGAAGCACAATGGTAGGGAACTTTGAAGGAAATAATCTTTTCTACACTTATTGTGGTCATTGCTAAGAGATATGAATTTTCCAAACATTTTTGGATCGCAAAAGCTCTAGATGATGCTAATAATATAGATCAAGATAGAATAACCTCTTTGACAGTCCACTGGTATTATACTAAAAGTAGTAATGCATTCACATGCAAGCACACTTTAGAAAAGGTATGCGACATCAGATGAAAAAGTTCAAAAAGGAAAAAAATATTCATATTACATTTACACTTAAAATTAATGAGGTGGATATTCTCATTTATGATTTTAACTCAACAAAAACGAGGCACTTGAGGAAAGAAGCCATCAATATGATAAAGGAAAGACTTCTAGATCTATGTGAGATAGGTAATGAAAGGCAAGCAAGAAGATCCATGTTTGATCCTTCTAAACTTGGTATGTACTTAGATGAAGATAAGGAACTTGTTGCTATCGAAGAAGAAGAAGAAGAAGACGAAGAAGACATCTCACAATAGTCTAAAAGGGAAACAAATGACATGAAAATCTATAATATTTTTACTCATGCAAATGGTGCAAATCATGTGATGCAATAATGTTTGATAGCATATTTGAATCACAAACCAAAATCCTCCTTGGTAAATATGTTTATTTTTTTATATTGAAAATTTTCAAAAAATATCAATAGTATAAACGGTTCTCAAAAGTAATCAACAATTTGCTTTGATTTTTTACCGATGTTATTGACATATTTCTCATTTGTTATGACTTTCTATGAGGTCATTTATGAGATTTTCATGGACTCTAGTAGTATGGTTATATATTACATATGCTCATATTTTTCATGGGATCCATTGATATGAAAAATTTTCCAAAATTTTAATTTGATAAGGGGTTCATATAATTCTTGTTTCATCATGGAAAATAGGACACTTAAATGTCCTTTTTGGTAAAAAATAATCTTGATAATAGCTGATATTTTCGAGAAAACTTTAAGACTAATTTGAAAGAGGTAAACATGCATCATGATCATAAATTATTAGCAAGTCTATTAAAATACTAAATTACATGTACCTTGAAAATAAATCGTGCTTTTCACACATGTTGCAAAAAGAAGGAAAATTTAGATTCTTAATTATAGAACTGATGTAAGCATTTATTTTGATGATGAGTGTGAAATGGAATCGAGGAGAATATTCTGCTTGATATTATACCTTCAACTAAGGGGAGGCTATTGATAAGAGATCCAAATAAAGAAAATGGATTGGATGTGTTAGAGCAACCTCCAAGTATTTATTCCCATGAAAAGGTTAATGCCATTGTGTTTGCACATGTATAGATTCACTTGTTTATCCATATATTTCTTCTTTATTTTGTATTTTTTTCATTAGTCACGAAACCTATCTAGGAGAGGATATGAAGGCCTTGATGAGTAATTGGGATGATACTCTTCTGTGATACTCGTCACAGGTAACTGAGACCAATTATAAACTCAATGGAATCTCCTCATATCCTACAAGAATGGTTAACATATCAATTCTTTAGTGTCTCCTTATGTATTTACACCATTGAAGATGGGTAGGAAGACAATGCTACAAATCTTGGGTAGAGACCAAGTGTATAGGGGCTCTTTGATCATACGTCCCTTGAAACTGTGTACTATTTCCCTCTTTTATGTATTCACCTTTATGTAATGCATGCTATTGATGGCAAGGACAAAAGCAGTAGCCAGATCATGCACTTACATGCAAGGGTGCAAGAGTGGCATAGTGGATCAAGCTTCCAAAGTAGTGAAAAATGAGCCGACTAAGTCAAAAGTAGCCCAAAACCATTTGGCCAAGTTTTCTACAAGTTATTCAAGCTTATGAAATCAATCGTCCAAGTTCCCATGAAGTGGTTCAAAATTAGCGGTCCAAAAATAAGTTGAGCAAATATACAAATTGGTCCAATTTCACAAAATAGGACATTTTGAAAAATTAGTCCAACTTGTCTAAGTAGAAAAGTTTTACAAAATGGTCCAATTGCCAAAGTAAACCAATTTAACATAATGGGCAAAGTAGATCAAAATCCCAAAGAGCCCAAGTTTACATAATTTTCCAAAATAGAAAATTTTTATGTAATGGTCAAAGTATAACAAAATCCCAAAGTAGACCAAGTTTACATAATATATCAAAGTCTTCCAAAATCTTAAAATAGATTAATTCTACATAATGAGCATAGTAGACCAATTTCACATAATTCTCCAAAGCCGACCAAAATCTCAAAGTAGAGCAATTTTACATAATGGGCAAGCTTGACCAAAATCCAAAGTAGGCCAAATTCACATAGCTCTGAAGTAGAGCAAATCTAGTTGACCAATCTACATAATTTTCCAAGTCACCAAATTTGAATATGGTCTACACTTTTAGTTAAGTTGAATACATCTCAAAGTGGTCTATGACTTCAATTGACCAAATCTTCTAGCAAGGTACATTTGGGTATTAAAAAACGGAAAGAGTGGATTAGGCAAAGAGACAAACGATACTTACTAGGTGAAGAGCCTATTCCCATGGCCAACTACCAAGTTCATCATTCCAATGGGCAGAATCATAGCATATCTAAACCCTAGCTAAACCTAGGAATTGGCAAGATAGAGTACCAATTGATAGATGCTTTAATAGATTCAGGAGTAGCACTTAGTTGTGTGCGGAATACAATCATCATGCCTCTCCACGCAAATATCACACCTACTAAGGCACAGATGATAGGTATCAGAGGTCAAGTCATAGAATGCATTGGAGAAACTACTGTGTCCCTCCACCTAGGAAATTCCTCCATGGAACAACGAGTCTTAGTGTGTAAAGATGAGGACCTCATAGAGAATCTAATACTAGGGCAAGAGTGGATCATCGAGAATGAAGTGAGTATTCATCTACCTCAAGGATACATCTCCGCCAAAGTGGGACACAAAGAAATCTTTAGCCTTTTAGAAGAGAAACCATCTCATGGACCAAGCATCTTTGAGAATGCTAAGCACAATACTGAGAAGGACATAGCACCTGAACCCATCAATGAGCTACAGGAAAGACAACCAAAGGTAGATCAAATTTTAAGCACCAAAGCGACAGAGGAGGAAGCAAGTTCACTCCACGCAAATTGTAAACAAACAAAAACAGCACCAGCCAAAGCCACACTAAAATCATCAACATGGAATTCTATCAGCAGAGTTCCACAATACAGACATCCTAACCTGAAATGAGTTCGTAAGGACCAAATGAATGGATCAGGGGGAGCAACACAAACACAAGTCAATCCTACTCAGAAGGTGCAAAAAAATACGAATTCCTCATTGCAAAGACCAGAATAAAGGGATTTGTTGAGAGTTTGGCTCCCAAAGTCATTAGTAGCGGCACAAAGGAACCACCGACAAATATGGATTCCAAAGAATGTTTTACAAGTAGCACGATAGGAAATTGACAACCAAAAAGAAATAGCCTATTGACGAGCCAGCAGTGCGAGACCCAAAAAGACCGAACAAGTACATCGGGAAAGCAAGATTGTACCTAAGAAGATGCCGGACATTCAAGAAGCTACACCAAGAAAAGGCGACATGATGAGAGGAACCAGAACAAGAGAACCATCAGGCTCCCAATTGCACTCATGAAGTATCGAATGCACCTTAAGTATGCATAATAGGACCACATTATGAGGCCAGGCATTCGACACTTAATGCACATAATAAAATTAGTGGTGCACATCCTCCAATGGGGAATAGGTCATAGCTTCAACTTCCTTAGGAATGGACCTACCATGTAAATAAATAAATGCTTCGGCTATACTAATCCTTGTTTTCTTTCAAAAAAGAAATAAAAAATATGTGGTAAGAGATCTTACTCATACAAGCAGGGAGAACGGAGTGATGAAACGAATGACATGTCACTACAATACACAACACACTGGCTATATCTCCTATTGAAGCTAATGCTCTGTTCATTACAAGTGCAGATGGCCTCCGAAGATTCTGAAGCAACTATTCAGGAAGAAGTATTGGAATTTCCTCTACAAAGCATAACTAAAGCAAAGGGACACTGGTTTAGAGAAGAGCAACCGGCTGGGGAGTATCTCTTCCTGGTGACCATCAAAATCATGGATACGGATCATCAGTCCCCGGTTATGTCCCAAGATTTTAAAGTGGTGCATGTGTCTACCATTGACATCATGAAGAAAGTGGGTATACACAAATATTTTGAATTGTTGATCTACAAGCCCGACTTTCAAAGGTGCACACAAGTTATGAATAGATTACAGCCAGCACTACATGACCCATTGGTGCCAGAGGCCAGAGTCATGGATGCAGTAGGTGAATGGGTTTTGATTCAGTTTACACATGATTTAATCAAGGAAGCTTTTGGATGGGAGAAGGACAGAACTACTGTATTGAAAGAAGAAAGTCAAGGGGCAAAGACCAGGACCTTCACTGACATCAATCGAATTGACATAGAAGAAGAAGTACGACTAATTCATCAGCACTTCTGCTTCCCTAACATGCATCGATACACTGCTCCTCAGAAGATCATCATCCAACTACTATCACACGCTATCTAACAAATTGGAAATCAAATTAATATGACTCCATACATACAGGAAAGGCTATTCGAGGCAAAGAAGCAGTGGAATCACAAGAAGTTCCTGAACGGCAGTGTAGCTCTGGCCATATTGATCTATCATGCTTTAGGTATTAGAGAGAACCTCCAAGAAATGCCCTCATCGACAACCATGGCTAAAATATGCCAAGGTCGCCACAGTCCCAAGAAAGAAAAAAGGAGTCAAGATTGTTGAGGAGGCAGAAACTAGCTCTCAACCCAAAATGGGAGGTACAAAGAAATTAAGGGAAGTAATGCAAGTAGAAGCTGAAGTTCCAGCTACAAAAAGGGCACACATGCTCCCAAAGACAAGAATTGAAGAGCACCGACCAATTACAGAAGAGGAATTAAATAAAGCCCTGGAAGACACACACCAATATACGGAAGGTCAAGTTAATCTACCAGTGCAAGGGCACCATTACCAGCAGGCCCAACAAGACATGGAAGTAAAAAAGAGGTTAACCAAGGTACATCGATATAGAGAATTAGTGTTGGTCAATTCAAGCTCCTCTTCAGATACACACGAAGAGCCTAACACCTCCCTATTAAATACGGACATTCGAAGTGAATCCAAAGACGATGGACAATGGGAAGAATTAAATGAAGTAAACTACAATGCAGAAGAAGAGGGCATGGAGGTGAATGACAACCCCATCAACCCCAATCAAGACACCGCAGGCAAAGAGGTACCCCAAGTAGGAATCCATGTCATCAAAATAAATGAGACCTCAACAATTCAAATCCAAGAGACTAAGCTTACGGGAGAAGGTTCATTCAAGAATCCAAAGGAAGAACCAAAAGAAGCTACGGTGGAAGAATCAGAAACCTTCACTCCAATAAGGGTTGTGGCAGAACCCTCCCCCATGTATGTTACATTTCAAGGGAGTGCCACGAAAATTATCGATCTAGAAGAAGAAAGAAAAGAACCAGAAGTACAACTACAAATCAGACAACCACATAACGAGACTATCCATGTGGAGCATGGAAAGGATGTCCAAACAGGAGAAGCTCCAAGCATTCCAAAAACGTGGTTGAATGTTGACGTCGCTCAGCTCAAGCCATTAGTTCAACACATGATCAAAACTGCTATGGATACACAACAATTGATGCTTGAGGCTAATGCTGACTATGATAAAGCGATGCAGGAAAAGCATGAACTTCGGGAAATAGGTAAGAACCTTTCCATCCAACTGAGTTTAGCACACGAACAAATAACACTTAAAGAGAACGAAGTTCACGAGGCTAAGCAACAATGCATAACAGTGGAGACAGAAAATGAAAAATTAAAAGAACAACTACAGGAGTTACAAAAGAGATATGATGCTAGCAAGGTCGAGAAAATGCGGATAAATGCAAGAAGCAAAATTTGAATCACAAATAAAGATATACAAGGACGAGGCAGAGAACTTAAGGAACAGAAACAAGGAGCTAATGACCGCTCTTCTGAGTAACCAACCTATAGAGGTTCAGGAAAGGCCAGAAAAAGACATAAAAGAAATGGAAGAAAAGATAGCTAAGTATGAAGATCAGCTCAAGCAAGAGTAGGTAATCATTGCCGAATGGGAGAAAAGATACATGGATGATACCGTGGCTCTAAGGACAAAGTGGAAAAAGGCCGAGAATAGATATATGGTGCAATATTGGTGTCCCAACTCACTGGAGAATTTGAAGATCAATTAATACAGATCATGAAGGAAGCTTAGATTGAAAGCAAAAATTTGGAACAAATATTGAAGCCATTTAATGTACCATATGGACTCCTTAAAGAGCAAACATGGCAATATATAAAGACCACGACAAATAAGGAGCCTGACAATAACCTCCAGTTCAGCAATAATACTTTCAACTATACTCAAGAGGAATTCGAAAGGGCTGATCCTATATGGAGGCGAAAACTTTTGGAAAAGGACCCTACACTGTGGGTACAATGGGAAGCATCGCCATATGCACTTCAGGTGAATCCATCTTTTTGTCCAGTACCCCGCAGACGCTCCTGGTTGCATTTTTGGGAAGGATAGCGCCAAGGTAGCATAAATAATCAATGGCTCAATTATCCACTATTACCAAGTCCATCGCATAATTACCTACCAACGGAAGAATACATGGTGAAAACCATGGAATTTTGGATTGCTCGGTATGCCACTGTACCGGATTTAGCAGTCAAAATGACTAATAAGATTTTCAGCATGCTACTTACAGTTATTGAACTCTTCCAACATGCCAAATATAGCTTTTTGAACTTCATCAGCATTACACAGAGATCTGAAGCACTTATTTTTTATCTTTCCACCATCCCAAGCCGATTAACTCTTATGGCATTTTATTCACGGCTCATGTTTTTGCCAAGCACGTATATGTAGACATTTGAAGAAGCATTTTTTACTGGCTTCTTTGAAATTGATTCAGAAATTTTTGTAAAAATGACTTCAAATCTTAATGCAAGACTCGTGGCTTATGAAACAAGCTTCTTTGCGGATCACGGACAAGCACCAGAGGATGGAGTGAAGTCAAGCCAGTGGAAAGAGTTCATGATATGTCACGCCAATTTGCTTAATCAACGAGAGCAAGCTGCCATACAAACGTACTCACATCACCACAAAAAGCCTGTCAGGGACGACAGAGTTCAGGAGGACGGACGTGTGGAAGCAGAATCAAGCAAGAAGAGAAGAAGAAGAAAATCAAAGACCAAAACTGCTCAGTAAAGAACGAAGATTATAAAGCAAAAGAACCACCCTCTGCCAAAGCCCCGCAGCGGCACTCATCAGGCAACAACGCCAAACACTCAGGTCCTGAGGAATGGAATTAAAGAATAATGACAACCAGGACATTTCATGGGAAGGACGGACCAAGACCAGGAAGTATCCATGAAGAAGTGCAAGGCAATACTTGGCAGGTAATAATCCTCCCGCTGATAGCGTGCGATGGTAGAAAATAAACAGGCTCAAAGCAATACAACAGGGTCAGATGTGTGAAGACAAAGACATATCATAAGACCAAAAGCTAGAAAGGGGAGAGGTTGAAAAGTTGAGAGTGACTAAGAATACCACATTCTTAGCCACTGATGGCGTGTGTGACAGCCCGATTGAATACAACAATCCAGATTTGTGATGTACGGAATACCAAGGGGCAAACAGAAGCAAAGGACATACATCGGATAAGATAACCAATTGTCTAATGGTCCTTGTTGCTTCTTCGACCACTAGGTTCATGTATTCAGAAATCTTAGACAAGCTACAAACGAGAAGCAAAAGCCTGTCAAGGGACGATATAGACAAAGAGGGGGAGAGTGTTGCAGAGCAAAGAGGCACGAAAGGGGAGCCCCAAAATTTTCAAATTAATGGGCATATTTTTCTTCTTCAAAGTGTTAGGAAATTCCCCCAAGCCATGTAAATACACTAGAGGAGTCCTCTAGATGCATAATCCCAAATCATTGTAATATATTTCTTTTAAAATAGTAGAAAAATGGAGATGAGTTAATAAAGTGCCGGTCACTTGTGTGAAAAGACCATTTTTAGGGCACATGTATATAAGTCACTTTGTGACTTTTGTAGAGACTTTTTGCCACTCTGAAGAAGGAGAGCTCCTGATTTTCGAAATTGCTTCTTTCTTGCTGATTTTCATCTTCTCTTTGATCTTCTATGTGTGTGTAATGCTTGGAATGTGTGTGTAGGACTGTTGTCTACCCCTCCCCACTGTTTTTTAGCTACTGTAGTGTGTGTGTGAGCTAGTAGAAGTTGTGGAGTGAGTGTGGGTGTTTCCCACCATTCATAATTTTGGTCATAACTTGAAGCACGGTTGTCAGAATCGAGTGAGATTGCCTCCAATAGATGCTTCTCGTTGAGAGCTTCGAAATGAATCTAGTATTGGCCATATTCGAAGTTTGGTGCTAGGAGAAATCCTCAATTTAGTGAAAACTGCTCTAAGTGGTATCCCAACAGACACTTTCAGTATTTAAGTGAGATAGAGAGGTGGATTAGTCTTTTCTCATGCATATAAGCTGAACCACTTCATTTCCCATCATGTGTGCACATGTCCTCATACACTTGGTTAGGCGACATACACACACACACATACACATAAAGACATGCATACACATACACATAAAGACACACATACACATACACATACACATACACATACACATACACATACACATACACATACACATACACATACACATACACATACACATACACATACACATACACATACACATACACATACACATACACATACACATACACATACACATACACATACACATACACATACACATACACATACACATACACATACACATACACATACACATACACATACACATACACATACACATACACATACACATACACATACACATACACATACACATACACATACACATACACATACACATACACATACACATACACATACACATACACATACACATACACATACACATACACATACACATACACATACACATACACATACACATACACATACACATACACATACACATACACATACACATACACATACACATACACATACACATACACATACACATACACATACACATACACATACACACACATACACATACACATACACATACACATACACATACGCATACACATACACATACGCATACACATACACATACGCATACGCATACGCATACGCATACGCATACGCATACGCATACGCATACGCATACGCATACGCATACGCATACGCATACGCATACGCATACGCATACGCATACGCATACGCATACGCATACGCATACGCATACGCTACGCATACGCATACGCATACGCATACGCATACGCATACGCATACGCATACGCATACGCATACGCATACGCATACGCATACGCATACGCATACGCATACGCATACGCATACGCATACGCATACGCATACGCATACGCGTACACATATGCATGTACACCTATGCATACGCATACCCATACCCATAGCCATACACATACCCATATGCATACCCATACACCTACACCTACACCTACACCTACACCTACACCTACACCTACACCTACACCGACACCTACACAGACACATACACATACACATACACAGACACATACACAGACACATACGCATACACATACACATACGCATACCCATACACATACACATACCCATACACATACACATACACATACACATACACATACACATACACATACACATACACATACACATACACATACACATACGCATACACATACACATACGCATACCCATACACATACACATACCAACATACACATACACATACACATACACATACACATACACATACACATACACATACACATACACATACACATACACATACACATACACATACACATACACATACACATACACATACACATACACATACACATACACATACACATACACATACACATACACATACACATACACATACACATACACATACACATACACATACACATACACATACACATACACATACACATACACATACACATACACATACACATACACATACACATACACATACACATACACATACACATACACATACACATACACATACACATACACATACACATACACATATACAAAAACATACACACACACATACACACACACAAACACAGATACAAACATGTACGCACACACATACACATACGCATATGCATATGAATATGCATACGCATACGCATACGCATACGCATACGCATACGCATACGCATACGCATACGCATACGCATACGCATACGCATACGCATACGCATACGCATACGCATACGCATACGCATACGCATACGCATACGCATACGCATACGCATACGCATACGCATACTCATACGCATACGCATACGCATACGCATACGCATACGCGTACACATATGCATATGCATACACATACGCGTACACATATGCATACGCATACCCATACCCATAGCCATACACATACCCATATGCATACCCATACACCTACACCTACACCTACACCTACACCTACACCTACACCTACACCGACACCTACACAGACACATACACATACACATACACAAACACATACACAGACACATACGCATACACATACACATACGCATACCCATACACATACACATACCCATACACATACACATACACATACACATACACATACACATACACATACACATACACATACACATACACATACACATACACATACACATACACATACACATACACATACACATACACATACACATACACATACACATACACATACACATACACATACACATACCATACACATACACATACACATACACATACACATACACATACACATACACATACACATACACATACACATACACATACACATACACATACACATACACATACACATACACATACACATACACATACACATACACATACACATACACATACACATACACATACACATACACATACACATACACATACACATACACATACACATACACATACACATACACATACACATACACATACACATACACATACACATACACATACACATACACATACACATACACATACACATACACATACACATACACATACACATACACATACACATACACATACACATACACATACACATACACATACACATACACATACACATACACATACACATACACATACACATACACATACACATACACATATACACATACACATACACATACACATACACATACACATACACATACACATACACATACACATACACATACACATACACATACACATACACATACACATACACATACACATACACATACACATACACATACATACATACATATACACATACACATACACATACACATACACATACACATACACATACACATACACATACACATACACATACACATACACATACACATACACATACACATACACATACACATACACATACACATACACATACACATACACATACACATACACATACACATACACATACACATACACATACACATACACATACACATACACATACACATACACATACACATACACATATACATACACATACACATACACATACACATACACATACACATACACATACACATACACATACACATACACATACACATACACATACACATACACATACACATACACATACACATACACATACACATACACATACACATACACATACACATCCACATACACATACACATACACATACACATACACATACACATACACATATGTTAAAAGTCAAGCTTCAAGCTACAAATTCGTGGGGAATCTTTTATGGACATGTGGAGCAATCAAAGGAAGCCAAAAGCCATGAGATTCCATCAAGAAAAGTCACTCAACCACTCCCCAATTCATCTCAACTAAATCCTCCAAGTTAGGAGGCTGATTTGGAAAGGTAGTTCTTAGATTTTAGGGGCACACTTCTCACTATAAAAGGAGCATGTATCCCGACTTCTTTTGGGCCATCTTCTTGGAGTTTTAGCTCATGTAAAGTGAGCACTAAGTGCTGGAGTTGTGATAAGCAAGCCCCTTGCTTGCTTGTTTGTTTTCTATTAGTAGGCATATCTATGTGTGTGCGCAGGCAGTGTTGCAGCTCTCTACCCTTGAGTTGTTAGCATTGGTTCTCCCTCATATTGTATCCATTTCATGTAATTCTTGTCTCATTGGATAGCTGTTAGAGTCTATTTTATGCTCACCAATTCTCTAGAGCATTCTCTGAGTAGTCTGGGAGAAAAATTCATTTTAGTGAAGTTGTGTGATTGATATCTCTCTTTGTGTGTAGGCTCTGTTGGAAATATTTTGCTCACTGTTGTAAGGGCTGGTTCTCCTTCTCTATTTATCCATTTTCTATGATTTTGGTGTCATTGGGTAGCTATTAGAGTGCTCTAAAGTTGACCCAAGTTTGAGATTCATTCTCTGTATACTCTCTGAGAAAAGCTTGCTGGAGTGAAGTGAGGTATCTGCTTGACTGGCAGTTGTGAGCATTCAACTAGCTCATGTTGTAGACATTATTTCTCTTTGTGTAAGCATCCATTTGAAGTGAAATTTGTTTTGTTGGAAAGCTCTTGGTGTGTACTACAGGTCTACAAAAGCTTACTGGAGTTCTCTGCATAAGCTCTGAGTAAGAGCACTTTTGGTGTGCAGAGGTCAAAGAAGGATACCTGTGGAGGTCATTCGTGCTTTGTCGTTGCTTAGGGGTTGAGATACTTCCCCCATCAGTGGTATCAGAGCATTTGGGCATCTTGCAGGTATCACATACAAGCAAGAAGACCTCTTGGAGTTGGTGGTTGACAATTTGCATCAACAAAAGCTTCTTGGAGGTAGCTCACATCAAGGGGGAGCTATTCTACTCAAAGTTTCAAGAGCACAAGGTGTCCATCTAAGGAAAGCTTTGGATTGAGGTAACCTCAGAGCCTCATTTTCATTTTACAATTGGAGAATTAGCCAATGGCTAGGTCAAGTATCAAAGAATAGATATGGGAGACTTCAACACTCAAATTGAAAAGCTAGACAAAGGGAACTATCAACCATGGAGATTTAGGGTCTCCAACTATCTTATGGGCAAGGGCCTTTGGGGGTTGATTAGTGGAAGTGAACCAAGACCTAGTTTGGATGAGAATCCAACCAAATCCAACCAATGACAAGAGAAGGGCCTTTAGGGAATGGAATGAAAGAGACAAGAGGGATATCTTTATTCTTTCCCAACACATTAGCAATAGCATGATCGGCCATATCCAAAACTTGGATTCAAGCATGAAGGTATGGGAGACACTTGAAAGGCTTTATTCAACAAGCACCAAAGCAAGGAAGATCCAACTCAAGAATGAGCTCAACAACCTTAGGAAGAGCTCAGGGAGTAGCATAAATGACTACATACTTAAGGTCAAGGAGTTATCAGATGCATTGGGATCCATTGGAAGCCACGTAGACGATGACGATCTTGTGGCTTATACTCTCAATGGTTTGAGAGATGATGAGAAGTGGAAACCCTTTACCACTTTAGTTTATGTAAGGGATAATCTTCCCAATTTTGAGCAATTGGTTGCTCTCATGGTCACCGAAGAAATGAACATAGGTGGAAGTTCAACTAAAAGCAAAGATGCACAAGTTTTCTATGCAGGTAATCAAAGGGGCAAAGGAAGACGAGGACAAGGAAGGGGCAAAGGAAGGTTTGGAGGAAGGCAAGGCCACTCAAACAATCAAGGAAATGACCAAGGCACCTCATCACAAAGAGGGAGAGGAAGAACAAGAGGAAGAGGAGGAGGACATCAACAAAACAGGAATCAAGATGGCGAAGGATGTTACATATCTGGAAAGTTTGGCCACTATGCTAGAGATTGCTACCAAGGAGGAAACCAAAGGAGCTATAATCAAGGTTCTTCATACAAAGGCCAAGGTAATTATGCTTCTACAAGTTCAAAAAATGACAATCTCTTGATGATGCACATGAATGGGAATTCAAGCAAAGTAGATAACACTTGGTATATTGATAGTGGATGTAGCAACCATATGAGTTGCAATGCTTCTTGGTTTACTAATCTACATGTTCCCAAAGGTAAAGGACATGTAGAAACAGGTGATGATACAGCCCATGAGATCTCCCATGTTGGAGATGTAGCTTTGGATGACAAGGAGGAAGGAAGATGTCTCAAGGATGTCTTGCATGTACCTACTATCACAAAGAACTTGGTGTCCGTTGGGCAAATGGTTAAAAGAGGCTATCAAGTAAGGTTCAACAAAGGTGGATGCTTTGTGGAGAACCCTAAGCAAGGTTACAAGGTCATAGCAAGAGGAAAGAAGCAAGGGAGACTCTTCACTTTGGAGGTAAATTCTCATTCCACTCAACATGTCTACTTCACATATGGAAACAAGAGGATTTTGGAGTTGGACTTGTGGCACAAGAGGATAGGTCACATCAACATACAAAGAATGAAGGAAATCCAATTCAAGAGGCTGGTTGAAGGTCTTCCCAACTTCCAAGGACAAGGTATGAAGCATTTATGTGAATCTTGTCAACTAGGGAAGCAAGCGAGACTTCCATTCAAGAAGAGTGGCTACATAAGCCAACATCCATTGGAGTTGATACATACAGATGTGTGGGGGCCAACCAAAGAGCAATCCATCGCAGGTAACATGTACTTTGTCACTTTTATAGATGATTGCACAAGGATGGTTTGGGTTTATTTCATAAAAAACAAATTAGATGTGTTTACATGTTTCAAAGCATTCAAGGCAATGGTAGAGAAGGAAACAGGTACATATATCAAGAAGCTAAGGTCTGATGGAGGGGGAGAATATTTCTCCAATGAGTTTTCTGATTTTTTAATGGATTAAGGCATCAAGAGACACGTAACATGCAGGTACACACCCCAACAAAATGGAGTAGCAGAGAGAAACAATAGATACATTGCCGAGATCGCTAGAGCAATGCTTAATGAGATGAATGTACCTAACATGTTTTGGAGTGATGCAACAAATACCGCCGTGTATCTAATGAATAGGGCTCCTACCTCAAGGATCCATGGCTTGACACCATATCAAGCCTATTATGGTAAGAAACTTGATCTTTCCCACTTGAAGATATTTGGATGTACTTGTTATGTACATGTGCCAAGTGAATTGAGGCATAAGCTACAACCAAAGGCAGAAAAGTGTGTGTTTCTAGGATATTCAAATGATCATAAAGGTTACAGGTGCTTCAACCCAAACACAAAGGACTTGAGGATATCAAGGGATGTAGCATTTGATGAGCTACTCCCTTGGTATAAGAAGTATGATTGTATGCAAGACTATGAAGATGAAAAGCATGGACATGATGAAGAACAAATCGACCTAGAGCTAAGCGGCCCAGGGTGTTCCATAAATGAAGATAGTTCAACCATGAACTCACCATGGAGGGGGAGAACTTCATCAAGCTATGAAGCACAATCAATCAACAAAGGCAAAGCAACATTGGTGATTGAGCAACTCCATAATTATGTGAGACCATGAAAGCATTTCACTATGAGGCTCTCGTACCAAATGCCACAATATTGCTTATGGAAAGAGATCCATGCCGAACTGCAAAACTCTTTCAAATGAGCAAGTTCAGATACATGTGGAAGTTAATGGTTTGGAAGACTTTTGAACATTTTCTTCTGCTCTTCTACTTCCAAAATGCATGTAAAATTCTCCAAACACCATATGTATCGGATCCTTTTTTCTTCTATGATAGATACTCTTCTGAAAGATATGCAAAACTCAAGCAAACCTCTGATGTGCACACTAACAGAAGTGAGTTCAACAACAGGTTGGTGAATCATCTCAATGTGGTTTTCAATATCCCGACCAACCATGTGGATTTCGACACCCCAATCCACCAATCCTGCGGGCCCCCTCCATTCTACCTCATGTTGTCCTTTTTTTTTTTAATGGAGGTTTGGTCGAGGCCTACTCCCCCGGGCTTTAGCTTTGAAATTGCAACTGTACAAAGAAGGGCATTCTACCTCATGTTGTCCTTTACTATCTAGTTGCTAGTGATGTAGTTATTACACCTGTAATGGTGCCCTCTCATTATGCATTTTTCAAAACAAGAAGACAAAAATGGATTAAAGACATCGTTGCTTACGTCAATCCCCCTCTTAGGGCATAACTGAATTTGGAGGCGTTGAAGAAGAAAGCCATGCCCATTAGTTATATATATATATATATATATATTAACATAAAGGTTCGACAAGCGCCTACTTTCTCAGACTTTAACATTGATTTAATATCGGTGTCTATGCCTATTTGAGTTTTTTTTAACGAAATGAAAGTTCAACACTAGCCTACTCTTCCAGTCTTTAATTAATAAAGAAATGGAAGTTGAGCAATGCCTATTGGAGTTTTTTTTTTTTAATAAGAGGGAGTTCGGCTATGCCTACTCTCCCTGACTTTAATTAAATAAAAGAAGAATAAAAGTGAACAGGACTAGTGCCCTCGGGACCCCCCAAGTCCCACAATGCGGGGGCAGCACAAATATGTCAGGAAGTCGAATCTTCAAGGTAGACCTTACAAAGCTTACATGGAGTTATAGAGGAGGTTGATAAACCTCGCATCCCCATCATGCGGAGCCCACTTGGTTTTAGCTTATTGTTGATATACTGAAGCTCTTTGTGATGTCTAAAGGGGGGGTTATCTTACAGTTAGCAATTCTTTTGCCGAGAAGGAATAGGGACTTCTCGATCGACCACTCCTTGGGGGTATTGCCAAAGTTATGAGCGCATCATTCTTGCCAAATCTTCCAAAGGATCTCTCCCCTAATCGCATTCCACAACGCCGGAGAGCAACCGATTGCTTCACCAATGAGGGCTTGCTTCCATTTGATTTGTTCTCTGAGCCCCAAAGAATGACCAAGGACCCTCCATAGCCAAAAGGATTTGGGGCAAGCGAAGAACAGGTGACCAATATCCTCTTTGCTGTTGGTGCATTTTACCCAAGCCTACATGCTTGATATATTTGATATCATCCTCATTTGTAAGTCACATGAGTAGTCATGTGCTCTTGTAAAAGAGTTCATTATCTCTTGTAATTGAACCAATAAAGGATTTTCTGTGAGTAGAGATGTAATTTTTGATGAAAACAAATCATGGTTTGATGATGACAGGAAAGTGAAGCTGCCTTATGACTTGGATGAAGATTTTCCATCACTTCAACCAAAGGAGCCGAAGCAGATTGAAGAAAGTGATTCGGAGATTGACCTAGAAGACTTGGAAAAACTAAAGCTATGGAAGAACAAAGGAAAAGCAAAGATGCAGGATGCTACATATGGACCCGAGACCTCACATCAACCACTTAGAAGGTCTTCAAGGGAGAAGAAGAAACCAGAGAGGTTTGGTTATGATACTTCTTTGGTCACGAAGCACTCAATCTACATTGCAAAAGATTCAACCAATGAAGAGCCTACCACATTTGAAGAAGCACAAAGCAAGAAAGTTTGGAGAGATGCAATGGATGAAGAAATGGAAGCCTTGAAGGAGAATGACACTTGGGAGCTTGTACCTAACAAGCCATCTATGAAGATAATCGGATCTCGATGGATATACAAAATCAAGAGGAATCCAGATGGAAGTATAAATAGACACAAAGCAAGGTTAGTTGCTAAAGGGTTTTCTCAAACCCATGGTATTGATTATGAGGAGACTTTCTCTCCTGTTGCAAAAATGCCTACAATTAGGGTTCTCATTAGTCTTGGTGCATCCAAAAATTGGAATCTTTATCAACTTGATGTAAAGAATGCTTTCTTGAATGGATGGATTTCTGAGGAAGTGTATATGGTACAACCTCCTGGATATGAGGATGCACATCATCCTAACTATGTATGCAAACTAAAGAAAGCTTTGTATGGATTGAAGCAAGCTCCAAGAGCTTGGAATTTCAGATTGGTGACTTATTTGCAGGACCAAGGATTCAAAGCTAGCAAGGCGGATACCTCTTTGTTCATAAAGAGGAATGGATCTGAAGTGATCTATTTATGTGTGTATGTTGATGATATTATTATCACAGGCAATGATCTTGAAGGAATCAAACAGGTAAAGAGTCAAATGAAGGAGGAGTTCAAAACAAGTGACCTCGGACCACTCACTTATTTTCTTGGATTGGAGTTGATCTACACAGATTCAGGTATATACATCACACAAAGGAAGTATGTCCATGACATGCTCGTCAAGTTCAAGATGGAAAATACCAAGTGTGCAGGTACACTTATGGAGAAAAATCATAAGCTTAGTGCTTATGAAGGAGAGCCAATTGAAGACATCACAAGCTATCAAAGCTTGGTTGGAAGTTTGAACTATGCAACACTCACAAGGGTGGATATATGCTATAGTGTTAGCATATTGAGTCAGTTTATGCATAAGCCGAGAAGACCACATATGGAAGCGGCCAAGAGAGCCCTCAAGTACCTAAAGGGGACCATGAATGAAGGTTTGTTTTATTCATTTACTTCAGATATTGAGCTAAAGGTCTACTCAGATGCAGATTGGGCCGGATCTAAAGATGATAGAAGAAGCACATCAGGGTATATATCATTTGCAGGTTCAAAAATCATTTCTTGGTCATCGAAGAAGCAACCAACCGTGGCATTATCTTCTACCGAAGCTGAATATAGAGGTTTGGCTAATGCAACTCAAGAAATCATGTGGTTAAAGTCTTTGTACACAGATCTTGGACTTCATTCTTCAACACCTCATATTTTTGGTGACAACACAAGCTCATTACATCTAACGGCTAATCCGGTATACCATGCTAGAACCAAGCATATTGAAGTCCACTACCATTACGTAAGGGAGAAGCTAATGAGCAAGGATATTCAACTATCCTATGTCTCTACAGATATGCAATGTGCCGACATGTTGACTAAAGCTCTTGATGGTACAAAATTAAGTAGATTCAAGTTGATGATTGGCTTGTAGGAAATCAAGGACAATTGAAGACTTATTTGAAGGCCAAGCATGTTAGGCTTGAGGGGGAGCTGTTGGTGCATTTTACCCAAGCCTACATGCTTGATATATTTGATATCATCCTCATTTGTAAGTCACATGAGTAGTCATGTGAACACCTCTTGTAAAAGAGTTCATTTTTATCTCTTGTAATTGAAAAAAGAAAAAGGAAAAGGATGGCTTACCTCATGCATGATGTAAAAGCAATTTTGTGGCTCTAACTACCAAAACCCTCGACTTTTTGAGCTGAGGGAATCTCTCGTAACTTTGGGGATCACTTTTAGGTGGAGCCATTCGAATTCGAATTCAAAACTCCCTCCAAGAATAGCTATAAAAGGAGCAAGCTATCATTCTACTCCCATTGTGCAAAGTTTCATTGCCAATGTGGTTGTAATCATATGTGAATCTATACATTTATTATCATCTACTTCTCTGTTTTGTTCTCTGCTATACTCACTCAGAGCAGTAACTTCCGAAGGTCATATCTCGAGTTCTACTGAACCTTTTTCAGTGATTTAACATGCTTTGGATAGCTCTTACTGTTTACTTTCTGCATAATATCTGCATTTTATTGCTCACTGGTCTATCTCTACAGAGCCCCGAGAATGGTGGGCATGTTCCAGAAATTGATAAATCTTGTTCTCAGTGCTCAGTCCATCATATGAAGTGTTTTAACTTGGATTGGGAAGCTTGCTAAGTCTATTTGCTATGCCCAAAAGGAATTTTTCTAATTCCTTCCAGGTTGAGAGCACTGTTCATTTTTTCCAGCAGGTGTATGTCCAAAAATAACAAGTTTTGGGAGCTAGTCATTTCGCAACTAGTCTGTCTTGACTTAAACTTTTGGGATACATGTTCCAAAGTACTTGGCTGATATTTTGGTGGATTTAGGAAGCTCAAAGGGTCTACTAATCAACTCTGAAGTCTCATTTGGCTGGTGTGAAGCTGGTTGTAGCGGCACCTACTCATCTTTGGATTGCATCCACCATCTCTCTTCACATTTGCTACTACAACATCACTTGCACCAGGGCGGAACACCACAAATCTTTTTAGCTTTTGCATTGGTCCATATTCCACGGCGTAAAATTTGTCGTAGGAGGACCGACTTTTTGTTTTCAATGAGAGGGTGCCAGATGGACATAAATTTCATATCCCATCAAAGTCGCATCCAATTGAAACACCATTTCTTGTTGAGACTGATGTGAATGTCATTGTGAGCTTCGACATATGGAAGCTTGGAGAGGTGATTTCCATTATGCCATTTAAGGCCCAAAAGGTCCGGAGCATCCTGTCCCATAAGTAGCCAGATTTTAGAGCGGTCCCAACTCAATAAAATATTCCATTCCTTGTATGTGACCGCAACACTAGGGTCAAGGTCCTCAAATTCCACCCATCTATTCGTATCCTATTTCCAGAGGTGCTTCCATTGTTTGAATCCCTTATTCAAGAGTCTCTTAGCACTTAGGACATTCCAAGGCTCCACGTTTCTCATGCCTTGGATCGGGAACCAGATAGAGTCATTTTGTCTTATACCTGCAGCCCACTTCCAATCTTCACTGATTCTGATGTGGGGTTTGAAACTGTTCCAACTCTTCCACAAAGATCTTACTAGGATTGATCCTGTGGGTGAGACCGGAAATGGAGAGAATAAGAGGGTGAGGATGTCAAGGTTTTTCCATCCAGGGTAGCCCACCAAAGTGATCACGTTCGTGTTTCTGAAAATTAATGTGGCCCAAGAGGAATCTCTGTTGCACTAGGCCTTAATCATCCACTTTGCTACAAGTTTATTGGCCATGCTGCCAATGTCCATAATACCCAAACCTCCACTCTCCTTTTGGCTAGTGCAAATGGACCATTTGATTTTAGGCACTCCCCTCCTGTTATGGTCCCCAGTCCAGAGAAAGTTTCTACAAATACTTTCCAATTTGGCTAATTCTTGATCCTTCGATCTCCAACAAGAAATAAAGTATATGATTGAGGATATGAGGAATGTGTTGATCACCATGGCCCGACCAGCAAGATTAATTTGCAGACCCCTCCAATAGTTAAGTTTATTATTAAGTCTAGCGAGGACCCAAGCCCACCTTTGTTCCAGAGTAACACCAAATCCCATGGGGATACCGAGAATGCGAGCGATCTGACCGGATTGAATGTTTTGGCATCCTTGTCCGATGAGGAGATTGGGTTGATTCCCTTTGATGGCCGTGAACGTAGTCTTGGAGTGGTTAATTCTAGACCCAGAGGCCTTACAAAAGGTATCGAGGCACCACCAAAATGTTTCCAAGCTGGTATTGTCATTGTGAACAAAGGCATTTGTGTCGTCCGCAAATAGCCTCATGATCATTTGCCCAGAGTTATGTGGCAAAGTGATGCCCCTTATGCGACCACACTCCATCTCTCGCTCCAGTCGACTAAGTCCTTTTGTGGCGATGGCAAAGAGCAAAGGGGGCAGCGGGTAGCCTTGTCTGATTGATCGTTTCAGTTTGATTGCTTTTGAAAGTTTCCCATTGACATTGACTTTGGTCGATGCATTACCAAGGAGAGCGGAGATCATCCTGAGGAATCTCTGACTACACCCAAGGTCTTTTAGCGATTATAAAATAATATAGTCCCATTCCAATCTGCCGTAGGCTTTGTCAAAGTCAATCTTGAGGAAGACAATGTCCTGATTAGATTCATCAACAAAGTCCAGGCCTTCCCAGATATCAATAATGGCTTCCAATATTGACCTTCCCTTAATGAAGCCTTTTTGGTCTTTGTTGAGCCACTGGTCTAAATGGCAGGATATCCTGTTGGCAATGACTTTAGCAAGAATCTTATATCCAGTTTGAAGCATTGTGATAGGTCTCCAGTTCTCAATTCATATGCCTTCACATAGCTTTCAAGCTATGTTGAATGCTCCATCCTTATCTGCTCATTCTTTCCATATTCATCCTCCTCCCTTTCATCCCTCCCCAACCCATACTCCAACATCTCTTCCAAGTTCTAACCCTACATTATCTATGGAAACCATGGAAGCTCACCCTCCCAAGTCCATTCCACAACAAAAGTGAAAGACCATGAAGACAACTCGAAGAGAGGTGGCCAACGAAGAACCTCAAATGAAGAAAATGAGGAGTTCAAGGAAGAAGACCATTGTCAACTTGGACAATGAAGAAGAGGAAGATGTCAACAAGAGCTCGAAGTGGAAGGACTTTTGGGTGGATCAATTGATCCATGTACGGGGTGGTATGAATGATGAGTTCAACAATTCCATCAAGCAAGGTGTCAATTTGTGGTCGAAGGTCATCCCCAAGCTCACCTCGATGTACCCGGATCTTGACAAAGATAGTGAAAGTTGTAGGAAGAAATGGCAAAATGTGCTTTGTCAATATAGATTGGACAAAACACACAATGCCATTTCGAGGAAAGATAGAAAATACACATGTAAATGGTTTGACATCGTTGAAGAATACTATCATTCAAGAGCAACGGTGACACCCATTAGCCATGCATCATCCTCAAGCGACAACATAAATCAAGATTCAATGGTTATCAATGAGGATTTGCCCCAACCACCTTTGCCTTCCACTCGTCGTCCTCCTCCAAAATATGAGGAATCTCTTGCATCCATTGCAAGCAATGGGAAGGATCTTTTAGAGCATCTAAAGAATTCCCAAAAGCAAGCCTTGGATTCTCATAAAGAATACATGGCACTTGAGAGGGAGAAGTTACAATTCATTCAAGGGTTACATATGGCTATGTCCGATTTCTTGAAGAATAATGCCAATAGGAGTTAGATTTACAAATGTCATATTAGAATGGCTTAAGGTTTTTTAGCTCTTTTGCATAGTTTTAGAAATCTCATTTTAGTTTCTATTAGAACCTAGATTGCTTTGTTGAAGACCTCTACTTGCTTTGTTAATGTCTTTTCTTAAATTACTTCTCTTTGTTAATGTATTTTCTTAAATTACTTCTCTTTGTTAATGTCTTTCCTTAAATTACTTCTCTTTTGTCATGTTTATATGAATGTGCATTCATGTATATGAATGTGCATTCATGTATATGAATGTGCATTCATGTTATGCATGTGCATGTATGTGTTATGCATGTGCATTCATGTATCATGTACTTGTTATGCTTGTATGCATGTGCATTCATGTGTTATGCATGTGAGTTCATGTATTATGCATGTGCATTGATGTGTTATGCATGTGAATGTATGTGTTATGCATGTGCAATTGTGTGTTATGCATGTGTATGTATCATGTTTATATGAATGTGCATCCACGTACATGCATGAATGTGAATGTATGTGTTATGCATATGCATTGATGTGCATTGATGTGTTATGCATGTGCATGTGTTATGTTTATATGAATGTGCATTCATGTACATGCATGTGCATGTGTTATGTTTATATGAATGTGCATTCATGTACATGCATGTGCATTCATGTACATGCATGTGCATTCATGTGTTATGCATGTGCATTCATGTATTATGCATGTGCATTCATGTATTATGCATGTGCATTCATGTGTTATGCATGTGAATGTATGTGTTATGCGTGTGCATTGATATGTTATGCATGTGCATGTATCATGTTTATATGAATGTGCATTCATGTTATGCATGTGCATTCATGTGTTATGCATGTGCATTCATGTATTATGCATGTGCATTCATGTGTTATGCATGTGAATTTATGTGTTATGCATGTGCATTGATATGTTATTCATGTGCATGTATCATGTTTATATGAATGTGCATTCATGTTATGCATGTGCATGTATGTGTAATGCATGTGCATTCATGTATCATGTATGTGTTATGCTTGTATGCATGTGCATTCATGTGTTATGCATGTGCATTCATGTATTATGCATGTGCATTCATGTATTATGCATGTGCATTGATGTGTTATGCATTGATGAGTTATGCATTGATGTGCATTGATGTGTTATGCATGTGCATGTGTTATGTTTATATGAATGTGCATTCATGTACATGCATGTGCATTCATGTGTTATGCATGTGCGTTCTGTAGTATGCATGTGCATTCATGTGTTATGCATGTGAATGTATGTGTTATGCATGTGCATTGATATGTTATGCATGTGCATTCATGTATTATGCATGTGAATTCATGTGTTATGCATGTGAATGTATGTGTTATGCATGTGCATTGATGTGTTATGCATGTGCATTCATGTGTTATGCATGTGAATGTATGTGTTATGCATGTGCATTGATGTGTACCATGTTTATATGAATGCGCATTCATGTACATGCATGAATGTGAATGTATGTGTTATGCATATGCATTGATGTGTTATGCATGTGCATGTGTTATTTTTATATGAATGTGCATTCATGTACATGCATGAATGTGAATGTATGTGTTATGCATATGCATTGATGACATTGATATAATATGCATATGCATTCATGTGTTATGCATGTGCATTGATGTGTTATGCATGTGCATGTGTTATGTTTATATGAATGTGCATTCATGTACATGCATGAATGCGAATGTATGTGTTATGCATATGCACTGATGTGCATTGATATAATATGCATGTGCATTGATGTGTTATGCATGTGCATGTATCATGTTTATATGAATGTGCATTCATGTACATGCATGAATGTGAATGTATGTGTTATGCAAATGCATTGATGTGCATTGATATAATATGCATGTGCATTCATGTGCATGTATGTGTTATGCATGTGCATATATCATGTTTATATGAACGAATGTATCTAATTTGCTATATATCTAGACATATTGTTTGTTTTTATCATTGCACATGCTAATTGTTCTTTTTTTTTGTATGCAGGAAAATGACATTGTGTAAGGAAATGTCTTTATTTTGTGCATGGGTGTGTACAATGTTAATATATGAATTGTTAGCTACATCACACACATTTAAGGATCAAGATATAGTGCAAACATGGTTCCACTTCACAGAAAGCATGGCACGAGTTGTAACTGTTAGAAACATTACAAATCGTAGAAATGGTCATAAGCATAGGCGAGCATGGGCCTACCCACGCCCACAAGGTTTTCTTAGAGACTATCTCTTGAGTACCTATAATGATAATATGCTCAAGAGGGGTCTTAGAGTGTCGAAAGAAACATTTCACTATCTTTGTGGAAACTTGCACCATTTCTTAAGAAAAAATCAACAAAATTACGAGACGCAGTGTGTATTGAGGATAGAGTAGCTACTGCACTCACTAGACTTGCAACGGGTGATGGATTGTTAGGAATAGCTGATATGTTTGGATGTGCAACTAGTATAGCTTGTGAGATTGTCCATGGTTTTGCAAAGCAATAGTGAAGTCTGGGCTTAGGGACATGTACATTAGATGGCCTTCAAGCTCTCGTCTTGAAAGTTTGGCTTATGACTTCGAAGCGATAAGAGGGATTCCTTTTGTGGTTGGTGCAGTAGATGGTTCCCATATTCCTATCATTGCACCAAGAGAAAATCATGTGGATTATTTTAATCGAAAAGGATTCCACTCTATTTTGTTACAATTGACTGTAGATGCAAATTGCTTGATATGGAATTATGATGTGGGATGGGTAGGGTCAGTGCATGACTCATTAAATTTCACAAGGAGTGAAATAGGGCAAAAATGTGGAAGGGGTGAGTTAGGGAAGTATTGTTTAGTTGGTGATTGTGCATATCCTGCTTGTCCATACATGCTAGTGCCTTTCAAGGGATGCAAAGAAGGCTTATCACGTGTTAAGTATTACTAGAATTTCATCCAATCGAGCACAAGAATGCCGGTCGAGAGAGCTTTTGGTATGTTGAAGGCAAGATTTCATATCTTGTTAAAAAGGTGCGATATGGATTTACATTATGTACCTGATGTTGTTGCAGCTTGTCTTGTGCTTCATAACTTGTGTATTTGTCATGGTGAATCATTTGATATGGAATGGGTACAAGAGGCTGAAGCAGAATTAACAAGTCTTCATCAAAATGTGGACGAAGGACAAAGAGTGTTTGCAAACTCAATGATGGAGCTAGGAGCAACGTGGGAAATCCAAATGGAGGAAATCATGGACCGTGCTCAATGTGCTACTGAACTACCCGACAATGAGCTTGGGATTGGATCAGAACGAAGAGATAGCCTTTCTCGAATAATGTACAAAGAGAATGCTAAGATGAATGTGCAACGCATTTTTGGAAATGATGCCCTTGAGGAAACTAGTTCTCCTTCATGTTGATAATCATGAAATGATGAATCGATGCTTTATTTTCATTTCTTTATGCTCAGATTATACAACTTATGATAAACAAGTGTGCATTATCTCATTTGATTACTTAGTTCTGCGTCCCCCTTCTATTCACACTAGGCGGCGGCACAAAACTAAAATACCAGTGTTCCACCCTTAAGTGTGAATGGATGGGTGGCGGAACAATCTACTTTTTCCTAGTTCTGGATGGAACTTGAAGATTTTCTTTCCTTGTTCCACCGCCCCAGTGTGAAGCCACCATGTATGTTTTATAAATATTTTACATTTAATATATGTATTTTTGTTTCATTAAATAAATGCAGACAGTTGCAAAGAAGAGAGTTGAGTCAGGTCATACGTCTCGCTTAGGCCAAATGGGCCATCATGGTTTTGTTGCTATATTTGTAAGTATATGTATTATTGAAACTATATTTTTTATTTTTGTTAAAACAATAATCATTAATCTTTTTTATTTGTTTCAATGCAACAAAATGATTATGGTCAATATCCTACAAACAAGGAAATCGGATTTGCTACACATGTGGATATCCTACATGCGAGATCATCCAGATGCTTTTGTGAGTATTATTAAATTTCACATAATTTACTTTATCTTTATTGATATTCTATATGTTTTATTTATTTATGTTTGTTATATGTAATACACGAGTATTATGGAGAGAATGTATGGATGAGGTGGAGAGATAGACACATGAGGGATGATATGGATTGTCACAGAGTGTTGAACCCTCTACCCATGATGCCTCTTCAGATGATCATGATGATGAGGATGATCATGATCAGGGAGGGGATTCACATGATTGATATTTTACATTCCATGTATTATTTACATTGATACACACATACATTTTTTTATATTTATATATTTTCTCATTCTTGTTATGTTTTTTAATGTGTCTATGGTACTATTTAATGTCAAAAATGTATTAATGGTTTTTATTACAGTTTATATTTAACATGTGATTTCTTACTTTAATTGTATAATTCATTCATATTATATGTGTCTTGGTGTGTATATATGTATGTATGTATATGTGTATTTGTGTGTGTATATATATGAGCATGCATGTGCATGTGCATGCATGTGTATGTGCATGCATGTGCATGTGCATGCATGTGCATGTGCATGCATGTGCATGTGCATGCATGTGCATGTGCATGCATGTGCATGTGCATATGTACATGTATAAATATGCGTTCATATGTATATGTGTATGTGTATGTGTATGTGTATGTGTGTGTGCATGCATGTATATCCATGCATGTGACTATAGATATGTTTGTGCATATGCATGTGTATGTGTATGTGTGTATGTGTAAGTGTATGTGCATATGTGTGTGCATGTGTATGTGTATGTGTGTGTATGTGTGTATGTGCATATGTATGTGTACATGTATCTGTACGTGTGTATGTGTGTGTAGGTGCATGCATGAGTGTGCATATATATGCATGTATATGTGTATATGTGCATGTGAATGTGTAAGTGTGAGTACTTACAATAATTAGCCATATATTATGCTCGTTGAATTTCTTGAATAGCTTGCACGAGAGAGAGAGAGAGAGAGAGAGAGAGAGAGAGAGAGAGAGAGAGAGAGAGAGAGAGAGAGAGAGAGAATGAGAAAGAGAGTAGAAAAGAGAGAGATTGAGAAAGAGAGAGTTCGAGCTTGTATGCGCAATGCAAACTGTCATGAATGTTCTATCGCTCTTCGATCAAATGCATGCAAAATGACAATCAAAGAGTGATCAATATATTTTTTTTATTTTGCCCAAATGCAATCATCGCATAAGGGATGTACAAACATCATAAACGGGATTATGCAAATCATCGCTTTTAGAATCGCATATGTGACATTAAGTTGCATCACATATGCAACACTACTTATCGGTTGCAAATGTGACATTCACATTAGTGATGCCTCAATTAACGTTGCTAAGAACCTCGAAAATAGCATCAATGTCAACATCGTTTAGACGACGATGTGCGCTTGATGCCATGTGTGATGAAATGTGCAATCACATAGTGATGAAAGTGTGTCACTTCAATCGTCACTATGCACCCATATTCCTTATAGTGAATGGCCTTTGAATGCAAAAACATCTTTAAAACCAAGAGAGAAGAGATTGGTGTAGGCTAGAGGACTTCAATGCAAGCTACACATTGGAGTACAATGATTGATGCATTCAAAGGAACTAGATTCAAGTGTGTGTTGTATCAAAGGCATGCCTTCTAACAAGTTTGGATGAACTGCATCGGAAGAGCCTAAATTGGATCAATGAAAAATAATTTTGAAGACATCCTGAGACTCAACATAAAAATTTATTTTCATTTCTTTCTTAACTTTAAATGGTGTACCTCGATCTTGGATTAGGTGGGAATTCAAATTCAAAGATATTTGGCATCCTCTAGCTGGGCATAAGAAAGTATTCCTTTAGTGAAAAATTACCCATCATAGAAATAGGATAAATATTAGAGCCAAGAAAACTAGTGGTGCCCCTTAAGGTGAAAAAGACGCTTCAACAAGAGGGAAGACTTTGGTATCTCTTCTTCTCTTCTCCCAAGAACACTAGTGTCTAGAGGGGTGTTCAAAGAACCATCAAATCAACCAATTAATTGGAAGCAAGGATTGCTTGGCATTGCAACCTTTTGGAACATGATCAAAGACTAAAGCTTAGTTGAAAATTTGTAAAGAATAAGTGCCATTAACTTTGGCAGACCTTGTAAAGACTAGTCAATAAAGAAGTCCCTACAGGCTCATTAGGTAAAAGAATAAAAAAGTTAAGAGTAATCCCCCTTTCAAACATTGTAGGGAGTTTTTTTTTATAAAGATGTTCAACCTCATGCCTAATCTTTCTTGATTAGCTTGAAGTAATTTGAAAGTACAAGAGAAGGCAAGCTTAGTACACATGAGACTTTGAATTAGCTTCAATTAATTTGAATGTACAAGTGAAAGCAAGATTAGTACCCCTCAGACCTCCACAGCCCACAAAGTAAGGGTTAGATGCCAATCTTAAAAACAAATGGATTCCCATAGGAGAAGAAAAGATTATTAATCTTTTTTGTCTCTCTCCTTACCTCTTGTACTTGTCTTCTTAATTTAACGTTCTTCACCAAAAAAGAAGGTTACTCTATTGATACTTGCGTTGATTATTGAGCAACTCCATAATTGTGTGAGACCGTGGGAGTTGTCTCTCTCTCTCCTTACCTCTTGTACTTGTCTTCTTAATTTAACGTTCTTCACCAAAAAAGAAGGTTACTCTATTGATACTTGCGTTGATTATTGAGCAACTCCATAATTTCACCATGCGGCTCTCGTACCAAATGTTACAATATTGCTCATGGAAAGAGATGCATGCCGAACTCAAAACTCTTTCAAATGAGCAAGTTCAGATACATGTGGAAATTGATGGTTTGGAAGACTTTTGAACATTTTCTTCTGCTCTTCTACTTCCAAAATGCATGTAAGATTCTCCAAACACCACATATATATCGGATCCTTTTTTGTTCTATGATAGATACTCTTTTGAAAGATATGCAAAACTCAAGCAAACCTCTGATGTGCACACTAACGGAAGTGAGTTCAACAGCACGTTGGTGAATCTTCTCAATGTGGTTTTCAACATCCCGACCCACCATGTGGATTTGGACACCCTAATCCACCAATCTTGGGCCCCCTCCATTCTAGCTCATGTTGTCCTTTACTATCTAGTCGGTAGTGATGAAGTTATTATACCTGTAATGGTGCCCTCTCTTTATGCATTTTTCAAAACAAGAAGACAAAATTGGATAAAAGACATAGTTGCTTACGTCAATCCCCCCTTAGTGCAGAATTAAATTTTATTGCTTTGAAGAAAAAAGCCATGCCCATTGCCTATTGCAGTTTTTTTTTTGTACAAAGGTTCTACAAGTACCTACTCCCCAAGGTTTAAAAATTGATTTAATATAGGAGTCTGATTCCTAGGCAAGCAATTCCTATTGGAGTTTTTTTTTAATTAAATGGAAGCTCGGCAATAGCTTACTCTCTTAGACTTTAATTAATAAAGAAATCGAAGTTCAGCAATGGCTATTGGAGTTTTTTTTTTTTTTTAAATAAAGGAAGTTCAGCCTTAGCCTAATCTCCCGGACTTTAATTATAATAAAGAGAAAAAGTTACAAGTGAATGGGACTAGTGCCCATGGGACCCCCCAAATCCCACAATGCAGGGGAGGAGCATGGCAAGCTACAGGGCATTACAAATGAGGCGGATAACATTACCATCACCCTCATGTGGGACCCATTTGGGTTTCAACTTGTTGTTTTCGAGGAGATAAATACAGTGATGTCTAAACGGTGGCGATCTCTTGACTCGGGAGATTCTTTTACCAAGGAGAAACAAGGATTTCTCGATCGACCATTCCTTAGGAGTTTGGCCAAAATTGACGGCACAACGCTCTCGCCAAATCTTCCAGAGAGCCTCACCTCTGATGGCATTCCACAGCCTCGATGAGCATCCGATCGCCTCACCCAACATCACTTGTTGCCAGTTGATTTGACTCGTGAGTCTCAAAACGCGGGACACGTGATGCCAGATAACACGGGACTTGGGGCAGTCGAAGAACAGGTGAGCTAAATCTTCGATGCACCGATGGCAACGCTTGCACCATGGCTGCACACCACAGATTTTGTTAGCCCTTGCATTGGTCCAGATTCCTTTATGCAAGATCTGCCACATGAGAACGGACTTTTTGACCTCAATTAGGGGGTGCCAAATAGACACCGAAGTTTGGTCCAAGCAAGGCACCATCTCTTGTTAAGGGTGTGGTGAACATCCAAATCCCCTTTGAAGTTCGGGATTCTGGATAGCTTCTTACCATTGCTCCATTTGAGGCCCTCCAAGCAAGGAAGATCCTGACTGCAAAGAAGGCGGGTAGTTGAGCGGTCCCAGGCTAAACACCTGCTTTGAAGAAGAGTCCATTCCTCAAAGGTAACGCTAAGTCTCGGATCCAATTCTTCGAACCTAATCCACTGGCTGGTCTCTTGTTTCCAGAGCTGTTTCCACTGTTTGAACCCCTTGTTCCATAACCGCCTTGCAGTTTGGAGGTTCCAAGACTCCACTCCCCGAATGCCACTGATCGGGAACCAAATAGAGTCATTTTGTCTTATGCCAGCCGCCCACTTCCAATCATCGCTGATTCTGATGAATTGTTTGGCCTTGTTCCAATTCTTCCATAAGGAACACACGAGGCTAGAGCCTTTAGCGAAGACCGGGTGGGGGGAGAACAAAAGCGTGAGAATCCCTATGTCCTTCCAACCAGGGAGGCCAACAAAGGTAAGGTCTTCCGTGTTTCTGAAGATCAATTTAGCCCAAGAGGACTCCCTATTGCTCCAGGCCTTGATAAGCCATTTTGCCGCCAGCTTGTCAGCCAACCCAGCAATATCCAAAATTCCCAAGCCCCCTGAGTCTTTAGGGCTAATGCAAGTTTCCCATTTGATTTTGGGAATCCCCCTTCTGTTGGGGTCCCCAGTCCAAAGGAAGTTCCTGCAGATTCTTTCTACTTTGGCCAAGTCTTTCTCCTTAGGTCTCCAACACGAGATAAAGTAAATAATTGTAGACAACATAAAAGTGTTAATAACCATAGCACGTCCTGCCAGGTTGACTTGCATACCTTTCCACTGATTCAGCTTGCTATCCAGCTTGGATAGCACCCAGTTCCAGCGTTGGTCCATTGAGATGTCGAAACCCATCGGAATGCCAAGGAGACGGAAGACTTGACCGCTAGGGATAACTTGACACCCCCGATCCACCAACAATTGGGGAGTAGGTCCGCTGATTGCTCTAAAAGCAGTTTTAGCATGGTTGATTTTTGAGCCTGATGCCACACAAAAGGTGTGGAGGCACCACCAAAACACCTCAATTCTGTTTATATCGTTATGCACAAAGGCATTCATGTCATCAACAAAAAGTCTCACAACCATTTGGCCGTGATTTAGAGGTAAGGAAAGACCCTTGAGATTGCCAGCGTCCATGTGATGCTTTAATAGGCAGCTGAGTCCATTCGAGGCGATAGCGAATAGTAAAGGAGCCAGAGGGCAACCTTGCCTAATTGATCTTTTTAAACGAATGGGCTCAGAGAGCTTACCGTTGATGTTTATTCTAGTTGAAGCATTTCCAAGAAGAGTGGAAACCATCTTCGTGAACTTTTGGCTGCATCCAAGGTCTTTCAATGATTGAAGAATAAAGTCCCATTCCAATCTGTCATACGCTTTGTCGAAGACGATCTTAATGAATACTAGATCTTGAGCAGACTCCTCAGCAAAAGCAAGGCCTTCCCAAATATCGATAATTGCTTCAAGTATAGATCTACCTTTGATAAAACCTTTCTGGTCCTCGCATAGCCATGACTTTAAATGACAGGAGATTCTGTTGGCGATAACTTTTGCAATTATCTTGTATCCAGTTTGGAGCATGGTAATCGGACGCCAGTTTTGGAGTTGTGGAGGAACCATACTCCAATATTAAATTAACTGATTCATGCCGGATCATTTTTAAGTGACCGGATGCCTCTTTTCGAGTGACCCAAAAAGTGTATCGAGCGCACATGATCATCCGGTGACTGAATTTCAGGTGACCTCATATCACCAGATTTAGGATGAGTATGAATTTTTTATTCATTAAATTATATACATATAAAGAAATAAGTGTTGTAACGTTTTTCTTGCAAAAAAGACAAAATCATTGTAACGTTTTTCTTGCAAGAAAGACAAAAACATATGACGTCTTTTTTTAATTGTTTAATAATAACTTTTATTTAATAATAACTTTTATTTAATAAAGACAATGATCAAACATTCATCGAGTCAACACTGAACGTCACCTATAAAAATAATAAAAAATTATTTACTTGAAATCAGGTCACCCGAACGGAGTGGTGCTCAAGGGCACCAGTCCGTTCGCCTTACCACTTTTAGGTGACTCGAAAAGCTGATTTTATCCCCGAAGTACGGTGAGAAACTCTCATGTGCGAGGCCTATGAGACCTTTCGTCGGGCAACAATGAGTCGGTGCTGAAGGTCTGAAGCATCTTACATTCATTCCTGAGGAATAAAAAACTTAACACTTCATTCTGGCCTACCATACATTGAACGCAAAGCGAGAGATTCATGGTGCGCAATGTGCAGACTGGAGCAGGAGTGAAGATAAGTAGGATGCTAAGTCTTAACTGATAAGCTTTCATGCTCGTGGCGAGAGATTTATGGTGCGCGATGTGCAGACTGGAGTAGGAGTGAAGATAAGTAGGATACTAAGTCTTAACTGATAAGCTTTCATGCTCCTGGCAGCAAAGCCTGTATGCAAGACACAATGGAAGGTCAAAAGAAGCCATGGAACTTGAGAATAGGCCACCAGGTTGAATAGATATGCTGGGACTCGGGAGTGCAATGTACCAGGTATTCCAATAACAGTACACGAATCAAAAACCTGGAAACGCTTTGACTTGCATGCTAGTGGTCTTGATTTGCAGAAATTGAGGTGATTGAGGCAGCTTAACTGATGGGCTTGCAGACAACAATGGAGTGCTTGGCCAAATGGAAGCTGAACTGGCCGCCCTCCCACTTTCCAGTAAGGTCCACCTTGTTCTGTCCTGGGGGAGGGAGCAGCTCAAAGCTCTGCACCAGACGCCCAAGAACAAGGGAAGCGATGGGAATGGCGAGAATGATGCCGGGGCAACTTCTTCTACCTACGCCGAACGGTATGAATCTGAAGTCATTGCCATTGACGTCCATTTTCTGAGGTCCCAGAAAACGCTCGGGATGGAACTCCTCCGGTTTTTCCCACCACTCAGGATTGTTAGCCAGCCACCACGCATTCACCACAACCTCACTCTTTGCAGGAATGTCGTATCCACCGAGTTTTTCGTGTTGCAGATTCATATGTGGTAGCAGAAGAGGGACGGGCATGTGGAGGCGCATCGTCTCCTTGAGAACAGCATGTAAGTATGGCAAGCTTGAGACGTCCGGCTCCGTGATCGGCACTCCTTTACCAAGCACTGTGTCCATCTCCTCACGGATCTTCTTCTGTATCTCGGGGTTATTAACAATCTCAGCTAGTCCCCACTCAAGTGTCCGCAGAGTTGTCTCAACCGCTGTAACACAATATTTAATTAGAATTTAATTAACTACTTAATTACTTAATTAGTATCTGATTAACTAATTAGGGAGACTAATTAATTAGTATCTGGTCATCTGCGCAAGTGCATTACACAGGTAATTCTACGTATATGTGAACAACCGCTGCTTTTGTGAAGCGATTGCGTGTACCTGCACTGTTGATGTTCTCAACGACGTAGAAAATGTTGTCCTCAGTCATCTCCCCATTCTTCTGAGCATCAAGCATGTGGTCAAGTGCGCATTTGTCTTCGTTTACAGGAGAATTGAGCATAATACGCTTCCTGTTCATGTAACTTAACAAAGTTAGCCGTATAGAGACACACCAAAGAAAAGGAAGAAGGCCCACGCCATAGAAAATGCACCGAGGCAGAACTTTTGTCTGAAAACGTATACCAGGAGACTCACTTGTGCTCTTCGATGAAGTACTTGTAAAAGAAATGGCGTCGTTCCATCATCATTTCTTCGCACTTTTTGAGGTATCTGCGCAGGAAAGGGCCGAAGACCGGGAGGGAGTCTCCATGATCATTATCAAAAGTTTCTGCACGGCCAGATCTCTCTCCATTCAGCCGCTTTAACTCAAGCAAGATGGGATCGTCCTCTTTCTCGAATCTGCGGTTAAACAGTATACGGTAAACGTTGTTGTACATGAGCATCTGCAGACGCTGCCGGACAACAACGCCGGTAGTGGACGCTGCCGGGTGGTTCCTTAGATCCTTCATTGCATTATCGATCTCCTGCTCCCAATATGCTCTATTCTGTTGAACTACTTTACTTGTAAAGAATGGGACCGTCATGATGCGCCGCATCTTGCGCCAGTGATCGCCATAGACGGTAAAAACCATATCCTGACCCTTGCCAGTGAAGATCTCCAGAACGGCATCGCATGTGCGGGAGCCAAATTCAACACCTTGAGTGTGCAGAACCTCTTTCGCGAGTTGGGGCGAAGAAACAATAACTATGTTGCGCTTGCCCATTCTCAGCAGGAATATCTCACCATACTTCTTGGAGAGACAGGAGAGGTTTTCATGGTTGTAATTATGACCTGCTTGAAGCCAGTTGCCGATGATGGGCAACGCGTAGGGGGCTGGAGGCAGTCGAAGCTTGGGCTTGGAGAGATGGGAGATGAGAAGCACGACGAGGACCACTGCTAGAAATGATAAGAGACAGGTTTCGACGGAGATGGCAGTGACGGAGAAGGGAGTATCGCTCACCACACAGAACATTATTGTTGCTACAAAAGTTATGATGCAGAACTAAATACTGAAGCTATATTTGAGGTGCTTTGAATTCACCGATGTTGCTTGAGCTCAGTTGCTCCTCTCAGATCGCTTTTATCGACGTCGCTCTTCTCCTGCTCTGGACAGTCCGTCGCGCAGGGAGTTGGAATCCACGTTCACCATCGCTTTTGTCGACGCTGCTCTTCGACTGCACTGCACAGTTCGTTGGGAAGGGAGCTGGGATTGAGGTCCTGCGCTGTGACTCGCAAAACGACTCCGGATAACTCAGCAAAGAAACGTTTAGTCAATAGCCATGGAGTGAGATTTTTAGAACTGGACTCCAGGATAATATAATATGATGACAGTCTTTTTCTTAGAACAAACTCATTTAATTTATGAAGGAAATACAAATCGAATGATTTTTTTTTTTAAATAAAGGAAGTTCGACTTGACCTATACTCTCTGACTTGAATTAATTAAAAAGGGACTGTGCCCACAGGATCCCGTAAATCCCACAAAGCGGGGAGCTTAGATTGCAACTTGCATAAAGAAGTAAAGCGATTTTTGTCAACAAAAAAGAAAAGCTGAAAGTTCTGTGAGAAAAGGGGAGAGAGACCCACAAAACCCACAAAACTATAGCTCAATTCAAATTTAGTGGTGCCCGGGTTATCTATGCTCCGATATCTATTGGAATGTATTCCAATGAAAATCTAGCACATTACGGAAGTATTATAGCCCCAATCTCAAGCGAGCCTATAATTCATGAACCTATATATCATAGTCTATGACTGAATCCCACAGAGGGGCGATGGAACTTCCACCATATTTGTCAATGTTCCGTGCGGAGCAACATAAAAAAATATGCCATCATCTCTAACTTGTTCAGACAAAAGAGTGAAATAAAGAAACTTTGTTTTGAGCTTTTGTCTTATGTGAACAACATAAATAGTGTAGAACATGGTTAAAATAGCATACACGTTTAGTTTGATACATATAAAATAAATAAAATATTTGACTTTTTTAAAATGGAGGTTCGGCCTAGGCCTACTCCCCCGGACTTTAACTTTGAAATTGCAACTGTACAAGGAAGGGCATAGTACCCATGGGACCCCCCTTATCCCACAAGAACAGGGGTTTACAAGACTGGAATAAACGGCGGTCAACACTACCGCAGAGATAGACAAACAGTGGTCCTCAGCCACAATGCAACATCTTTCCAGATTACATGTCCCTTACATGTTGCTCCCAGGGATTGAACCCTCGCCCCCGCCTCAAGAGGCGAAAGGCCCAACCATTAGGCCAGCGAACTGGGACAAAATATTGGACTTTTGAATGATTTGTCGGGTGGTACATTGAATGGGTCAGGGGTAAGGCCGAAAGAAAATGTTATGTGACGTGGACAGAAAACATTTGTGTCCCTCCGCCTTATATGACCCTATATGAATAGGTGTGTCATATGACTTTTTGTATGATTGGATCACATGGGTGTCAAGACTATTCTGCCACCCATTGATAACCTTTCCTATCTTGATTTTCCACCTTTGCGCATCATTTAAAGCACTATTGTCCACACTTTGTCTCTTGTAGGAATATGGTGAAACAATCGATGCATCATCATAAAAATTATCAGCAGTCTTAATCCAAGCTTTTATGGCGCTCAGAAGACCATGCAACAACAACAATTTAATTCCTGAGGAAATCCCCATGTCACGTTGATTGCAGCTCTCATGTCCAGAAACACAGCCTAGCTAAATGCAGCTGTAGTGCCTGCACAAACTAACAGCAAAGCGTTCCGCCAACAACAAATCAATGTACAAATACTTTTAGAGCAATTAGCGGACATACTCCCCAATTGTTGGTGGATCGGGGGTGTCAAGTTATCCCTAGCGGTCAAGTCTTCCGTCTCCTTGGCATTCCGATGGGTTTCGGCATCTCAATGGACCAACGTTGGAACTGGGTGCTATCCAAGCTGGATAGGAAGCTGAATCAGTGGAAAGGTATGCAAGTCAACCTGGCAGGGCGTGCTATGGTTGTTAACACATTTATGCTGTCTACAATTATTTACTTTATCTCGTGTTGGAGACCTAAGGAGAAAGACTTGGCCAAAGTGGAAAGAATTTGCAGAAACTTCCTTTGGACTGGGGACCCCAACAGAAGGGGGATTCCCAAAATCAAATGGGAAACTTGCATTAGCCCTAAAGACTCAGGGGGTTTGGGAATTTTGGATATTGTTGGGTTGGCTGACAAGCTGGCGGCAAAATGGCTTATCAAGGCCTGGAGCAATAGGGAGTCCTCTTGGGCTAAATTGATCTTCAGAAACACGGAAGACCTTACCTTTGTTGGCCACCCTGGTTGGAAGGACATTGGGATTCTCACGCTTTTGTTCTCCCCCCTCCCGGTCTTCCCTAAAGGCTCTAGCCTCGTGTGTTCCTTATGGAAGAATTGGAACAAGGCCAAACAGTTCATCAGAATCAGTGATGAGTGGAAGTGGGCGGCTGGCATAAGACAAAATGACTCTATTTGGTTCCCGATCAGTGGCATTCGGGGGGTGGAGTCTTGGAACCTCCAAACTGCAAGGCGGTTATGGAACAAGGGGTTCAAACAGTGGAAACAGCTCTGGAAACAAGAGACCAACCAGTGGATTAGGTTCGAAGATTTGGATCCGAGACTTAGAGTTACCTTTGAGGAATGGACTCTTCTTCAAAGCAGGTGTTTAGCCTGGGACCGCTCAACTACCCGCCTTCTCTGCGGTCAGGATCTTCCTTGCTTGGAGGGCCTCAAATGGAGCAATGGTAAGAAGCTATCCAGAATCCCCAACTTCAAAGAGGATTTGGATGTTCACCACACCCTTAACAAGAGATGGTGTCTTTCTTGGACCAAACTTCGGTGGGAGCTAAAATTCATGTCTATTTGGCACCCCCTAATTGAGGTCAAAAAGTCCGTTCTCATGTGGCAGACCTTGCATAAAGGTATCTGGACCAATGCAAGGGCTAACAAAATCTGTGGTGTGCCGCCATGGTGCAAGCGTTGCCATCGGTGCATCGAAGATTTAGCTCACCTGTTCTTCGACTGCCCCAAGTCCCGTGTTATCTGGCATCACGTGACCCGCGTATTGAGACTCACGAGTCAAATCAACTGGCAACAAGTGATGTTGGGTGAGGCGATCGGCTGCTCATCGAGGCTGTGGAATGCCATGAGAGGTGAGGCTCTCTGGAAGATTTGGAGGGAGCGTTGTGCTGTCAATTTTGGCCAAACTCCTAAGGAATGGTCGATCGAGAAATCCTTGTTTCTCCTTGGTAAAAGAATCTCCGGAGTCAAGAGATCGCCACCGTTTAGACATCACTGTATTTATCTCCTCAAAAACAACAAGTTGAAACCCAAATGGGTCCCACATGAGGGTCATGATAATTTTATCCGCCTCATTTGTAATGCCCTGTAGCTTGCCATACTCCTCCCCTGCATTGTGGGATTTGGGGGGTCCCATGGGCACTAGTTCCATTCACTTGTAACTTTTTCTCTTTATTATAATTAAAGTCCAGGAGATTAGGCTAAGGCCGAACTTCCTTTATTTAAAAAAAAAAAACCTTTCCTATCTTACATTTGAATATACAGACAAGGAGACTCTCTGGAAGATTTGGAGGGAGCGATGTGCTGTCAATTTTGGCCAAACTCCTAAGGAATGGTTGATCGAGAAATCCTTGTTTCTCCTAGGTAAAAGAATCTCCCAAGTCAAGAGATCTCCACCGTTTAGACATCACTGTATTTATCTCCTCGAAAACAACAAGTTGAAACCCAAATGAGGGTGATGATAATGTTATCCGCCTCATCTGTAATGCCTTGTAACTTGCCATACTCCTCCCCTGCATTGTGGGATTTGGGGGGTCCCATGGGCACTAATCCCATTCACTTGTAACTTCTTTTCTTTATTTTAATTAAAGTCCGGGAGATTAGGCTAAGGCCGAACTTCCTTTATTTAAAAAAAAAATATACAGACAAGAAAATATCCCTACACCCTTTTTTGAGAAAGAAGTTGATCTTAATGAAGATGTTGTTACAACAAAGACAAGGAGACTAGCGCTTTATTGTACATAGAAAAAACAAAAGGTTATTATATTGATTACACTCCTGGACTGTTACACTTATATGTCCCTCGAGTAGTTTTTAATGTGAATCGTTTATCTATACATGGGCGTTATTTATTCTAGTGTTAGCTAGAGGCTTTTTCCCCATGTAATCACATATACATGATATAGTCATATGTGTTAGTACTTTGTACTTTGGGATTCACTTATGGCTCTCATTTTGCTCTTTCTCATATAGATCACCATCTAAGCTCCATATTGGGAGTGCACATTTGGCCAAGACCATCTTCGTACTTGCATTGTTGTTGGCAATTTGAGAATTTGAATTCTTTATCTCTATCTCTTAGTTTGGATCTCTCTTTGTCTACATTTTTTTCTTAACTTTGTCTACTAGTCTATGTTGTGCTATTATTTCTTACATGATATCAGAGCTCATAACTGAGTGGTGTAGAAGCAGAAATGCAGAGTTTTCAAATGCTTCAATGACAAAACTGAGAAGATGTCAAGCGATGTGTCATCATCTATGATAGGGAATCAAGGTGGTTCCTCAACATGAGTAGGTGGAGCACAAGTAGGAGTAGCAGTAATGTTGGCCATCCCAATGTTGTAGATATGACCTTCAACCTTCACAAAAGATAAGCTTGATGGTATGAATTACACCCTATGGAAGTTTAAAATAACTTCTATCCTTGATTTATATGAGCTTCTAAAGACTATTCTTGGGAGTGATCATGAGCGCCAAGAAACATCTAATCTAAAATAATCCTTATCAAATGATTCCTCTTCATGTAGATCTTTGACGTGCTTGGAAATGTAGAATGCAGATGCACTTTGTGCTCTAGTTACAAGTATTACTCATAGTGATCTGAATCTCATTCAACATACTACCAAGGCTTGTGACGCATGGAACATATTGAGAAATCAATATGAGTCTCATAATTAGATAGGAATTTAGAACTTGGAGAATTAGCTAGCAGTAGAAGGGTCTCTTGATGAGGAGACTATAGATGTATTTATAACTCGCATAAAGAATCTACGAGATTAAATGGTGAGAGTAGGTTTACCAAAGTCAAGTGAGGAGCTATCTTAGCATTGTCTTCAAATCTTTCCATCAAAGTTTGATAGTTTGGTAACTACTCTTAATACTCAAATCAGGCCTAAACCTCTAACTTTTGGAGAAAAGTGGCTTAATTATGGAGGAGGAGTTTTGGATCAAGGCAAGGAATGGTGGCAACAAAGGAGATTTTCAATCACAAGAAATGGCAAAGGAGGAAAAATAGACTCTTGAAAAGATGGACACACAAAGAAGAAGGAAAAAAAGAAGTTCAAGGGAGAGTGTTTCCACTAGAAGAAGAAAGACCACAATATTCGAGATTGTCACATCAAGAAGGTAGATGAGAAAAATATCTCTTCAAAAGGTGGCAAGGGTAAGGATTTTACCAACACTACAAAAATAGAGTTTGCATTATTTTTTATGATCCAGGAGGTATGCTCCTAGACTAAGGATTCAAGAAAAAACGACTCATGTGATGGGGGATGATTCTAGCACCCGAATGCAATAATGGAAGATGGATGCCCTCCACTAGGTCCACAAGCAGTGATATATGCTCATTGTTCTAAACTTTTCTCTACATCTCTAAAAATACATAAAATGAAACATTGCAAACTTATAGTAGACTATAAGAGCTACCCAGCAAGCTTTAAATCATCCCAAATGGATATTCCAGTTGGGAGAATCATCATTTGCAAAAAAGGCTACCTGTTTGCAACACTCTCTCCCTATGTGCAGAGATATACCTTCACAAATTTGGCAATTTCTCAAAACTCACTCAGTCAAATAACTTGAAACTTTGGAAAAGTTTAGGGAACTGTACGATAAACCAAATGAAACTTGAAATCAATGAAAATGAGTACAATGAGAGAGCGAACAACTCTCTCTAATCTGGTACAATCAGATTTGGAAAAGCCTAACTACACCTCTAGATAGAGAGGAGCAAAATCACGAGAAAATGTGGATAGAGAGGAGCAAAATCGTGAGAAAATGAGGATAGAGAAGATAAAAATCATGAGAAAATGAGGTAAGCAAGCAAGGGGGCTGCTTGTTGGAGTTTATGACTTCTCTAAACTAACTAGGAAACTTGTGGAAGGCATACACTCAAGAAACAAAGGTGGAATGATGCTTATATAGAGTTTTACTTTTCCTACAATCTAGTTGGCCACCCACCAATCAGCATAGGTGCACTTTTTGGTGGCCGATTGATGAGATTTGAATTTGATTGAGTTTGGTGGAGCTTCTAACTTGATTCCATGACTTTGGGTCCTCCTTTTTGATTGGTCCACTTGCAAAACTCATGGTTGAGCCATTTTGCATGATTGAGACTTGATTTTCAACACTTTTCAATCCCTAGGTCCTTCATTCCAATGCATGCCTTGAAGTGTTATAGCTTTACTCCATCCAAAGCTTTGGTAAACATATCTGCATATTGGTCGTTTGTATTGACATGCTCCACCTTGACATCCTTTGACATGGTCACATCCTTCAGCTCTTCACCTTCATGAGCACTTAGTTTAACATTTACTTGATGGAGAGTGTTAATCGCCAAAAGACAATCTACACTTGAGTTTAGAACACCTCTATGTCAAATATAGCTCAAACCTTTCACCAATTTTGAAGTTCTTTACCAAAATATGAACACTCCGCTTTTCCTATGAAAACTAGCTTCACTCAGAAAAGTATGCCTCACAAAATTCACTCATTGAATAATGAAATGGTTAAAGTTTTCTATGGAAATTTGTCACAACACTCTTCTAGTGTTTACACAACTAATCCAAGTTAAATTTCTTCAAAAGAACTTACAAAACTTTAGATTTACTTCAATAAGTAAACATGTGTCTGAAACAAGCACTTACTACAGGCGACTTTTACATATACAATTTTAAACAGTTGTTTCTCACAAAATATAACCTATTTGATAAAATGCTTTTAGACATAGATAGCTTACCTTCCAACTTAGATTTTGACTCCTCATTTGTGTAAAACTTTACAATGTGCACCGAGATCTGATCAATTCTTTGATCATCAAGATTGCGCCTGTTTCAGAAGACAAATGTTCCTACACACAATTCTCTAAGTGTGATTATAGTTAGGATCTCGAATCTTAACCATAGATGCATTAACTATGGAGTTAGACATCTACAAAAGGATTCCTAAAATGATCAAAAATAGAAGGAGAGATGGAGAAAAGATCGCAACACAAGTTTTAGAAGTTTTCTTCTATTCTTATGGAAAACATCTCATTGATGAATCTTATACATTTATCATACATGGTCTTCTTCTAATCATCTATTCTTGTTCTATATCTCTTCTCTCATATATGTCTGACTCTATACTAATATATATAGGCATATATATACAAACTTGTCACCATTACAAACCATAAGTAGACTTAATATACATGTATATACAAATCACTATCTTTTGATTTTCCTCTTGTTCTTTTCTTCATCTTCATTCTTCAATCTTCATTGTAGTCATCAATTAATGATTGTCCTGCTCCAATAGCTCCCCCTCAATCTTTAATTGTGATTACCCGCATCTTCTTTATCCCTGCCATATCTTTAAACCTCTACAACTTGGGTCCATCCAAACTCTTTGTCAACATATCTGCAAGTTGATCTTTGTAGGAGTATGCATGATTTCTATTTCTTTATCAACAACCTTCTCTCTTAGAAAATGATATTGGATCTCAATATGTTTGGTCCTAGCATGAAACACAGGGTTAGCTATCAAATACAAAGAACTCATGTTGTCTCCACAAATGATAGGAGTACTCTGAATGACATCAAAACTCTTCATAAGAGTTTTCAACCATATCACTTCTTTTGCAGCTTCAACCATGCCTTTATACTCTGCTTTTGTGGATGATAAAGCAATTGTGTGTTGCTTCTTATAACACCATGAAATTAACTTATCTCCCACATAACACAAATACCCATGTGTTGATCTTCTATCATCAGAGTTACCTGCCCAATCTGCATCACTATAAATCTTGATCCTTGTATCTGATGTAAACCCATAGTACAAACCTTCTTTAAGTGTGCCCTTGATATATATAAGCACCCTTTGACCTACAATCCAATGTTCCTTTCTAGGGCAATGCATGAACTGAGATAAAACTCCAACTGCATATGATAGGTCAGGCCTTGTTAATGTAGCATAAATCAAGCTACCCACCAAACTCTAATAGACCTTCATGTCTTTGAATTCTTCTCCTCCATATCTAATCAATTTGTGATTCACATCCATTGGAGTTGGTGCTATCCTGCAATCTTCCATTTTGAATTTGGTTATCAAATTTTTCAAATACCTTTCTTGAGTTACATATACTCCAAGTTGTGTATATGTAATCTCCATTCCTAGGAAATATGACACATTTCCCAAGTCACTGATCTTGAAATCTTTCTCCATTTTTCTTTTAAGCCTTTGAATGGCTTTGTTATCTGTACCTGTAAGTATTATTTCATCAACATAAATACAAACATATATAAATCCATGTTCACTTGCTTTGACTAGCAAGCTACTATCTGCCTTTGATGCTTGAAAACAAAGTTCCTTCAAGAACTTTACAAGCCTGTAACTCCATGCCCTTGGGGCCTGCTTCAATCCATACAAAGATCTCTTGAGCTTACACACATGATATGGATAAAATTGATCTTTAAAACCATCTGGTTATTCCATGTAGACTTCATCTGAAATGTAACCATTCAAAAATGCATTCTTCACATCTAATTGAGATAACTTGCAACCTTTGCAAGCAGTAATAGCTATGAGGGTCCTTATGGTTGTCATCTTTGCAACAGGACTATAAGTTTCATCATAGTCCACACCATATTTTTGTGCATATCCTTTTACAACAAGCCTGGCTTTGTACCTAGACACACTTCCATCTGTAAACCTTTTTGTTTTGTAAACCCACTTACATCCTATTACCTTCTGATTGATTGGTGTATGTACCAATTCCCAAGTCTCATTCTAAATGAGTGCATCATACTCTTCCCTCATAGCTTTTTCCCAATTCTCATTTCCTTTGGCTTCATCATATGTAGATGGGTCTTCATCTACTTTTATCATATAAGCATAATCTTTAGTAGTTAAGAATGAAGTATCATAGCTATACCTTGTTGGTTGCCATTTGTGTCTAGATGATCTTATGAGGTCTCCACTTCTTGAAGTTTCTGGTTCATCACATTCTAGATCAAACCTAGGCATCTCTTCAACTTAACCTGATGCTTCATTGTTCTCTTCTTCTTCAAGTATTTGAACTTTTGATTTACTTTTCTTCTAATTTTAATGTTTCTTCAAGAACTGCATAAGTATTATTTTTACCTGAATACCAAGTACTTTGCTCATCAAATGTGACATCCTTTGATACAAGAAATTGTTTTGTGGATGGACTCCACAACCTATATCCCATTTGCTTATAATCATTACCAATGAACACATATTTTTCAGCCATCACCCATAGTGATGCTTTCCTTGACTTGGTTGTATTCTGAAAATGCTCCTCCAAAGCACTCCATATATCACTTGCACTTTCAAGTCCTCTAATATGAGGAAGCAAGTAATCATTTACCGCAATGTATATAGTGCTCCTTGCTTGAGCATCCTTCTTCATCCAAATCTTTAAATCTACAAGCTCCTCCCTGGTTGGAACACTAGGATCTTTAAACGTTGGCTTTTCTTCTTCTCCTATGATGTATCCCATCAGATCTTTGCTCATAAGATGAGCTTCCATCCTCATAGACCAAGCTGGATAGTTCTCTCTATCCAACTTCTCAATTTGGAGACTATCTCCCATCCTTTCTTCACCTGTACTATCAAATCTTTAGCCGTATGAGGAATGAATATACCTTAGCTTCGAAATTTACTCCTTCTGATCCTTTTGATTGCTCTTGTGTGTCTCCCTTTATCTTTTCTCTCACACTTTCTCCTTTTGAGTCTTCAAATGTTGAATTTTGTATATCTACAGCAGTCGGGGTCTTCCTGTTCTTGAATTCTACTAAAACCTACTCTGATACCACTGATGGAGAGTGTTAATCTCCAAAAGACAAGCTACACTTGAGTTTAGAACATCTCTATGTCAAGTATAGCTCAAACCTTTCACCAATTTTGAAGTTCTTTACCAAAATATGAATAGTCAGCTTTTGCTATGAAAACTAGCTTCACTCAGAAAAGTCTACCTCACAAAATTCACTCATTGATTGATGAAATGGTTAAAGTTTTCTATGAAAATTCGTCACAACACTCTTCTAGTGTTTCCGAAACTACTCCAAGTTAAAGTTCTTCAAAAGAAATTACAAAACTTTAGATTTACTTCAATAAGTAAACATGTGTCTGAAACAAGCACTTACTGCAGGACACTTTTACATATACAACTTTAAACAGTTGGTTCTCACAAAATATAACCCGTTTGATAAAATGCTTTTGGACATAGATCGCTTACCTTCCAACGTAGATTTTGACTCCTCATTTGTGTAACAATTTACACTTTGCACCGAGATCTGATAAATTCTTTGATCATCGAGATTGCACATGTTTCAGAAGACACTTATCACTTCTTCACATACAAATGTTCCTACACACAATTCTCTCAGTCTGATTACAATTAGGCTCTAAAATCTTAACCATAGATGCATTAACTATGGGCTTAGAAATCTACAAAAGGATTCCTAAAATGATCAAACACAGAAGGAGAGATGGAGAAAAGATCACAACACAAGTTTCAGAGGTTTTCTTCTATTCTTATGGAAAACATCTGATTGATGAATCTTATACATTCATCATACATTTTCTTATTCTACTCACCTACTCTTGTTCTATATCTCTTCTCTCATATATGTCCTGACTCTATACTGATATATATAGGCATATATATATAAACTTGTCACCATTACAAACCATAAGTAGACTTAATATACATGTATATACAAATCACTATCTTCTGATTTTCCTCTTTCCTTCATACTCCATCCTTTGTTCTTTTCTTCATCTTCATTCTTCAATCTTCATTGTAGTCATCAATTAATGATTGTCTTGCCCCAAAACTACTTCTAATGGATTTGAAATGGTCTTGAAATCACACTAGCCAAACTTCTTCAAGAGATCTAGAATGTATTTCCTTTGCATAAAGTATATACCTTTCTCTTTATATAGTACTTCAATCCCAAGGAAGTACCTTAAAATCCTTAAATCAGAGATTTTATACTCACATCCAAGCTTCCTCTTTATGTCCTTGATTGTTGAAGAATCACTCACAAATTTGACATACAGACAGACATAAAGACGAAGAAAGACAAAGAGAAGCAGAAACAAAGCATTCAGAAAATCAAGCCTTAGTGAAGGGACAAATTCATGACTGTAATATAGTTCATAGAAACTTCCAGAAATACGCGTTTTGAATCTCGGAGCAAAATGTATATATATGAGGTAGAAGATCATAATACAATGAGTGAAGAAGGGAGCAGAGAGAGTGCATAGAACCGGAATAGAATAGTGCATATAGAAACTGAGGATAGTGATATAAAAGACGCCAGAGATTGCGTATGTAGAGATGAATAATAGAACCTGAACTGTCGGGTATTCATCTGAGAGAGATGGTAAGGAATAACTACTCAGAGTAGGAGAGTTTTCCATAGCTATGAGCAAAGTGAGGCCAAGCTATTTTTGTACACATCTTCTCTAATAGAAAACACATGTTCATGTGGAGGTTTGAGCGCATTCTTTGTATGTGAAGAAATCTGAGTGATTTCATGTTACTGTGAAAGTTAGTTAACAGTTACAGTTTTCTCAGTAAATGTTTTCTGATACATCTACAAGTTAGATCTCGCAACATAGTGTAAAGTTTTTCATGAGAGATAGCTCATCTTGAAGCCAGTAGTCTCAACTATAAGTTGATCAAAAGACTTCTATGAAACGGGACAAGTATGCACAGTACTGTGTCTGAAAGTAAAGACATGCAGAACTGGTGAAGTTTTTTCTTAAACTTCAGATAGTGTTCATTCACTGAAGGAAGCTCAGGTATTACTTCCTTACTTCATCAACAATCATTTGAAGTAACTACAACTAGAATTGTAGTTGATTTCGGTAACATTCTGGTACAATTACGGTGAGATTACGGTGACAGTCCGGTATCAGTCAGGTGAAGTTCCGGTGATATTCGGTGAGTTCAAAACACAATTTTGACACATATGAGTGATGGAAAGTATATCTAACAGTAAGCTAACGAAGAATTGTAAAGACTGAAGTAAATCAGATCAGAATTGAAGCCTGAAGGTGTTGGAAAACAAAGGTTTCAATATCCTATTGGACAAACAATGTTCCATTGGTTGTTCATTGTTCTATTGGTCAAATTGTTCAGGTATATTAGCATGTGTATAATTTCTTTGTATTCCTTCTATAAGAAACTATGCTGGGTAGCGTGGATAAGTCATAATCATCCCATCTCATCGACCAGAGATCAAATCCCCCCGATCAACATACGGCGCAACGCGATAGCTTTTTTAAAGAACTTTCATTTTCAAAAGACGCCGACGGACAACGATAGCATTGGATTGCTTTTTAGAATGAACGAATGCATGATCTTTTCATAGACTGTAGATCGTGGAGATTTATGCTTTTGGAGAGCTTTTGAAGGGATAACAAACACTATATAAACACAAGCTTGGGCTCATTGTATGCATCCTTCACCTAGTATTCAACACAAGCCTTGGAGCTTGGACCTCAATAGAGGTGGTGTTTCGTCTAGCACATGGGGCAGCCATGGTGCTAACTTGAAGCATGTTGAGGAGCAGCTATGGAGTTCTTCTTAATGATTCTTCTTGGAGAAGATGAAGGGTGTGCTCACACTCTAGCTCATGGAGAGGAGGTTATCTCTTGTTCATGGCAAGGAGACTTGGTCATTAGCAGCTTGATGGTGAGGATCGGCCATCTACATGTTGTAGTTGAAGATTGTCTTCTACAAGAAGATGTTGGGCTACTTCAAAGACATTGGATGGTGTTTAACATAAGATTTACATCTTATGTTAAGTATTCAGGTATTATATTCTGTTTATGCACACAAGTACTACTTGAAGTTTATGGAGGCAGTAGCATCCATATCAGGAGGAGTCCTATTCGGCATAGGTACAAGAGAATCAATACGTATATGCTTTATGCATATTTGGATGAGGTGTTTGAGAAGGTGTGTTCACATGAGTTTGAGGATTTCCGGCAGCAAACTTGTTAGCATTCCTTGCTACTTTTTAAGTATGTGATCTTTTCACACACGTATCTAACTTAGGGTCTTCCATAGCCTAAGCTTAGATGAGGGTTTGTTGATTATCTGTTTCACATTGATCCTTCCTCTTTTAGTCACTCATATTCACTCTTCTATAACCTATTAGGTCACACATCTCATGTATATTCAGATTTCTGCCCATACATCTGAATATGTTTACATTCACTCATTCATCTATTTCTCATCACATAGAGTGGTTGAGAGTTTTGCTCCCACATTGTACATTGAACATTGGTATATATGATACTATGAGTAAGCGATGGATTACGTAACACCTTACACATGTCGTCTATTCTTTCTCTATCTTTGTCTCATCATTTGTATGATTAAGTTGTGGAATGTTCATGTTTTGTCAATATTGAAGATTGCTAGATTCTATGTTGTATATGCTGGACCTATGGAACCATGGACCTGTGACATGAGCCAAGGGCCTACCTCATTTCCAACATTTGGTATCAGAGCACTAAGGTTTTGGTTTCAGAACTTTAGATCTTTGGCATCAATGCATTAAGGCTCATTCAGATTCCCAGGTTTTCCAAAATTCCAGATTTACAACATATGATTTAAGGGCATCTTCCAACATTTGACATTTGACATACACACTTAATCTAGATGAGTAGAGATTTGAGAATTAGACAATTCAGTCACATGTGTATTCATCAGTGTGGAGTATGAAGTTGATGATCTGTTAGCAGCTGAATATTTTTGGAAGAGTATGCAAATACTTTACAAAAGTATTGTTTGAAGACCAAGACTTGATGAAGAGAAGACTACTTCAAATTCAAGGAAGAACAATGGTTTAGAGAAGATGAAGGAATCAGATCAACATCAAATCACAGGTATCAATTTTTACTATCAGATTATCATTCGTAGGTCATGTCTTAGAAGAGCAGTTATGAAGAGATTTGAAGGTTTCAAGGAGTTCTTTTATATGCTTTCATCATTTGAAAGTTAAAGGCTACATCAAAACAGGTATCTAGAGGTTTTTCTAGAGAGTTTTGAGAGATCTCTTTCATGGCAAGAAAGCTTATCTAAGAAGAAAAATGTGAAGATGGGATGAGTTTTTCAGCCAATTTTCTGGTGTAACTTGGTTGGATATCAAGGTACAAATGTGATCTAGAGAGGTAACTCTAGAAGGGTAATTCATCATTCAGACAAAAGATTGGTGAATTTAGTCGTTTCAGACATTTGAAACAGAATTTTGATTCAGAGATATGAGGAGATGATAAAACATGTTTCTATATTCACTTCCATTTGTATACCATGGTTGTTTTATCTCTTACTCTTAGTATTAGAGAAAGAGAAAAAGTTCATTTGAAGAGGTCAGAGTGTTTGCTACTTCAAGATGAAGAAAACAAAAGGTATGGAAGAGAAGTTTGAAGATGTTGACATCATCATCAGGTGGAAGAAAGATGCAGAAGAAGAAAGTCGATCATTTCCAAAAGAAAAGTAAGGCTTCCTTTTCTCATATACTTTCCATATACTTTTCCTATTTTATCCTCTACATCCAAAGACAAGTCTACGAGAACATCTTGTTTAAAGAAGAAGCAGTTTCTTGTTTTGCATTACACTTGGTCATGATTTAGTAGATTTGACAAAGGATTGCATTGAGAGAAAGAAAAAGCAGCAGATATATGTTGTGACTCATATGTGTATGAGTTATGTTTTAGTTGAAGCTTTTGAGCAGGCAGCTTATATGTTCCCTCAAAGAATTCTTGGAGTGTCAATACAGAGCTACTTGGTATATGACAAGTTGCAGAGAAGTATATTTCTTCTTTATCTAACTCTTGAGGTAAAAGAGTTTTTTGTAGCAGATGTTGAAGACTTGGGTTGATGTTTTATGTTTGGAAAAGGTTACCTCATATTCAGTATTTTCAGAAAACTTCAGAAAATTTAGATTGTAGATGTACAAGTCAATGGAGAATCTACTTTCTATGATTGTCTAGACTTTTGGATACATGTTTGTATTCAAAAAGGTGTTCCATCATATCCTATCACTTGTTTGAAGTGGAGTTAGCCAAAAGAAAATCAAGCAGATACTATCACATTTCACCCGGGTAGAATATGAAAGATATGAAGTATCAACTTGCAGCTTTTGGAGTTCTCAAGGTGAGAAGTTTGTCCACTTATGTTTCAAGTAGGAGTTACAGATTCTTGGAAAGGATTTGTTTGCAGAAAAGTTTTACAACTTTTGAGAAGCATGGACACTTAGAGACATTAAAATGAGTGATTAAATGCATGCGCAGTATCACGGGGGGGAAAACTAGTTGTTATTTGAATTTCTTTGTGAGGGAGAAGGGCCTAGGAGTGAAGAGGTGAGTGAGAAGAGCAAGGGGGTGCAAACCTTTTTGAATTTTTAGGTTTTTGGGCTTGAGTATCGCGATCGGTTGAGTTTATGTATCGTGATACCAAAATTCCCTTGTATCGCGATACTCGCCGAGGTATCGTATCGCCGGGTACCAGTCTTCGTATCGCGATACAATTGTGGTATCGTGTCGCCAGATTGGTATCGTGATCACACTTTACCACAGTGGTATCATATCGTTACCTACTGCGGTATCGTATTGCCCACTTGCCGGTTTCGTACCACGATACCATTTCAATATCGTATCGCCTGAGAACTTGGTATCGTATCGCTCCTGATCGAAGTATCGTATCGTTAATCCCAGCAAGTATCGTATCGCCCACTCCCTAGCGTAGTATCGCGATACCATAACTAGTATCGTATCGTACAAGTTGGTGGTATCGTATCGCCGCTTGTTCTGGTATCGTATCGTCTCATTGTCGGGGATCGTATCACGATACCAAGTTAGTATCGTATCGGCGGTGTCCGGTATCGTATCGCAGCCAAGTCCCATATCGTATCGTTTGCTACCCGATATCGTACCGCCTCTGTTCTTTGGTATCGTATAGAAGGGCTTCCAGTATCGTATTGTCGCGGGTGCTCAGGTATCGTATCGTGAGAATTGTTGGTATCGTATCGTGGCAATAGATCAGTGTCGTATCGTCTGCTGCAGCAAGTATCGTATCGTGTAGATTCCAAGTATCGTATCGTTGGCATCTCGGTATCGCCCAGTGCAATATCGCCTGGAAGTGGTATCGGCCAGAGTGGTTGAAGCATTTTGTCAGGTAACTTGAGGCATTGGAAGAGCTCCTCAAGAAGAGCCTCTGAGACTTAGAGAGTCTTAGGAGGGTGAATGAACTTGAGGTCAGGGAGAGTGCTAAGTAGCCGAAGAAGTGTCATATCTTCTGTGGGAAGTGCTGCCCAGGTTAGTCACCACTCTGCCTATTCAGAGACCTCTAGTGACTCAGAGGAGGAAATACCCATGGCTTCGGAAGACATGCAGGGTCCAACTCCAAGTAGAAATTTCATGACTACTGTGGAGGGAGATTACCGTACTTCCTTGCAGTATGTGTCTACAAATGCCCAGGAGATCCCCATCTACTTGGATGGCTTGAATAGATCTATGGCTAGAATGGTAACTTCCATGAATGCCACAATCGTGCCCCGACCGGCTGTCAAGTACGAAGGAGGAGCATACGTGGACAAAATTGGTCACATCTACATCGTGACTGAATTTCCTGAAATGATCAATGAAAGGGGAGAATTAGTGGAACCAGAAAACTCCGGAAGAACAAACCCTGAAGAGCTAGTGACTACCCCTAGAGGCAGATCCCAAGTAACTCGAGTCTTGAGAGGAGACTTGATACCTCAAGACGACTATTTATTGGAAGTCTATATGATCCATGGATCAGACTTACTGCTTCAAACAGACTTACTGGCTCCAGGGAGAGAAGAAAGCCCTATGACATTTTATGAGCTAAAGGATCCAGAAGATGAAGCTAGACTCACATACTTGGACAAAAATCAGAGGGATATTGGCTCGTGAGTGCCTTAGACAGGGCTCGGCTGAGATACATGGGTGTGCCTGTATTTCCTCAGAGAGATCAGGCAACTACGTCGCAAAACCCTTTTGGAAATCAACAAGAGACAGAACATACCACGTCAGGACAGACCAGCCAACGAAGTGTGCCAAACCGTACTCATGTGCAATTTGCAACTCCAGGAGTGCAAACACATAATCAGGCCCACGCAGGGGTAGGTAATTAGTACCGACCACCCATAAGACCATGACCACCAGTAGGAGGACAGCAGGGAATGCCCCCAGTTAGACTAGCAGTCCCTGTCTTCCCTGTAATGCCGAGACTGCCTGAACCAATGAGAAAACTGAGACCTATACAAGTGGCCAAGTGTGTAAGAAATCATTATGATGGATTAGGAGAACCTTACGATCACATTGCCGAATTTAAACAAGTTCTAAGGGCAGAACAAGTAGACGACTTCTTTGTGTAGTATGAGTCTTTTGGACTCACCCTCACAGGAACGGCTCTAACTTGGTTCCAGCCACTGGACCCTAATCAATTTGGGAACATGGAGCAATTCTTTCAAGAATTCATTGGGGAATTCACGAGTAGAGGGATCAAACACAATTCCGCATCTTTAATCCATAGTTTTAAACAGAACCCTAATGAAACAGTGAAAACTGTAGCCCGAAGATTCAATCAGTATGTGGATAGATGCCATGTTGCAGAGAGACCCACTCAACAAAAAATGATTTCATTATTTTTGGATGGACTCAAGAATGGAACCCTAAGGACCTTAGTGTACGTGAAAAGACTACAAACTCTGAGTGAATGTCTTCAGGAATGCATTGATATAGAAGATAACCTAGCTGAGGACCTCAAGAGTACTCCCAGTCCCACTAAATCAGAAGACTCGAGAAGTACGATTACTTCCAACACTAGTAATATGGAGGAATTGGCTGAATTATTAGCAAAAAAACTAGGAGTCCAGGGACAAAGAACTTATCAACACCCAGCCCAAAGAGTGCCTATGCTACGAAGATGTAGCCTATGTGGAGGAGATCACCCCACACACATGTGTGTGCGAGGAGGGACCGGTGCACATCAAAACTACCTTTACAACAGACAGCACCAACCAGGAACCGCTTTGTACTGCCACATAGAACAAAAATACACTAATCACACCACTGAAAGTTGTCCATTCAATCGGCAAGCAAGACCATTTCAACCACCACAGTATCGACCATATGGATATCCACCTAGAGAGCAAGGCAGAGAGATGCCCAGATAATATCCAACACCAGCAAGAGTACCAAGACAGTATGAACAGGCACCATATCCACCACCACAGCCAGTGCTAGGACCACAACTGTCACAACCTCAACAAGTAGTACCAGTGAAGTATACTCAGCCCGAAGAGAATTTGGAGAGAGCCATAGTGCCACCATCATCTACAATCAATGAGGAATCAGCGAACCCTGGATATGAGCTGCCACCAGGAGATTAATACCCATATGAAGCCAATATGGTAGATTACGACGAACCTATGATTCGGCGTATTATGGATATGGAAACTATGACCCAAGCTATGGCACTGAGGTCACAACTCTAATGTATACCACTCCCAAAGCACAACCACCCATGAGACCAACCATTAGATCACCTGTACCAAGGGGACCTTGTTATAGGTGCGGAGGAGACCATTTTATTAGAGAGTGCCCTCGACCTTACAATCCACCACCACCTAGGACTTGGGAAGGATATTGTAGTGATTGTGGAAAGGAACATCTTTTCAGAGATTGCCCTAAGAATCCAACCAAAGTCCAGGACACTGCGCCTATCAATGTAATTGAAGTGATAGAAGGATCTGGAAGTGATAAGGAATATACTGTGCCACTGAAAGCCATTACAAGAGCTCAGATAAGGCAACAAAAAGGGAAACAACCAGAATGGGAACAAGTGAGCAATAAAATCGTGAGTCCTAAAGTTCAGGTAGTGGAAGATTCAGAAGATCTAGAAGAGAGTGCACAGAACACCAAAGCTCAAAAATGGAAGAAAGAAGAGAAAAACTCAAAAATAAATGGACAAAAGATGAGAGTCAAAAAAGTAAAAAACAAGCCCGAAACAGAAGGGAACATAAAGAACAAGGGATTCGAGAGGAGACCCCGGTGTCACCACTTATCCAAGAGAAAGAGAAACCGGGATCAATTCTAGCTGACCCAAAACCAGACGACTTAGACATGTGGCTGAAAGCTTACCAAGCTAGAATTAAGACTAGGCCGAATATAGAGCAACACGAAAGACTCTACCCACAGGGGGAGCTGGAAAAGGAAAGATTAGCGATATGTAGGCAACTTATAGAGGTAGCACAAGCAACCCTAGAAAAGACTATCCCAGTTTTGCCAGAGACAAGGATAACAGATGATCAATACGAAGAATGTGTCCAATCCCAAGGTAAAGAACTTAAAAGGAAGGAAAACATGGATGAGCAAATGAAAACTCAAGATGAACCTGTGTCAATAATACCGGACTTAGAGGGAGAATGGCCGAAGGAATTATGGAAGAGAATACAGGAAGAACAATGGAAGAAAAATGGAGTATCAAAACCTCCTTTCGAGGAAATAGATGTGGAGGTTTATCAATCAAATACCAACCTAGAGGAAGTATATGAGGAAGTATCAAGACTCGATAGGAGGAGGGAGGAAACCCTGAGTATTTCTACCTTACCGAATTATATGGGAGAATACGAAAAGGAGTCTATAATAATATGAGCACCCATAGTACATGGAAAAGGAAAAGGGGAGCTCAGAAAAAAGTTCACACAATCTAACGGAACTTAAGAAAACGAAAGTAAAATGCAAGTTGACCGTGGAAGAATTACTTCAACTTAAGCCACAATTATGGAGACAATTAGCGAGCCAATTAGAATTAGGGCAAGAAAGGGAAGGAAAGGAAAAAGAGAACACATCTAAAATACAAATCCTAGTGGATAAAGTGGGAGAGTTTAGTGAAGGTGACGAAGGCAATACCTGTCTGCCTGTCACTTACAATGGGTACATGACCAAGGCTATACTAGACACGGGAGCCGGGGTAGGAATTGCCACCAAGGAGATATGGGAGAAATGGGGGAAACCTGGCTTATGACCCACATGCATGAAGCTACAACTAGCAGACGGTCATGTGGAGAAACCCTTAGGAATATTGGAAAGAATCAAATTAACCACTTGTGGAGTAGAATTTGAACACACATTAGCCATCTGTAAGTTCGAAAAAGCCAACAACTACGAAATGATATTAGGGTGACCCTTTATGAGACAAATGCCGGTAGTGCAAGACTGGGGAAGAGATTCATTGTACCTACAACATCAAGGAAACACGACCAAGATAAACTTGCATACATTTGCTTATCGAGATGTCCCTCCGTTACAGTGGAATCCCATACACAAGGAGGAAGATGACCTATCCATGCATAGTGCTGGATCGAGCGATCAACCTTGGATGCACGAGGATGCTCAGTTATGGATGTGCAAAGAGGCGAAGAAGGAGGAGAATAAAAGACAACAGTGGCCGATAGGACATCCTAACTACCGAACAGTAGAGGACCCTGATTACATGCCTCAAATCTTTCTCGATGAGACCTTTGAACTGCATGGATGGATGGTAATCTTAGCCACCTTAGATGTGTGTGTGAATGAGGAAGTTTTAACAATGAACGAGTGCATAGATGAGGAAGGCTATGATGTAAATCTTTATATGGTTGTTCTTCAAGAAGTAGAAGAAGGGGAAGTTTTGGAAAAAGAATGGAAAGAGGAATATGAGAGTATAGAAATGGAACCGGAATTCGACTCCGAAGAGAGTTACCTAGACACCATTCAAAGAGAGGGACAACAACCCACAAAGATCTTAGCAATTGAAGCTGCTCCCATGGTACAAGAACAAGTGGAAGACATGAGTAAGACGGAACCGAACCCTGATCTTTTTGAAGTTCCTGAACATTTTAAAAAATATGAAGTAGAAGAAAGAAAGGTAGCCATTCAAATGCCTAAACGAGAGGCCAAAGATGGAGAAGCATATGAAAACAAAGAACAAACGAAAAAGATTGTAGTAACAGTGGAAGACGGAGAGGAGACATGCACATACATAGGCAAAGATGTATCAATTGAAGAGGAAGAAGAACTCATACAACTTATCCAAGAATATAGAGATGTATTCGCATGGACATACAAGGATCTCAAGGGTGTCAAACCCAATATTTGTTCTCATCGAATACCAATGACGGCAGACACAAAACCTTCTAAACAACGTCCTTATACATATAATGAGGTTTATGCAGCCAAAATTAAGGAAGAAATTGACAAACTACTAGCTGCAGGATTCATATATGAGATAGAACACACCGAGTGGGTTTCGCCTTTAGTGGTTGTGCCGAAGAAAAATGGAAAATTGAGGGTGTGCATTAACTTGAAAAAGGTCAATGCAGCCACCATACGCGATAGCTATCCATTACCCATCACAGACCATCTATTGGAAAGAGTAGCAGGAAAGGAAGTCTATAGCTTCTTGGATGGATTCTCCGGATACAACCAAGTAGCTATTGCTACTGAGGATCAACATAAGACCGGATTCGCAACCGAATGGGGAGTCTATGCTTTCAGAGTGATGCCTTTTGGACTCACTAATGCACCTGCTACTTTTCAACGATTGATGTGTCATGTTTTCAAGGAATTCCTGAAAAAAAGCATGGAAGTGTATGTAGATGATCTATGTACATACTCGAATCAAAGACGAGATCACATTCCCGAATTAAGAAGAATATTTAATAAATGCTGTCAGTATCGAGTCTGCCTAGACCCAGAAAAGTGTGTCTTCATGGTGAGACAAGGGAAGATCTTAGGACACATAGTCTCAAGAAATGGAATATCCATGGATGAGGACAAGATCAAGGTCATTTTAGAGCTTCCTAGACCAAAGAATGTGAAAGAGGTACAAGCCTTTATGGGACATTGTGGATATTACCGTCGGTTCATTGACATGTATGCCATAATAGCCAAACCCCTGTATGGTCTCTTAACTCAATTCACTTGGACTGAGGAGTGCGAGAAAGCATTCAATGAATTAAAAAAGAGACTTAGCACAACCCCAATTCTGAAAATGCCCAATTGGAACAAGCCGTTTCATATTCATGTGGATGCGTCTAATTATGCAATTGGATGTATCTTAGCCCAACCGGCCGATGAAGGAAAGCTAGATCACCCAATTGCCTATGCGAGTAGACAACTAAATCAAGCGGAAAGGAATTATAACACTACTGAACGAGAAGGGTTAGGAATGGTCTACGCAGTGAATAAATTTAGACACTATCTTTTAGCCAACAAATTCAAGTTCTTCATAGACCATCAGGCCTTACTGTACTTGGTTAATAAACCCTGTAACACGATTAGTAAGATGGTTCTTACTGTTAATGGAGTTAAACTTCGAAGTGGTAGTAAAAAAGGGAAACGCGCATGTAAGAGCAGACCACCTTTCTAGGTTAACCCACGGAGAACCGCCAAGTGGAATACCCGATGATCTGCCAGATACTTATTTGTTCAATCTGGAAGTATGTCCAAAGTAGGCAGAGAAATTAATTCCTATACTCACCCATGGCCCACAACACTCAATCAATAAGAATAGCAAAAAGGCAATTCTTCAATCAAGAAATTTGCACATTATTGCTGGAAGTGTGTACTATAAGGAACCCAATGGAGTGTTGCTAAGATGTGTCGAGGAGGAGGAACAAAAGAAACTAATTGAGCAAGCACATGTGAACAAATGGAGAACACACCAAGGAACGTATGGAACCATTCAAGAATTGAAAAGATTAGGAGTGTACTGGCCTGACATGCCCAAGGACGTCCATGACTACGTGAGTAATTGTGCAGAATGCCAGGAGACAACTTCGGAGGATCATATGCCAATACCATTTTCAACCATAGCACCCAATTGGAGTAAAACATTGGTTAAATTTCTAAAGAACAGAGAACATGAGGAAGGAATAAGTTTAACTAGAAGACGATCCCTAGAAGAAATGAGCAATACTGATGGGAAAACAATTGTTTAGGAGAGGAAAGGATAATCAATTACGATTATGCATACATGAAGGAGAGTATCTACCCATATTAGAGATGGCACACGCAGGTGCCGCGGGAGGTCATTTTTCAGCTGAGAGAACTGTCAAAATGATCCTCTTCGCCAGCTTGTGGTGGCCAACTCTACATATGGATGCGGAGACTTATGCACGAAGCTGTGAAATGTGCCAAAGGGCTAAATACCCAATTCGGAGAGATGACATGCCATTAAGACCTATGGTGTGCGCGAGAGCATTCTCCAAGTGGGGTATCGACTTCATTGGACCCATCAACCCACCAGCCAAAGGATCTCATGTGGAGTATATCATAGTAGCCACATATTACTTAACCAAATGGGTAGAAGCAAAAGCTACAAGAAAGAACGATGCTCAAACCACTGCTAAATTCCTTTTCGAGAATATATTCACTCGTTTCGGATTACCAATTGAGATTGTGAGTGACCGAGGAACGTACTTCCTTAATGAAGTAATAGAGTCACTAATGAATGAATTTTTAGTGATTCACAAGAAATCAGCCCCATATCATCCCCAAGCCAACGGTCAAGCCGAAAGTTCCAACAAGGTATTATGTTCTGTATTGACAAAGATTGTCAATAATGGAAGGTCGGATCGGGACAAACAATTGCATCATGCAATTTGGGCCTTCCGAGTAGCATATAAGACTGCCATTGGAACTACCCCATTCAATTTAGTGTATGGGCAGAACGCTATTTTGCCGATTGATTTTTTGATCCCAACCTTGAGAGTAGCCCAACAGTATGAATGGAACGGACATGAGTTATCCCAACAACTCCACCAAATCGAGAAGTTACATGAAACTAGGTTACAAGCAGTGGCAGGAATCTACGCAGCCAAAAGAAGACAAAAGGCATATTATGATGCACATATAAAAGACAAAGGACTTAAAGAGGGAGACTTAGTCTTGGTGTACACCTTAAAACAACATGCCAAGAAATTACAAAAATGCGGATATGGACCTCTGATCATCAATAGAATCTCTACTAGTGGAGCAGTTAATCTAGCCACGCTAGATGGAGATATTCTTCCTAACTACATAAGTGGATGTAGAGTTAAAAGGTTCATGGAGCCATTGACAGATCAAATGTTAGCACGTCTAGTAGGTGCTCAAAATAGGAAGAAAGAGGAAGAACGGATTAGAGAGGAGGCCCGATAGGAAGCCCTAGTATGCATTAAGAAAAGGAAAGAATGGATTAGGCAGAGAGACGAACGCTATTTCCAAGGCGAGGAGCCCATCCCTATGGCTAATTACCAAGTCCATAACTCTGATACAACGAGTGCTTGCCAGACACAACCGTACCTAAATCTAGGGATTGACAAGACATAGTACAAGTTGATAGACGCGTTGATAGACTCAGGAGTAGGACTTAGTTGCATACGAAATACCGTCATTAAAGATCTACAATTAAGTATGAATTCCACAAGAGCCCGATTGATAGGAATTGGAGGTCAAACCCTACAATGCATTGGAACAACAGTAGTATCCCTCCACCTAGGAAATTCCTCCATGGAACAAAGAGTCTTAGTGTGCAAAGATGAGGATTTAATAGAAGATTTAATCCTAGGACATGACTGGATCATTGAGAACGAAGTTAGCATCAACCTAGTTCAAGGCTATGTTTCTGCCAAGATCGGGCATAAAGAAATTTTCAGCTTATTAGGAGAGAAGCCTTTACTTCAACCAAAGGTAGTCGAGAGTTCTGAGAGCTGCCAAGAAAAGACACTGGAAAATGATCCCAATCCTCATATCTCAGAAACCAATCTAGAAGACAAAGAAAGTTCAAACTATGCAATGTCTACAGAAGGATCGAAATCACCACATTCAGGTGAGGAACAGCAAGCCACTAAAGAAACCAACTCTCCTAGGGCTCCTCACCTAGCCAAAAGATCACCATATTGGAAAACAACAAGCAGATACTCGTATCAAGGGAAGGACAAATACAAGTGGGTACGCAAGGATCAGGTGCAAAACGAGAAGAAGTCAGTGCCCACACTTAAGAAGAAAGCAGAAATCAAAAAGTCAGCTACACCAAAGTCCACACCAACAGGACTCTTGCAGGTATGGATCCCGAAGTCGTTGATTGAAGCTCAGAGAGCACGCCAACAGATATGGATTCCCAAGAAGGTCACACAGGCAGCTAAGCAGGCAATAAGCACTCAGGAGGATGCAATACATCAGGAAAAGCGAATGACCCAACCACATCAGATTCGTCCCAGAAACAAGAAAAGAACCGTCTGTACTACTAGAACGCTAATGGAAACAAAGAGAACACATGAAGCCCGAAGAATCAAAGCAACAAAAAGACCTCTCTCAGTGGTCACAAAATGGATTTGGAAACCCAAGCAACTGCAAGGAGTGGAAAATCGAAGCAACAGAGATTCCCATTGCACTCATGAAGCCTCTAATGCACCTCAAGTATGCATAATAGGGCCACAATACGAGGCCAAGCATTCGGCACATGATGTACATTATAAAACTAGTGGTGCACATTCTCCAAGAGAAATTAGATCTTATCTTCAACTCTCTTAGGAATGGACAGACTATGTACATAAATAAATGCTTCGGCTATACTAACGCTTGTTTTCTTTCAGGATAAGAAATAAAAAAAATGTGGTAAGAGATCTTACTTATAGAACCATGGGAGACGGAGTGATGTAACGACAATAAACACTACATTGCACTACACAGCTACATGCTTTCCTTTGATGCTAATGCACTCTACCTGACAAGTGCAGATGGCTTCTGAAGACTCGGAGGCTACAATTCAGGAGGAGGTACAGGAATTTCCTCCCCAAAGTCTCACACAAGCCAAAGGACATTGGTTTAGAGAAGAGCAACCAGTAGGACAATATCTCTTCTTGGCGAACATAAAAATCATGGACATAGACCATCACTTTCCGATTATGTCCCAGGACTTCAGAGTATTGCATGAACTACCCTCTACAATTGACATAATGAAGAAAGCAGGCATTCATAAGTATTTTAAATTGCCCATATATAAGCTTGACTTCCAAAGATACACGCAAGTCATGAACACCTTACAGCCGGCACTGCATGATCCATTGGTGCCCGAAGCCAGAGTGATGGATAAAGGAGGCGAATGGGTTGTCATACAATTTACACACGACTTAATTAAAGAAGCATTCGATGGAAGAAGGACAGTGTCACTATGGTAAAGGAAGAGAGTCGTGGAGCAAAGACACGAACTTTTCTTGACATTAACAGAGTCGATATAGAAGAGGAAGTCAGACTAATTCACCAACACTTATGCTTTCCAAACATGAATCGATACACGGCTCCCCAAAAGATCATTGTTCAATTACTATCCCATGCAATCAAGCAAATTGGCAATCAAATTAATCTGACTCCATATGTCCAAGAAAGACTATTCGAGGCCAAAAAGCAATGGAATAATAAGAAGTTCCTCAACGGCAGCGTTGCACTAACAATCTTGATTTATCATGCCTTGGGCATACGAGAATACTTGCAGAAAATGCCATCTTTGATTGCTCTTGCTCAGTATGTCAAAGTCGCCACAGTTCCTAAAAAGAGAAAAGGAGTAAAGATTGTGGAAGTGGCAGAAACTAGTTCTCAACCCAAAATGAGAGGCACGAAGAGACTCAGAGAAGTTAGTCAAGTGGAAGAGGAAGTCCCAACAACAAAAAGAATCCATGTGCTCCCTAAAACAACCATTGAAGGGCAAAAAACAATAACAGAGGAAGAATTGAATAAAGCCCTGGAAGAGACCCATCAATAAACAAAAGGCCAAGTCAATTTATGGGTGCAAGGTCATCATTATCAACAGACCCAACAAGAAATGGAAGCGAAAAGAAAGCTCACCAAAGTCCATCGGTACAGGGAAATAGGGCTGGACAATTCAAGCTCATCCTCGGATGCACAAGAAGAGCCCGACAATTCACTACTAAATGTAGATATTCAAAGTGAGTCCAAGGATGATGGACAATGGGCAGAGTTGAATGAAGTTAACTACAATGAAGAAGCAGACAACATAAAGACGGATGATCACATTACACATCCTGATACGAACACCAAAATTCAGGAAGCAGACCAGGAAGGTACATACGTAATAAAACTTAATGAGACTTCCACTATTCGTATCAAGGAGGCTACACCACCACGTGGAATGTCCGTAAAGATACCAAAGGAGGAGCCTCAGAAAGAGAAAATAGAGGACGAGGAACCCTTCAGACCAATACGAGTGGTGGCAGAACCCTCCCCCATGGATGTCAAATTTCAAGGGAGTTCCACAAAAGCTATTAAGATGGATAAGGAAGAAACTGAACCACAAGTACATCTCCAAATCAGACAACCACACAACGAAACCATCCATGTGGAGCAAGGAAGAGATGTGCTCACAGGCGAAACTCCAAGCATACCAAGAACTTGGTTGACTGTAGACATTGCTCAACTCAAGCCTGTGGTACAAGAAATGATTCGAACTGCTCTAGATACGCAACAACTAATGCTTGAGGCTGACGAAGACTAAGACCAAGCAATGAACGACAAACATGAGCTTCAAGAAAAGAGTAAGAATCTTTTGGCCGAATTGAACTTAGAAAGAGAGCACATCAGAAACAAAGAGAAAGAAGTCCAAGCAGCTAAAAAGCAGTGCAGTGAGTTAATGACCGAAAACGAACGTTTAAAAGCACAACTGCAAGAAGTACAGAGAAAATAGGAAGCTAGCGAGATTGAGAAGGCAAGGACGAATGCTAGGAGCAAAATATTGGAATCTCAGCTCAAAGTATATATGGAGGAAGCAGAAAACCTAAGGAACCGAAACAAGGAGCTCATGACAGCTCTTCTCAGTGATCAGCCAATAGAAGCTAACGAAGGCTCAGTAAAGGATATCAAAGAGTTGGAAGAAAAGATAACTAAAATGGAAGATCAGCTCAGACAGGAGCAACTCACCATTACCGAATGGGAAAAAAAGTACATGGATGATACGGTAGCCCTAAGAACTAAATGGAAGAAAGCTGAGAATCGGTATATGCTGCAATGTAAAGAAGATACTGATCATTTGGATATCGTGGCACAAGAACTGCTCAAACACAAGGACACCATTGCAAAGAACACGGAGGAAATCAAGCAGAAAGATGAATTCATTAAACAGCTTCAGGAACAGTTAGAGAAAAAAACAATTCAGGGGACACCAGTAGTTCCACAATCTGCAGAGGCTAATGTGGAGACTGAGGTACGTCCTCTCTCTCCCCCCTCATATCATTCACCGATAAGGGAGGCACAGGAGGTCCACATTGATCATAATAATCAGGACATTGCAGAATTGAGCTGGCCAGAAAGGGCACTGCTGGTGTCCCAGCTCACTGCTGATTTTGAAGACCAAATAATACAAATCATGAAGGAAGCTCACATAGAAAACAAACAATTAGAGCAAATTTTGAAGCCCTTCAATGTACCATATGGTCTTCTAAAGGAACAAACGCGGCATTATATAAGGAAAACCACTAATCAAGAACCTGATAGCAATCTCCAGTTCGACAAGAATACTTTCAATTACACTCAAGAGGAGTTTGAGAAGGCGGATCCTATCTGGAGGCGGAAAATTTTGGAAAGAATCCTACATTGCGGGTATGGTGGGAAGCATCACCATATGTGCTTCAAGTCAATCCATCCTTTTGTCCTGTACCTTGCAATAAGCCTGGACGCAATTTTGGGAAGGACAGCGCCAAGGCAATATCAATAATCAGTGGCTCAACTACCCGTTATTACCTAGCCCTCCACACAATTACTTACCGATGGAGGAATATATGGTAAAAACTATGGAATTTTGGATTGCCAGATATGCTACAGTCCTTGATTTAGCTGTTAAAATGACAAATAAGATATTCAACATGCTACTCATGGTAATCAAAGTATTCCAACACGCAAAATACACTTTTTTGAATTTCATTGGCATTACGCAAGGATCGGAAGCACTCATTTTTTATCTATCCACTATTCCAAGCCGTCTGACACTTATGGCATATTATTCTCGAATCATGTTTTTGCCGTCAACGTATATGCAAACTTGAATGCGCGTCTGGTTGCTTATGAAACAAGTTTTTTTTTGGATCATCGACAAGCACCAGAAGATGGATTTAAGTCCCAGCAATGGAAAGAATTTATGATTTGTCACGCTAATCTGCTGAATCAATGAGAGCAAGAAGCCATACAAACATACACACGTCGCCACAAAAAGCCTGTCGGGGACGACAAAGTTCAGGAGGAGGGACGTGTGGAAGGGGAATCAAGCAAGAAAAGAAGAAGAAGAAGAAGATCAAAATCAAAACCTGCCCAATAAAGGATGAAGATCATGATAACAGAAGAACCACCCTCTGCACAAAGCCCCGTAGGGGCACGCATCAGGCAACAACGTGAATCATCCAGGTCCTGAGAAGTGGAATTAAAGATCAATCAGAACCAGGACATTTCATGGGAAGGACGGACTAGGGCCAGGAACTATACATGAAGAAGTGCAAGACAATAATTGGCAGGTAGTAATCCTTCCGATGATAGCGTGTGGTGAAAAGAAGGTAAATAGGCTCAAAGCAATACAACAAGGTCACATGTGTGCAACCAGGACAAATCAGAATACCACAAGCAAGACATAGGTCACTAGTGGCGTGCGTGACAACCCCACTGAATACAGCAACCCAGATATGTGATGTACGGAATACCAAGGGGCAAAACAGAAGCAAAGGACAGAGATCAAATAAAATAACAAATTCTTTGACGATCCTTATTGCTTCTACGACCACTGGGTGCGTGTATTCAGAACTCTTAAAGCAAGCCGAAGACAGAAGCAAAGGACAAACCTCGGATAAGATAACCAATTGTCTGACGGTCCTTATTGCTTCTTCGACCATTGGATGCGTGCACTCAAAAGACTTAAACAAGCAGCCAACGAGAAGCTAAAGCCTGTCAAGGGACGACAGAGACAAAGAGGAGGAGAGTGTTGTAGAGCAAAGGAGTAAAAGAGAAGGGCCCCAAAATTTTCGAATTAATGGGCATATTTTTCTTCTTCAAAGTCCTAGAGAATTCCCTCAAGCCATGTAAATGCACTAGAGGAGTCCTCTAGTTGCATAATCCCAATTTGTTGTAAAATATCCCTTGTAAACTAGTAGGAGATTCACCTTTTTTGTAATAAAGTGCCAGTCTCTTGTGTGAAAGGAACAAACTTAGGGCACATGTATATAAGTCACTTTGTGACTCTTTGTAGAGACTTTTTGTCATTGTGAAGAAGGAGCTCTCCTGAATTTTCGAATTTGCCTCTTTCTTGCAGATTTCTATCTTCTGTTTGATCTTGTATGTGTGTGTAATGCTTGGAATGTGTGTGTAGGACTGTTGTCTACCCCTCCACATTGTTTTTGAGCTACTGTAGTGCGTGTGTGAGCTTGTAGGAGTTGTGGTGTGAGTGCGGGTGTTTCCCACCATTCACTAATTTGGCCATAACTTGAAGCAGAGTTGTCAAAATCGAGTGAAACTAGTTCCAATAGATGCATATCGTCGAGAGCTTTGAAACGAGTACCCTATTGACTATATTCAGAGTTTGGAGCTGGGCGAAATCCTTGATTTTCTGAAAACTACTGTAAGAGGTATCGCGGCAGGCACCTTCAACATTTCAGTGAGTTTGAGAGGTGGATTAGTCTTTTCTCATGCATGCCAGTTTAATCACTTCATTTTCCATCATGTGTGCATATGTCTTCATACACTTGGTTAGGTCGTTCGATCGAATTGACATTTAAATGTGTGTTAATTTCCCACTATATGCACTTGTGTTGCAATAGAGGTACAGTCTCATTGGCACGAGTCCTTGAGTCTTCTTGACTCAAGTACACAATGACATTATAATCACAGGTACTTCAGATGAAGGAATCAAGGAGGTAAAAAGATTGCTTGAAAAAGAGTTCAAGATCAGTGATCTAGGAAAGTTATCATACTTTCTTGGAATGGAAGTTACATATACAGATCATGGTGTATATGTTTCGCAAGAAAGGTATCTCCTAAACTTACTGAAGAAGTTTAACATGGAGAATTGCAGAGAAGCTTCAACACCGCTTGAAGTTAATCATAAACTCAACAAATATGGTGGTGCAAAGTTTAAAGATATGAGGAAGTATCAATCGTTAGTGGGAAGCTTAATTTATGCTACACTAACAAGACCTGATCTCAGTTATGCAGTGGTTCTCTCACAGTTCATGCATTGTCCGAAGGATCAACATTGGGTTGCAGGACAAAGAGTTCTTAGATATATCAAAAGAACTATAAAGGAAGGGTTATATTATCCTTTTACGTCAGATATAAAGCTGAGAGCATACAGTGACTCAGATTGGGCAAGAAGTCAAGATGACAGAAGGTCAACACATGGGTATATGATATACCTAGGAGATAAGCTTGTCACATGGTATCCAAAGAAGCAACACACAGTGGCTTTATTGTCAACTGAAGCAGAGTATAAAGGACTTGTGGAAGCAGCAAAAGAAGTGATATGGATGCAGACCTTGTTCAAAAGTATGGGTATTGATCAAGGTATACCTATCATACATGGAGATAATATGAGCTCGTTGTATCTTGTAGAAAATCCAGTATTTCATGCAAGAACAAAGCACATAGAAATTCAATATCATTTCCTGAGGGAAAAGGTAATGGAGAAGGAGATTGAAATAGTATTCACACCTACAAAAGATCAGATTGCAGATATTCTGACAAAGAGCTTGGATGGAGTAAAGACAAGCAGATTCAAAGAAATGGAAGGAATAAAAGAAAAGAAGAATATATGAAAGACTAGAAGATGCAAATTAGTGATTGAGGGGGAGCTGTTGAAGAATCACTCACAAATTTGACATACAGACAGACATAAAGACGAAGAAAGACAAAGAGAAGCAGAAACAAAGCATTCAGAAAATCAAGCCTTAGTGAAGGGACAAATTCACGACTATAATATAGTTCATAGAAACTTCCAGAAATACGAGTTTTGAATCTCGGAACAAAATGTATATATATGAGGTAGAAGATCATAATACAATGAGCAAAGAAGGGAGCAGAGAGAGTGCATAGAATCGGAATAGAATAGCGCATATAGAAACTGAGGATAGTGATATAGAAGACACAAGAGATTGCATATGTAGAGATGAATAATAGAACCTGAACTGTCAGGTATTCATCTGAGAGAGATGGTCAGGAATAACTACTTAGAGTAGGAGAGTTTTCCATAGCTATGAGCAAAGTACTGTCGGGTATTCATCTAAGAGAGATGGTCAGGAATAACTACTCAAAGTAGGAGAGTTTTCCATAGCTATGAGCAAAGTGAGGCCAAGCTATTTTTTTACACATCTTCTCTAATAGAAAACACATGTTCATGTGGAAGTTTGAGCGCATTCTTCGTATGTGAAGAAATCTGAGTGATTTCATGTTACTGTGAAAGTTAGTTAACAGTTACAGTTTTCTCAGTAAATGTGTTCTGGTACATCTAAAAGTTAGATCTCGCAACATAATGTAAAGTTTTTCATGAGAGATAGCTCATCTTGAAGCCAGTAGTCTCAACTATAAGTTGATCAAAAGACTTGTGTGAAACGGGACAAGTATGCACAATACTGTGTCTGAAAGTAAAGACATGCAGAACTGGTGAAGTTTTTTCTTAAACTTCAGATAGTGTTCATTCACTGAAGGAAGCTCAGGTATTACTTCCTTACTTCATCAACAATCATTTGAAGTAACTACAACTAGAATTGTAGTTGATTCCGGTAACATTCTGGTACAATTATGGTGAGATTACGGTGACAGTCTGGTATCAGTCAAGTGAAGTTCCGTTGATATTTCGGTGAGTTCAAAACACAATTTTGACAAATCTGAGTGACAAAAAGTATATCTAATAGTAAGCTAACGAAGAATTGTAAAGACTGAAGTAAATTAGATCAGAATTGAAGCCCGAAGGAAAAGGCAAAGTTTTCTATAAAGTGAATTTTCAGATTTCACTAAAGATAGTTATAAAGTTTTCACTTTCAGGAAGCTTGATAAGCTATTGATGATTATAGAGGTGTTCTAACATCACTCTAGCTTAGTTCTTGTGGCGTGGTGAATTCCGCAGTTGAGCTTTAGCTAGTTAAGCTCACTCGCCGCGCCAACAAATAGTACAAGAGCTCAACAGTTGATGATAAGCCGTTAGAGCTCAACATTGATGTTGGCTTCATCATCCCCTATAATGATCAAATCATCAACATATATACAAATGAAAACAATTTTGCTACCTTCCTTCACAAAGAGTGATGGGTCTGCATGTCTCTAATTGTATCCACATTTTACCAAGTAGTCCACAAGTCTTTGGTTCCAAGACCTTGGGGCTTGCTTGAGTCCATAAAGAGCCTTCTTAAGCCTGCATTGGCATGATGTGGAAACCTCTCATTTTCAAAGCCTTGGGGCTGCTCCATGAAAACTACCTCTTCAAGCTCTCCATTTAAAAAAGCATTCTTCGCATCCAACCGGTACATCTTCCAACCTTTTGAGGCTGAAATTGCAATCAAACATCTTCGTGTGACATCTTAGCTACTCGACTGAATGTTTCCTCAAATTCTATGTGGCAACCAGCCTTGCTTTATACCTAGAGATGCTCCCATCTGCATGCCTCTTTACCTTGTACAACCATTTGTTGCCAATAACTTTCATGTCCTTTGTTCTTGGCACCAATGACCAAGTATCATTTTCTTGAAGTGTCTTGAGTACCTACATAGAAAAATTGGGCTTGTCTACCCTTTTATTGTGAACCTCCTTGGTTCATCTCCTTGGTCACCATCAATGTGACTAATTGGTCAAATTTTGGCAGGGAATCTCTCACATAAACTGATGTGGTGAATGCTTTGCACCTTTCATCCTCTCTCAAGCCATTGAGAGTGTGTGCAATAAGATCATCATCTTCGATTGGGCTCCCAATTGAGCCTAGGGCATCTGTAAGCTCCTTAACCAAAATGTACTCATTTATGTTAATACTCCAAGGTCTCCCTAACCTTCTTGGAAATGTCCAAGTCTTGTATATGCCCTATCATGATATTGCTTATGTGTTGGGATAGAATGAATATGAGTCTCCTATCCCTTTCTATCCATTCATTAAGTGCCTTGACCTACCCTTGAATGGTGGATCATGTACATGAGGCATTGGCTCTGTGCCGCTCACTAATCCCCACAATCCTTTGCCCATAAGGTAGTTGCTAACTCTAAATTTCCTTGGTTGTTAATTTCCTTTCTCTAACTTCTCTATTTGTGCATCATACTGAGCTCTAAGATGCTCCTCTAGCTTCTCCTCAAGTGTTTGTATGATTTAGAAGGTGTGGATATTGATAGCTTCTCCCTTGCTAACATTTAACTAGTTGAGATCTCGATCGATGTAGCCCCCTTTTTATGTCTTCTTACTTTGATAAGTCCTCCTTATGCTTCCACAATTTGTCTTGATCCCTTCAAGTTTTCAATATGATGCTCACTGATGTCTCCAAGCCTCCAAAATGGCTCTAATACCACTGATGGGGGATGATTCTAACACCCCAATGCAATAATGGAAGATGGCTGCCCTCCACTAAGTCCACAAGCAGTGATATATGCTCACTGTTATGAACTTTTCTTTGCACGTGTACAGAGACTTGAAATGAAACTTTTCAAAATTATAGTAGAATATAAGAGCTACCCAAAAAGCTTTAAATCATCCCAAATGGATATTCCATCTGGGAGAATGATCCTCTACAAAAGAGGCTACCGTTTTCTAACACTCTCTACCTATGTGCAGAGATATACCTTCACAAAGTTGGCAATTTCTCACTTAGTCAGAGAACTTAAAAATTTGGCAAAGTTCATGGAACTATATGAGAGACCAAATGAAGCTTGAAATCAATGAAAATGAGTACAATGAGAAGGCAAACAATGCTCTACAATATGGTGCCATCAGATTCAAAAAAGCCTAACTACATCTCTAGATAGAGAGGAGCAAAATCATGAGAAAATGAGGTAAGCAAGCAAGGGGGCTGCTTGCTGGAGTTTATGACCACTAAACCAAGTGGGAAACTCGTGGAATGCATAAAACTCAAGAAATAAATGCAAGATTACGCTTATATAGGGTTTTACTTTTCCTATAATCTAGCTAACCACCCACCAATCAGTGTAGGTGCCCTTTTTGGTGGCTGATTGATGAGATTTGAATTCGATTGAGTTTGGTGAAGTTTCTAACTTGATTCCATGACTTTTGGATCCTTCTTTTTTATTGTTCCACTTGCAAAAATCGTGGTTAAGACCTTTTGCATGATTGAGACTTGATTTTCAATATCATGGGTATTGGACAATGGTGCCTCTCGTCACATGACTAATAGAAAACACCTTTACAATTATGTACAGCCTCTAAAGGAATCCATCACAATAAAGATAGGAAATAATGCAAGATTCTTGCAGAGGTCAAAGGTATGGTTTCTTTCATTAATTCTAATGGGGATATCAGAAGGCTTTTAAATGTGTTATATGTTCCACAAATCAAATGAAATCTACTTTAAGTAGCTTCTATAAATTATCAAAGTCATGAAGTATCTTTCGGTAAGGAAGAAGCTAAGATTATGGATAGTAACAATAACATTGATGGGAGTGGCATAAGGAAGAACAACCTGTACAAGTTATTCACTCTTACAACCACTACACGTGGGGGGAAAAGTAAGCTATAACATGAGAGATTTGGCGATATCAAATACTCGATACAAAAGGTGATGCATCATAGGGGTATGGTTGCACACATACCATCTATTGTAGACATGAAGGAACCATGCCAAGCTTGCATGATGGACAAGCAACAGATGAAGGCATTTCCACAAGAAAGCAAGAATAGAGCAAGTTATCCTCTAGAGTTGGTGTGTGCTGACTTGTGCAAAAACAAACCTACACATGCCTTGGCTGGATCTTCCTACTTCATGTTACTCATCGACCACTATAGTAGGAAGATGGGGCGTATTTCCTTTGAGAGAAGGCACAATATTTTGGTAAGTTAAAAGATAGCTTCAACTTGTTGAAACTCAAATGGGGAAGAAGATGAAGAAAGTCAAGACACACAATGGTGGTGAGTTTCCATCAACAAAGTTTGAAGATTTCTACAAGAGTAAAGGAATTAAGCATCAACTCACAATGGCACGTGGACCTCAATGAAACGGTATTGCAATAGAGCTTTAGTGCCAGTGACATCATCGCTTTCAGAAAGTGACCCAAGTGATCATGGTTTTGAATCTTCCCATATTGATAGCCCACATGCTTACTACATGCAATCCCCCGAGCATAATGAGTCATACTATTTAAATTTTCTTCTGCAGCTGCAGAAGAAAATTTAAATAGAGCTTTAGTGCCAGTGACATCATCGCTTTCAGAAAGTGACCCAAGTGATCATGGTTTTGAATCTACCATATTGATAGCCCACAGGCTTACTACATGCAATCCTCGGAGCATAATGAGTCATACTATTATGAAGAACCGAGTGAGTCTAGTTGGGAGCCAGAATATGCAAATGTCATGTACACAAACCCAAACTCTAGACCTTAACCAAGGCAGATAAGACCTCCATTTCCTACAGGACCATGCTTCCGATGTCAGGGAGATCACCTCATTCGTGATTGCTCTCTACCTGAACCTACATAAACCCAATCCGTGACAATTCAAGGCTTTTGTCCGGAATGTGGGAAGGAGCATTTGTTACGAGAGTGCCCCAAGAACCCCACCAATATGCCAAAAATTGCTCCTATCAATGTCATTGGGCTAGTGGTAGACTCCACAGGAAGTGTGACCTCCACGACCCTGGTGCAAGTCATCATGAGAGCTCAGGCACTTAAGCAAAACCAAGACTTAGGCCAGGAAAAGAATGTGGAGGTTAGTGAGACTGAGAGCCTGAATAAGAAGAGAACAAGAGCTTGGAGAGATAGCCGTGAACGTATGAAAAGGAAATGGGCAAGAAAGATGAGCGAACTCGAGGAAAGTCTGTGAGAGACCAAAGACAAAATCATAGAAATCACATCTCAAATGCACTCTCACACATCACCCCCACTATCATCCCCATCACCTTCCATTCCTCAACCTTCTAATCCACCACACGTAACCCACCCACCACCCCGAGTAGGATCAGTCTTAGCAGATCCCACTCCCGAGGACATAGATATGATGCTTAGAGCATATCAGGCCAGGCCAGGAAGGGCCAAATGTAACAGATCATGAAAGATGTTACCCTAGAGCTGACCTAGAGCTTGAACAAACTAAGTTGTGTGCCAAGATGGTGGAATTGGCTCAAGCCATGTTTGAGGCTAGTCGCCTCTTCAATTGGTCTAGCTCCACTAGAACACCATTGCATTTGATGGGTATTGGATAGATTGGAGACAATAATTGCAAAGTCTAGAAAAGAAGCCCACTCCCAGGCTAAGGAGAAAGCAAGTGATAGAGTAAGCATTCCTCCCAAGGAAGCTTATGTGCCCAACTCCACAGAGCCAGACACATCTTCTTCTATGAATCGGTACTCACCTGAATTCCTACAAGAGATTCAAGAAGAAAAATGGGCTAAAGAGAGTGAAGTCCCTCCTCCCTTTGAACTTGTGGATGACGCACATGATCAATTCCCACAAGATATTCCCTCCATTTATGGAGAGCAGGAGAGTGCACAATCTCAAGAGAGATTAGACTTTGAGTCTAATTCTTTACATGAATTACCCCACTTCACAGGCCCATTTTCTTGAACCTTGTTCGCAACCTTGGTCTCTTGAACCCTTGCTCTCAACCTTGGTGTCTTGAACCTTCTTGTTCGCAACCTTGGTGTCTCGAGCCCTTGTTCTCAACCTCAGTCTTAAACCTTGCTCTCACCCATGCTTGGTATCTTGAACACTCAATCAAGTGTCACGCAAGAACTTCCAAGGAATTCACACTTCCAAGATAACTCATTGGAAAGTTCATTCCGAGAGCTTTCCAACGGTATATTACACGCCTCAATCCGACCTACGGATTGAGAGATACACCCCAATCATTGAGCTATGATACCAATGCAAGAGAACAAGGATTACGACCACCACATGCTTGAGAGATGACTCTCCTCCCAACCAAATGCCTCTATATATAGCTCTCTCCAGGGGACTGCCTTCTTGGGCAGGTGGATACTAACCATCTAAGTGTCAGCCATGTAACTACATGTGCGCCAAGTGTCCCAGTTAACTCGAGTTAACTCAAGTAGATGCTTCTAGAAGGCTCTAGATCTCTTTGGGCAAAATACTCTCCCCATGTTCTCCATGGGGATTGAACCCAAGACCTCCTCCTTCACATCCTGGAGACTTAACCACTAAGCTAAGTGGGTCACTTGTTCACAAGAGCACAAGACCTCCTAGTAAGTCTAAACTCGAGATCTTTGGTCATACACACGGATGACCAAACGATGTCCGATTTCAGATCCGTCTGAACCGGCCAGACCCTTGGATCATAGACTTACTTTATTACACCTCATTTCTCCAATTTGCGGGCATGTTGCTTTAGCGTATAAACCAGCACCAGATCTCCTTCTTTCAACCCTTTGTCCTTCACATGGGCATCAAAGTATGCCTTTTGCCGTTTCTTTGCAGCATAGATGCCTGCTACTGCTCGTAGCCTCGTCTCACCTAAACGTTCTAGATCAAAGATCCTAGAGGACAATTCATGTCCATTCCACTCATGCTCTTGTGCTACTCTTAAAGCTGGGATTAGGAAATCTAATAGTAGCACCGCATTCTGTCCGAAGACCATCTGAAATGGGGTGGCATTGAGTACCGTTTTGTAGGCCACTCGGTATGCCCAAACAGCATGATGAAGTTGTTTGTCCCAATCAGAGCGTTTATTATTTACTAGTTTCGTCAACACATTACATAGGATCTTATTCGTGCTCTCGGCCTGTCCATTGGCTTGTGGGTGATAAGGGGCAGACTTCTTATGTATCACCATGAATTCTTGAAGGAGGTTTTTGATGACTTCGTTCAAGAAGTGTGTGCCTCTATCACTAACCAACTCTACTGGTAACCCATATCTAGTGAACACATTTTCGAATAAGAACTTAGCCGTTGTTTGAGCATCATTCTTTGTTGTGGCTTTTACTTCTACCCACTTGGTAAGGTAATCAGTGGCTACAATAATGTATTCCGCATGGGAGCTTTTAGCTGGGGGGTTAATAGGACCAACAAAGTCTATACCCCACTTCGAGAATGCGCGCCCTCCCATCATTGGCCTCAAAGGCATCTCATCTTTTCTTATCGGATATTGGGCACGTTGGCATGTGTCACATTTCTTCACATAAGTATGTGCATCCATATGAAGAGTGGGCCACCAAAGTCCTGAGAATAGAATGGTCTTAATTACTCTGTCAGGCCCAAAGCGTCCACCTGCAACACCGCTGTGTGCAGTTTCTAAGACTTTCAAATAGTCTGATTCATGAATGCACAATCTTAGATAACCATCTTTGCCTCTCCGATATAGGTTGTCTCCTACTAAGGCATAGTCCTTAGCCTCTTGCTCCATGCTTCGTCGTCTTGTTAGACTAGCCTCACTGGGTAGTGTTCCCGATCTCATAAATTCGACCAATGGAGCACTCCAATCTATGATTAACGACATGTGATAAAAGAGTGGCATGCTCCACTGGGGGTCTCTTCTAGCACACTGGACAATTCTGAATCCACTCATGTATTTCTTTGTCCATGCTAGGCCAATACACTCCTAAACGTTTTAGGTTTTGCAATGTTCGTTGTGTAGAGTAGTGATCTCCTAGCAATCCTTCATGGGCTTGTTGCAACCAATTAGTATGTTCATCATCCTCGACACAACAAGCTAGTACACCCTCTGTATCCTGTTTGTACATGCTTCCAGCCATTATTTGATATTTTTGTGATTTTACAATGTCTTCTTTCTTTGTTTTTACATTCTTGTTTGTAGGTCCGAAGGTTAGGACTGGTACTAACTTATTTGCCCATTTAGGAACAACTTCTAAATTGAACAATCCGGTAATTCATCAGACACTCCTTGTGTTGGCTCTCCTGAAGTGATGCGAGAAAGATGGTCCGCCCTAAGATGGGTCCTTCCTTTCCTGACAACAACTTCAAAGTCATATTCCATTAGTAAGAGGAACCATCTTACTAAGCGGCCTGTATTGCAAGGTTTATTGACCAAATATAATAAAGCTTGATGATCAGTGAAAAACTTGAACTTATTGGCCAATAGATAGTGTCTAAACTTTTTCACAGCATATACCATGCCTAGACCTTCTCTTTCCGTTGTGGTATAATTTCGTTCAGCTGCATTTAATTGCCTACTAGCATGTGCTATCAGCAAATCTAGGTTTCCTTCACCCGTGGGTTGTGCTAGCACACATCCGATGGCATGATTGGATGCATCCACATGGACATGGAATGGTTTACTCCAATCAGGAGTGGTCAGTATTGGTGCTGAGCACAAGCGTCTTTTTAGCTCATTAAAGGATTTTTCACATTCATCGTTCCACTCAAAATTTGTCAACAATCCATAAAGAGGTTTAGCTATGATGGCATACATGTGGATAAACCTACGGTAATATCCACAATGGCCCATAAAGGCTTGTACCTCTTTAACATTCCTTGGCCTGGGCAGCTCTGCTATTGCTCTTACTTTGTCCTCATCTATTGAAATTCCATTCTTAGAAACAATGTGACCTAAGATTTTACCTTGTCGTACCATGAACATACACTTCTCTGGGTTCAGACACACTCTAATCTCTACACTTGTTGAAGATTTGTCTGAGCTCAGGGATGTGGTATCTTCTTTGTTGGGAATGAGCACATAAGTCATCCACATATACTTCTAAGTTCTTTCGCAAGAACTCTTTGAAGACATGACACATGAGCCTTTGAAATGTTGCAGGTGCATTGGTGAGACCAAATGGCATCACAAGAAATGCAAAGATTCCCCATTCTGTGGCGAAAGCCGTTTTGTGTTGATCTTCTGGGGCAATGGCTACTTGATTGTAGCCCGAAAATCCATCAAGGAAGCTATAAACTTCCTTGCCTGCGACACGCTCCAATAAATGTTCGGTGATTGGAAGTGGATAACTATCTCGAATTGTAGCAGCATTAAATTTTTTAAGGTTAATACACACTCGCAATTTTCCATTCTTCTTGGGCACCACTATAATGGGGGACACCCATTCAGTATGTTCAATCTCATAGATAAATCCAACTTCAATCAACCTGTCAATTTCTTCTTTGATTTTAGCTGCATAAGTGTCATTATACGTGTAGGGCTTTTGTTTGGTGGGTTTGACATCCGCAGTCATGGGGATCGTATGAGAGAAAATTTTTGGATCTACTCCCTTCAAGTCTCTATAGTGCCATGCAAACACATCCCTATATTCCCTTAATAGAGCGACAAGCTCCGCTTCTTCTTTTGCACTTAGGTCATCTCCTATGTACGTACATCGCTCTTCGTTCCCTTCAATGGTCACTACAATTTTTTTGGTCTTTTCTTTATTGTCATATGCTTCTCCTATAATGGCCTCTCTGTTAGGCATTCATACCAGAATTTTTTGGTCTTCCACTTCATATTTCTTGAAGTTTTCTGGTACTTCAAACAATGATTCCTCCTCTTCTTGTTTCACTGCTTTTCTTTTCATTTTCTTTTTACTACCTTCACTTCCTTCCTTTGAATTTATCGTTTTAATGCTTGTGAGGGGTTCTTCTTCTTCTTTTTGGGTTAACACTCCTATGTCTTCTAAATAGTGTTCCTCTGAGTCAAAGTAAGTATCCATCACAATGGATTCCAGATCACCGTCATTCTCTTCTTCTTCTATGAACTCACTAGGATCACACTCTTCCAACAAGGGCTGACACATGAACACTGAAATATCATAACCCTCCTCATCACAATGAGGTGTCCATTGTTCTTCATTGACTGCAATGTCCATGGTAGCTAAGATTTCTGCCCAACCATGAGGCTCAAATTCCTCATCTGGAAATATCATTGGTGTATAGGCTGGGTCTTTGATTGGTCTATCTCCTGAGGAAGTTCCTTCTTCTCTTGCTTTTCGGCGCTTTTCCTCTTCCTCCGCGACCTTGCACATCCACAAGTGAGTATCTTCATGCAGCCAGGATGGATCTGGTGAACTTTCAGAATGCACGGAGATAGAATCTTCTTTCGCTTTGTGGATAGGATTCCACTATAGGGGAGGTACATCTCTGAAGGTGTAATCCTTCAAATTGACCTTGGTAGTGACCCCTAAGTGCTGTAAGTACAAGGAGTTGGTTCCCCAATCCTGTACTATTTGCAATTGTCGTAGGAAGGGTCTTCCTAGGATCATCTCATAGACATTATTTTTCTCAAAGTCACATATAGCAAATGTGTGTTCAAACTATACACCACAAGTGGTTAGAGTTATCCCTTCGAGCAATCCTAGAGGTCTTTCAAAATGACCATTTGCCATTTGAAGCTTCATTCTAGTTGGTCTTAATGCAGGTTTGCCCCATCGCTTCCACAAGGAGGTGGTCGCAATAGCAACACCAGCACTTGAATCTACGATGGCTTTGGTTGTGTAACCTTGATAGGTGATCAGAAGATAAGTATTACCTTCTTCACCTTCGCTCATGTCCCCTATTTTGTCTAGAGGTATCTCTGGTACTTTCTGCTTAGGGCCTACTTTTGGCATATTGGAATCAAATTCTAGAACTTGATCCTTCACATGATTCCATAGCTCCGGTTTTGCCTTGAGCAGCTCCTCTACAGTGAGATGACACTGAACCTTAGTGTTCTTCACAACATCAGTGTTTCTTGGAATCACTGAGTCTTCATTTCTTACCAATATTGTGGGAGCTCTGATGTGGAGAGATTCAGATTCCCATGGGCCTGTGAAATGAGGCAACTCTTGTAAAGAATTAGATTCAAAATCTAATCTTTCGTCTTCTTGTTGTTCTGCTTCATCTCCGTAAATAGATGGAATGTCTTGGGGAAATTGATCATGAAGATCATCAATCTCAGGAATAGGAGGGGAATTACCCTTCTCCTTGGCCCATTTCTCTTCTTGTATTTCCCATAAGAACTCTTGAGAGTACTGTTGAACTGAAGGAGGTATTCCAGCATCTGTGGAATTAGGAACATAAGCTCCCATTGGTGGTGAGCTTCCTCTCTCAATAACTGGTTGAGCCTATGGAGGTAAAGAAACTTGTGGTTTGTTTACCAACTGCTCTAATCTTTCTAGTAAGCCCTGGAAATGCAAATCTAGCTTGACAGAGTTTGTCTGATTGAACTTTTGACTAGTCTCGAGTATAGCTTGAGCTTGTTCTACCATTTTCATGCACATTTTCATCCGTTCAATCTCTAAATCTGCTCTGGGATAACTCTTGTCTAGGTTTGCTGCTATTGGCCCTTCTTGAACTCGAGCCTGGTAGGCCTTGAACATCATGTCCAAGCCTTCTGGGGTTGGATCTGCAAGAACAGACCCTGGTGGTGGGGTGGGATGAGATGGAGTGGATGGAGCTTCAGCATGCGAGGGGCTTTGAGATGCAATGTCTTCTATTTTTGTTTTGGCATCTTTTAGGCTTTCTTCTATTTCAGATATCTTTTTGTTCCACTTGCGATTAGCCTTCTCTCTGGTATCCTTCCATGTTCTTGGTTTCCTCTTACTAGGCTCTCCTGACTCACTTGACTTTGATTGCTCAGATGGTTTTGCTTGTTGTGCAGCCTGTGCCCTAGTAACTGCCTGTACAGGAGCCACATTACTACTACTTGAGCTTGACTCTACCACTAAGCCTACCACGTTGATGGGTGTGACCTTGGGTGCACTAGAGGGATTCCTGGGACACTCTCTAGGAAGATGTTCCTTGCCGCACTCAGGACAAAAGCCTTGTATTGTGATGTTTTGTCCTAGTCCCAGAGCTGGTTGGTGGGGACATTTACGAATGAAATGATCGCCCTGACATCTAAAGCATGGTCCTCTAGGAGCTTGTGGTCTTACTTGTCTCACTTGGGGCCTAGTATTTGGATTCATATACATGACATTGGAGTATTCTGGCTCCCAATTTTGTTCCATAGGTGGTGCCTCATATTGATACTGAGAAGTCTCACTTTGCTCAGGTGACTCTATGTAATAAGCATGTGGACTATCTTCATGGAAGTAGTCTGAACCATGAGCGTGAGAATCATTTTCTGAGACCAATGGGGTTAGTGGCACCAATGCTCTATTAGGGTTCTCCTCCGCCATCGTATATTTAATTGGGATCACATTGGCAGGAGTTGGTGGTTGGTTTCCTAGGACTGGCTGTGGCCTATATGGTGCCTGATATTGCTGTTGGTATTGAGGTTGATATTGTTGTGGCCTATAATATGGCTGTTGATACTGATTCTGATACCTACCCTGCTGGTAAGGTTGCTGATAATTTTGTCTGACAACCTGCCTATTGTATGGACAGTCTTGAGCCGTATGATTTGTGTGTTTTCTCTCAATGGCGCAATACAGAGCATTAGGGTTCCCTTGGGGTTGAGTAATGAACGGGCAAACATTAGCCATGTGATCTCCTCCGCATGTATAACATCGCTTCAATGAAGTGACCCTTGGCATTTGTCTATTTTGAACTCTTAGCTTTTTGGCCACTTGCTCAGCTATCTCATCTATCTCAGTGGAGGTTCTAGAGGTATGACTTGTAGAACTATCAGAGTCCTTATAGAGTTTGGATAGTCCTAACTCCTCACCCAAGTTGTCTTCTATGTCAATGCATATCTGTACACACTCTTCTATGGATCTAGGCTCTTTCAAGTATACATATGACCTTAATTTTGTGCTCAATAGGCCATCTAAAAATAGTGCCACCTGTTTGGCTACTGTGGGTAATTCTAGCACAGGACATCTTTCCAAGTACTGTCTAAATCTTCTTCCTGCAAGTCGCACTGTTTCTTGGGGTGTCTGCTTGAAGCTGTGGATCAAGGATGATGTGTTATGTCTGATACCACTCCTGGAAAATTCTACAATGAATTCTTCTAGAAGCTGACCTATCTCTCTATAGTTGCGACTGTTTAGAGGTTGAAACCAAGCTAAGGCAGTACCCTTAAGAGTCAAACCAAATGCCTCGAACTGGGTGAATAAGTCTTCTACTTGTTCAGCTCTTAGCACCTGTTTAAACTCGGCCACATGATCATAAGGGTCTCCAAATCCATCAAAGTAGTTCTTCATTGTCTTAACCACTTGAGAGGGTCTAAGGGTTCTTGAGTGCTCTCGTGGTCTAGGCAATGGGAAATCATGATCATCTCTTTGATGCCTATGAACTCTATGTCTCTCCCTTTCAGGTCTTTCCATTCCATATCTTGATCTGTCTCTGCCCACAGTGTCTGCAAAGCTTACCTATGGTCTCTCTCTAGTTCTTTCCCTCTGGGTTTCATGAACCTTGGATGATCCGGCTCCTTGGAGGCCCTGGGAAACATTAGATCTTGGTGGAGGGAAAATTGATTCACCTTCCCAAGTGTAAGCATGTCTGTCATGATCGGATACCAAGAATAATTTCTGAGATGTGTGATCTAGATAGACAACTTTCCCTGGTGTCTCTGGGTCCTTGAATTGATAGATGGTGACTACTGGGCTGGGTTGATCTGGCCTAAATCTCCAAAAGGCTTCCTCCGTTTCTCTATTTAAGAATAACTCTATGCTTTTGTTGTCTTGGGAAATCCATTCTGGAGTAATCACTCTGGTCAAAACTGACTTACCTCTAGGGGTCTTGGGTTCTCGTCCTAGGTCTCCTTGCTCTGGGTCTCCTATCTCGTTCCCAGGAATGATGTTTCCACACTCATCTGTCCTATCTGGTAGGCTGGTAATCACATACATGGTTCCTTCCTTATCAAGGCATGCACCCTCTTCGAACTTGACTACTGGGTGTTCAAGTCCAAAGGGTTGGTCAGAATTTTGGAGTTGGACCACTGGTCGTCTCAGACCATCCTCATAGATGCGAGCACCTAATTGGTTGGTCCTGATATACTCCAATTGGGTCTTATAGGCACCTTCTGGTGTCTGTAAATAGGCAGTGCCTGAGCTACGTGTGGGTCTTTCCATGCTAAAAGACATTTCTGAGTCACTGGTTTCTGAACTTAATGTGTAGGGATAACCACTTAGTTGTTGTGCCCAAGACCTAGCTGTATGGTTGACACTAGCCTCAGATGACCTAATGCTTTGCTTATCCTTGCCTAGGTGTCTACCATATCTCAGGTTCATAAGCCTTGGCTTCTGGTCCCAAAGTTCTCTTATATTGCTCAAAATCCTTTGGAACTCCTTGGTTTGCTAGTTTCCCTGAGGGTCAACTTCCCCACGAGCTTTCCAACAAAACAAAAATCACAGCAAACGGATTTCGTATGAGAAAGTTATGCCAGTTCAGGGTTCTGGGGTTTAAAACAGGGAAACAGGATCTCTCTGGGAACTCAGGACAGGCGATACGATACCAGATTTTCACGATACGATACCTTCGTTCTACACGATACCACTTCAGACGATACCACCTAGACGATATGATACCACTGAGATAACTGCGATCGCGATATCAACCTCCACGATACGATACTGGAAATGTTCACGATACAATACCTCTGAGTTGCACGATACGATACCAACCTCACGATATGATACCAGAATAGCTCACGATACGATACTTGGTTGGCCCACGATACGATACCAGTGAATTCTCGGGACGATACGATACCACTCAGTAGACAATACGATACTAAAAATCAGACGATATGATACTGGATCTTTACATGATACGATACTAAAGCACCAGACGATACGATACCGACTCGGCGATACGATACCAACTTTCACGCACGATCGCGATACCAGCACTTGACGATACGATACCAAAATAGGAGGCGATACGATACCAAGTTGGCGATACGATATCACTATCATGCGCGATCGCGATACCAGCACTTGACGATACGATACCAGAATGGTATCGCGATACCTCAAGTGGGCATGCATGATACGATACCTCGACAAGTATCGCGATACACGGGAGTTCTGGTATCGCGATACCAAATCTCAACCGGACACGATACTTGGAGATTTTCACACCCAAAATCAAAAATTTTTGCAGATATGTGTACCTTGTGCCCTCCTTGTCACTCCTAGCAGCCTGTAGATGCAAAATATATCTCCAAACTAGCGATACCACCCGCGCGATACCAGACACTGTTCCTCTCACGCCGCGAGACTGTCGCCCAGATTTTGGTGTTTTTGAGAGTTGTTTCAAGTGATTTTCTTCGGCGCTTTTGGTTCTCAGCTCCTCCTAAGCTTGTTTCTCACAGCCACAAGTAAAAAACGAGTGAATGTAGTGGCGAAAATGGAAAAATCAGAGAATATGAAGAGGGAAGGAGATGGTGATGATGATGAAGATGAAGAAGAGGAAAAAACTCAGAAACTAAATTGAAAATGGTGATTTTTTAACCTTCCAACGTCGTGACTCTACATCTTACCATCACACGCTCGTCCTCCAAGCTCTCTCCCCGGCAACGGCACCAAATTTGGTGTCACTCTAGCACAATGGTGAGTACCAACGTGAGGAGCTTCACCTCATAAATGTCAATCCGTGGAGACGTGAGGACCGGTATGAAGACCGTGAGCAAGTGATGGCACAAGTGCGTGAGTGAAAGCACAAGAGCATGCACACACATACACACACACGCGCACAAATTAAGAGCAAAGGGTGGAACAAAGGAAGATCTTCGATTGCAAAAGAAATCTCTTACAAAGCTGAAAACTACATCAAGCTAACCTCAAAAATGAGCTGTCCAGCCCTTTTTATAGGTTTTTGAGTGGTTTTGGCCCTGTCCAGACCTAGTGTCCGGCCTAGTTAAAAAATAGGTTCCAGGGCTTATTTGGGGGCTCAAACGGAGTCTAAAAATTATAAAAATTGGTATGATGATAGTTCTAATACTCCTCAAGCTCGAGGACTCCTCGGCTTGAACAAAATGGAGTTAGAAAAATGGAAAATGGTATTTACAATGGTTTTTAGTGATAAAAATCACTAGTTTTATACGGATTTCTTCTGAAAATTTGATAGGTGCTTCTTGGAGCTCCCTACTTGCTCCTTCTTCTTGTGTGCCCACTTCCTTGATGAACTTTCATGCTTTGTCCTTGATCTTGAGCTTCAACAGAGTACAATCAGCTCCAGCAACATGACGCACTACTGCAAGAGCACTCGGAGGTGCTACAAAATCATCTTGCTGCAATAGAAGAGGCGAATGCTCGCCTCCAGGCCCAATTCCAAACTTTACAAGAGGCTTCTAGCATATTGGAAGTACAGTTACAGAATACAGACCAAGAAGCAATACAAGTAGTAGAAGGCCATCTACAAACACAACTAGAAAGCAATTCAAAACTTCAGCAAAATATGGCACTTCTTAGAAGACACCTTGCAGCCGCTCATGAAGAGAATCGACGCCTACAACTACAGAATCAGGAAAACCTAGAAGCAGCCATCGAAAGCACACTAGGGGCACCCATCAGTCCCTCAAAGTTTCAAGCCGTGACCCCAGACAATATCAAGATCATCTTGGAAGACTATGCTACACTTTTGGAGGCACACGACCAGTTATCAGAGGAACTGGATCAACTAAAGCAGAAACGACAGGAAGACACGATAGCTGCCCCTCAAACCACCACCTCCAGTGCTTCAATTCTCATGGACTCAGAGGCCCTAAAAGATCTCCAAAAATAGGTGACAGAATTGCAAACACGCGTGCTCCAATCAAGACCACCTTCCCCACCTGAGGCTCCCACCGACGAAGAAACAGTACAAATTCTTGTGGAACAAACGTTTGAAGAAGAATATGACCCACAACCCTTCCCAAGAGGTCAACAAATGGACGAAGGTCAGGATACGTTCGAAGCACCACGACCTCCATGGCTACGACAAGTGGAGGAAATCAGGAGTTCACATGAAGAGCGAACCGTCATGCAAAATCAGGCCATGAGGGTCATAGAAGAAATTGTGTTACAATCTATTTACCTCAAGAACCTGTCATCTAGATGCCTTATCCTCTCATCAGAACTCCAATACAGGCCGTACTATATCATTTTGGCAGATTATAATGCAGAAATACAGAGTCACAAGAAAGATACCTTCCTTTGCAACCCAATTTCAGCCCAAAGACCTTCCTCCAGAGGTGCAAAAAGGCAAAATCCGTCAACCGACATGGCGGCAGAAACTTCTTGAAACATATCCAAAAATGTTGCGCACCTGGAACAATGCACCATTACATCTACTTTATAATCCATGCTATGGCCGTGTTCCGCGATGCCGATCATGGAAAGCATTCAACATAAAGGTACAGAACAATGCTCAATGTAAGGAGTGGCTCAATTATGCATACATAGCGCCACCGCAGGGACCACCATCGATAGCATACATGATGGCCACAATTCGACATTGGATGCCTCGGCTGAAACCCATGCCAAATGTGGCGGCCCAAATGATGCTTAAGATTTTAGATATGATGCAGGTAGTACTGAAAACCTTTAGAAATGCAGCAGCACCACAGGTACGGCTACCGGGTTTTACTAATGGGAATTATGATTTGGTGTATGACATGAGCACCACCCCCAACATTCAGGTAGCTTATGCTTGGCATGCACGAATTAAGTATCTTCCCGCATGCTATAAACAAACATTTGAAGTGATGTTCCGATCAGGATTTTGGGAGTACCACTCAGAAGTGTTTGCACCTAAGCCAACACACCTGCTTCATCTCTTTGCTTGTGAACAAGCCATGTACTCCGAGTACTACACCACACCGCAACCAAAGGTCCCAGGTGCAATAAATTGGGATGCATTGGAAGTTGACCTAGCAAGAGGCTTAAGGATAGGAGAACACAAACTAGCCACCAACGTCATCCAATACTATATCGACCACTTGATAGAACAAAGGTCTGTCAGGGGCGACATATGCTAGGAAGGGGGGAGTGTTGGCATACAAGTCATAAGAAGAGCATGCAGGCACAACGGAGCAGTCATGCACAATACGAAAACAAGGCCCAATCATTTCTTTCCATAAAGTATTTCCAATTCAAGTGATTTTCATCACTAAACACACATTGTAAATCCCGTTTTTGGTAGAATAGACTCCCTTTTGTTCAAGACAAGGAGTCCTTGAGCTTGAGGAGTGTTAGAATTAGCAACATACCAATTTTTATAATTTTTAGATTCCATTTGAGCCCTCAAATAGGCTCTAGAGCCTAATTTTTAACTAGGTCGGGCACTAGGTCTAGACAAGGCCAAAGCTAGTTAGAAAACTATAAAAAGAGCTAGAGAGCTCATTTTTGAGGTTAGATTGTTGGTGAATTGCGCTTATGTAAGAGACTTTTTGACTAATGCAAAGAACTCCATTGTTCCTCTCCTTGTTCTTGCCTGGTGTGCATGTGTGTGTGTTATGTGTGTGCATGCTTGTGTGCTTCTCACTCATGCACTTGTGCCTTCACCTGCTCATAGTCTTCATACTAGTCCTCACGTCTCCACGGATTGACAATTATGAGGTGGATCTTCTCACGTTGGTACTCACCATTGTGCTAGAGTGACACTCACCAATAATCTCTTTAAATCTAGGTTGTTGTGTTAAGTCCGGCTACCACACACGCAACCAGTGGAAGGTATAAAGTTCTGGATTTATAGCCTTCGATCTGGACCTACCAAAGATCAAGAGGTTGAAGCACCTTCCTGGGGCTCGGGATCTATCGGATATCTTCTTACACTTCTTCATGGATAATTGCTGGCCTTGATCCATCCTTGCCTGTTGCGTACTTCCCTGTTGTGTGCCCCTGCGGGGCTCTGTGCAGAGATGGATGTTGTGTGCTCCTGCAGGGCTTCCTACTGAGATATGTCTTCAGATGTATCTATTTAGTGAAGCTTTTTTCTTGATCTTCTTCATCTTTTCTTTTTGCTTGACTCTCCCTCAACAGGTGGTCTGCTCTTAAGTGTGTTTTCCCTTCTTGACTATAACTTCAAAATCATACTCCATCAGGAGTAGAAACCAATGTATTAATCTACCGGTGTTGCATGATTTGTTGACCAAGTACAAAAGAGCCTAGTGGTCAGTAAAGAAATTTAAACTTATTTGCCAATAAATAATGGCAAAACTTCTTCACGGCATAAACCATTCCTAGTCCTTCTCTCTTTGTAGTGGTGTAATTTCTCTCTATCGCGTTCAACTACTTGTTGGCATATGCAATTCGTAAATCTATATTTCCTTCCTTTATGGGTTGTGCCAACACACATCCTATGGCGTGATTAGAGGCATCTATGTGTACATGAAAAGGTTTGTTCCAATCAGGCACTGCATAGAATAGGTGCAGAACACGATTGTCGTTTAAGCTCACTAAAGGAACTCTCACATTCTTTTGTCCACTCAAAAATGGTTAGCAGGTTGTAGAGTGCTTTGGCAATGATTGCATACATATGTATGAATCAATGGTAATAACTACAATGGCCCATAAATTCTTGTACTTCTTTGATGTTTGTTGTCCTGGGTAATTCATTAATTACTCGTACCTTATCTTCATCCATGGAGATTCCATTTTTCGAGACTATATGTCCGAGTAGCTTGCCTTGTCTGACCATAAAGACACACTTCTCTGGGTTTAAACAGACCTGTATTCCCTACACTTTTCGAACATGCGTTCAAGCTCAGGGATATGCTGTGGTCTAAGTACTGAGTGAGCACACAAGCCATCCACATACACTTCTAGGTTCTTTCTTAAAAACTTTTTGAACACATGGAACATCAACCTTTGGAAAGTTGCAGGTGTGTTCGTGAGCCCAAATTATGTGAAACACAAAGCTACCCCACTCAGTGGCAACGCCTTGTGTTGGTCCTCGGGGGCAATGGCAACTTGGCTGTGACTCTTCCCAACATGTGTTCTGTAATGGGTAGAGGATAACTATCCCTAATCATGGCAGCATTGATCTTTTTTAAAACTAATGCACACACTCAGCTTACCGTTCTTCTTAGGCATGACTACAATGGATGAAACCCATTTGGTGTGTTCTATTTCATAAATAAATCCACCTTCTATGAGTCAGTCTATTTCTTCTTTGATTTTTAATGCATAATTATCATTATACGTATAGGGCTTTTGCTTAGTGGGTCTTGCTTCAGTGGTCACGGGTATCCTATGGGAACATATGTCAGGATCGACCCCTTTCAAATCTTTGTAACTCCAAGCAAACACATGCCTATACCTCTTTAATAGAGTCATCAAATTTTCTTCCTCCTCGTTAGTTAAATCATGTCCTATGTAGGTGCATCGTTATTCTCCTTCCTCGATTGCCACTATGACTTTCTTTGTGGTTTCTTTATTGTCATAAGCTTCCCCCGAACTTTTGTTTTCTTTTGGGCATTCGGATCATGATTTTTCGATCTTCTACCATGTATTTCCTAAAATTTTCTGGCACTTCCATCAAAGGGTTCTTACTCCTCAATTTTCACACTCGTTCTTCTTCACCTTTTGATCTTGTTGACCAGATCTTGAATTTACCTTTTCCTTCCTAGGGGTGGTGAGTTCTTAGGACATGGCTTCTACCCAGCCTAGGAATTCCTCTTTCGATGAACATTCAGGTCTATTTGAATCTATTTCCCATTCCATGTCGTTCACTTGCTTACTGCATTCAGAGATTTCTTCTTTAAGATGATCTGCTTTTGTTTCTTCTCTTACTAGGCCTACAATGAAGATGGATATATCATAACCATCTTCATCCCAATGGGGGGTCCATTATTCTTCATTGATTGCAATATCTATAGTCGTTAAAATTTCTGCCCAGCCATGGGGTTCGAATTCCTCATCTGGAAATACTATCGAGACATATACTGGGTCCTCAATGGGTCTCGAAGTGCATCGTACTCCTGACACTCTTGCTGTAGCTCACTCCTCCTCCTTGGCTAAAATTTTACACATCCACAAGTGTGTATCCTCATGCAACCACGATGGATCTAATGTTAGGGAATGTACCGATTCCTTCTCCTCTTCATTTCTATGTACCGTATTCCATTGTAAAGGTGGTACATCCCTATGTGAATAGCCTGTGAGGTTCACTTTTGTGGTTACTCCTAGGTGTTGTAGGTACAAAGAGTTGGTTCCCCAATCTTGTACAACCTACAATTGTCGCATAAAAGGTCTACCTAAGAGCATCTCATATGCTTGATTCTTTCCAAAATCGCATATTGCAAAGGTGTGATCAAATTCTACTCCGCAAGTGGATACAATAATTCCTTCTAACAGACTTAAGCCTCTCCGTAAAAAACAAGTCGGAGAGGACATAGTTGACTCATATTATTTTCTTTTTTTTAGTATGGATCAAAGGGTCTTTTGATGTGTCCTACCATCTGCAGCTTCATCCTCCTGGGTCTAAGGGCTGGTTTTCCCCAATGTTTCCACAATGAAGTGGTCGCAATAGCTACTCCCGCACCTGTATCTAGAATGGCTTCGGTAGTGTGGCCCTTGTACGTAATGGGAAAATAAGTGTTACCTTACTCTCCTTCACTTGCATTGCCCACTTTATCTAGGGGTATCTTAGGCACCTCTCCTCGTGCACTTGGTCTAGAGGAGGTTGTGGCTATTTCTGGGAACTGGTTTGCTACGTGTTTCCATAGTTCAACTTTGATCTTCAAGAGCTCATCTAGAGTTAAATGGCATTGAACTTTAGTGTTCTTGATAGCTTTGGTATTCCTAGGAAGAACTGATTTTTCTCCCTTACTCAAATAGTGGGGGCTTTCACTTGAACTGAATGGGCTTCCCAAGGGCCCATAAAGTGAGGTAAATCTTGCAAAGAGTTAGATTTGAAACTAATCTGTTCACTTGGCCAATCATCCACTTGATCTCCATAGATAGATGGGATGTCTACAGGAAATTGTTCTCCTCAGTCATCAATCTCGAGTATGTGTGGTCGAGATTCTTATTCTCGTCTCCATCTTTCTTCTTGAATCTCTTTCAAGATGGTGTGTGAATTCATATAACCCATGTGATGATTTTCTAATTATGACCTAGTCCATTCAATTAGAGTGGTCTGAAAGGGTTCCATTGGGCTAGTTTGTGTGCTAGAGTTGACTTTCACAGGGTTAGATACAACTTGCCCTAGCTTCTCTAGGAGTCCTTGAAAATGAAGCTCAGGCCTAGCCATAATTTCCCAATTGAGGTATTGTGATGCCTCAAACATTGTCTGGGCTAATTCCACCATTTTCATGCATAGTTTGGTTCTCTCAATTTCTAAGTCAGCTCGAGGGTAATTCTTACTAGATTCTCCTACTTGGGGTCCTTCTTGTATTCTTGCTTGATAGGCTTTGGACATCATATTAAGGTTTTATGGGGTGGGATATGCTAGTATCGATCCTAATTTAGAGGTGTTTATTCGTGGTTCAGCTTCCTCTGATGTCATTTCTAAGATTTTAGTTCTCGTTTCCCTTCGGCTATCCTCTAACTCACTGATCTTTTTACCCCATATCCTCTTGTGTCGCTCTCGTGACTCTTTCCAAGTTCTAGTTTTCTTTCCTATTGATTCTCCTACTTCACTGGCTTCAGCTATTTTTCCTGGGTTTTTTGGTTGTGTTTGCCGTTGCACTTGGGCTCTAGTAACTACCTGGATGGGTATGTATTGAAGTATGGAACCTTCAGAATGTTGCACTATGCCTATCAAGTTGATGGACGTTACTTTTGTAGAGGTGTTTGTAGGGTTCTTGGGGCAATCTCTTATGAAGTGATCCTTTCCACATTCAGGACAAAAGCCTTAAATATTGAAGTATTGCGACTGCATAGCAGTTGTTGCATGTGGGCAATCTCGTGTGAAGTGATCTCCTTGGCATTTATAACATGGTCTTTTGGGTGCTTGTGGTCTTAGTTGTCTAGCCTGCAGTCTTGGGTTGGGGTTTGTGTACATGACCTGAGCATAATCTGGTTCCCAGTTTTGTTCATATACAAGGTTCTCATAGTACGGGTCTGAGTTTTTCGATGACTCCGTATAAGATGATGGTGGGCTATCCACATGAGTGGAGTCAAAACTGTTTGCATTAGGCTCATTTTTTGTGATCAAAGGGGTCGTGGGTACTAATGCCATGTTGGAATTCTCCTCTGGTGTAGCATACTTTATCGAAAGTACATTAGTAGGGGGTGGAGGTTGTTGTCCTAGGATAGGTCGAGGTCTTGGTTGTGCTTGATATGGCACTTGATATTGCGGGGGTGCTCGATAATATTTTTGTGGCTAGTACTATCCTTGGTATCTACCTGGATGATATTGATGATGGTAGTTCTGCCTAACCACTTATTTGTTATATGGACAATCCTGAGCAGAGTGGTTCATGTATCTTCGCTCTATAGTACAATACACTACGTTAGAGTTTCCTATGGGTTGCAATGCATGTGGAAACATGTTCGCCATATGGTCACCTCTACAAGTATAACACCTTCGAGGGGGGGCTAATTTGATGCCTCGTTTGCTAGAAACTCCCAAATGTTTGGCCACTTATTCCGCTAAGTCCTCAATTGAATTAGAATGTCTAGATGGAGTCTCTGTGGTGCTATCCGAGTCTTTGCGAACCTTAGGAAGTTCTAGTTCATCTCCTAAGTTATCTTCTATGTCTACACAGATCTGCAAACATTGATCCAAGGTTCTTGGCTCCTTCAAAAAGACATATGATCTCAACTTAGCACTCAGTAGGCCATCTATGAACAAAGCTATCAATTTAGCTGGAGTGGGTACTTCCAAAGGGGGACATCTTTTTATGTATCATCCAAACCTTCAACCAACCATCCTCACTCTCTCTTGAGGGGTTTGTTTGAATGTGTGTATCAAGGAAGACGTGTTGTGTTTGATTCCACTCTTGGAAGAGTCTATAATGAAGGACTCCATCAATATGGTGGATGTATCTCAATTGGTGTTGGTGCAATGGTCGGAACCAATCCAACACATCACCCTTTAGAGTGATTCCAAAGGCATTAAACTATGTAAACATGTCTTCCACTTGTTCAGCTTATAGCACCTGCTTGAATACTACCAGGTGCTTGTAGGGATCTCCCCATCCATGAAAAAAAATTTTCATAACCTTCACTAATTGAGTAGGCCTCAAGGTTCTAGGGTGGTCTCTTGGTCTAGGTAGGGGAAAACCGTCCCCACCCCTATGAGCCCTATGATCCCTGAGAGGTTCTCTTTCAGCCCTTCCACTTTTGGTGGGAATCCTCTCCCTTTCTGCGTGATGGATGAAACTACTCTCTGCTCCTTCCTTGTTCTTCTCTCTATGTCCTTGAGATGTGCCATCACCCAAACTATCCTTAGGTGCTTGTGATTTCACTAGAGGGAAAACTAATTCTCCTCTCCATGTATACGCATGTCATCCATGTTCTATGACCTTATACATTCATTTTTAGGTGTCATCTAAATATACTACCTTTCCTAGAATCTCTGGGTCTTTTAGTTCATAAATCATGTTTGATCTTGCTACAATAGGTTGCTCTGGCCTATATCTCCAAAAGGCTTCATCAGTCTCCTTATTCGAGAACAATTCTATACTCTTATTGTCTTGGGGCATCCAGTTAGGCATTATCACCCTTGTTAGTATGGGATTTCCTCTCGTTGTTCTGGGTTCCTATATACACACACTAGGAAAGTCGCAATGGAGATCAATGGAAGGCAAGAAAAGAACTCATAATCATATTCATCATCATCTAGTTACAATAGCTCTTCTAGCTCTAGCTTATAGGTTCAATCATAATTAACAACAACCTCAAAATGAGCTCTCTAGCTCTATTTATAGTTTTTGCCTAGTTTTGATCGGTTTCACATCTAGTGACCGTCATAATTAAAAAAATAGGTTCTACCTCTAATTTTAACTATCTAATATCTTCCAAAAATAACAAAAATTGGTGTGAGCTTTCTACCTAGACTCCTCAAGCTTGAGGATTCCTTGGCTTCCACAAAATGGAGTCGCATCCACGATGATTGGATGTATATACATATGATACATTGGTTAAGTGATAAAAGGCACTGTTGTCATGATGAAATCTTTTGAGTAGTTTTAAGTGCTTCCTCTTCTTCTATGATGAGAACCAATACTCAAACCTTTGCCTTGAACATGGTTGTATAAGACAATGAGGTTTGCAGATGGAAAAGTGTCTAGATACAAGGCTAGACTTGTGGCCAAAGGATATGCCCAAACACATGGAGTGGACTATGATGAAACCTTTAGTCCACTGGCTAAGATGTCTACAATCAGAACTCTAATTGCTATTGCTACATGTAAAGGTTGGAAGTTATCTCAATTAGATGTAAAGAATGCATTTTTAAATGGATATATTGCAGACGAAGTGTACATGGAGCAACTAGAGGGTTTCAAAGAGTCAAATGGATCATATTATGTTTGTAAGCTCAAGAGAGCTTTGTATGACTTGAAGCAAGCTCTAAGGGCATGGAATTACAGACTTGTCAAGCTCTTGAATGAACTTGGATACCAAGCTTCAAAGGTAGATAGTAGTTTGCTTGTGAAATCAAATGAAGATGGATAGATTTATGTTTGCATTTATGTTTATGTTATTATTATCACAGGTACAGATGCTCAAGAGTTTTTAGTGATGCAAATTGGGTAGGTAATTTAGATGATAGAAGATCTACTCATGGTTACCTGTGTTATGTTGGAGATAAGCTAATTTCTTGGTGTTCAAAGAAGCAACATATAGTTGCTTTGTCATCCACAGAAGCTGAGTACAAAGGAATGGTGGAAGCTACAAAAGAAGTAATTTGGTTGAAGACTTTGTTGAAAAGTCTAGGAATTGATTAGAGTATTCCAATCGTTTTTCGAGATAACATGAGTTCATTGTATTTAGCATCTAATCCTGTTTTTCATGCCAAAACTAAACACATAGAGATTCAATATCATTTCTTAAGAGAAAAGGACCTTGGTAAAGAAGTTGAAGTCATGTATACACCAACAAAAGAGCAAGTGGCAGATATGCTAACAAAAACCTTGGGTGGAGCCAAGTTACAAAGGTTTAAAGAGATGGCAGGCATAAAGAAGATGCAGGTAATCACAATTGATGATTGAGCGGGAGCTGTTGGAGAAAGACGATCACCAATTGATGATTACATGAAGCTTAGGAGTGAAGAAATGAAGAAAAGAGTTAAACTTAAAGCATGAAGTCAAGTGAAGATTCAGGAAGAGATGTTCTACATACTTATGTACATTAGTTTTGGAAAATACTTCAAAAGTACTTTGATATAATGAGGAGTTCATACTCATATGTATATATACACTCGTGTATAGTCATGAAATACATAGGAAATGAAGTAGAGATGAGAATATAGTCAATACAGTTCAAGTTCTTTAGATATAGATGTGTAGAGAGTCTTCTCGTGAGATTATCGACTAGTCTATCTTAAAATTCTCTTAGCTTGATCACGTGGATCAAGAAATCTTTTGTACACATCTAGCTCAAGAGTTAATCAACCTACAACCAAAGTTTGATGATCTAATTCTCTTCAAGTTGTGTGTATGACAAGTAGGAACATTCATATGTAGAAGTCTGCAAGTGAAGTTCTCAGAATCGTGCATTTTTTGCTCACATATTTGTTTGGATCTCAATGATCAGTGTAAATTTTTTTATGTTTGAGCATTCAAAATTTAGGTTAGAAGATAAGGAAGCTTTGGCTAAAAGCATTTAGCAAAATGGGTTATACTTTGAGGGAAATCAGCTTATGAAGTTGACCATGTCAAAGTCGTCATTTTTGGAAGGCAGTTTCTGACATATAATATTTGATCGAAGTGATCAAATTAAAAATCCAATGGTTTTTTCAAAGAACTAATTATCATTATGATTGTGAAAAGATAGCACAAATGTGTGTGCATCATTTGAAAGATTAAAATTGAAGTCATGTGCATAGATTGAAGTCTATTTCTGAAGCAGACTTTTTGAAGTTGAAGGAAACTTCACACAAAGAAGTATTTCTTAAGGAACTTGAAAGTTAATGTAAAGTTTGTGTAAAGTTTGGTTTATTCTTGATATGGAGGAGTTCTTAAATCAAGATAGATCAGACATTTGGAGAATTAAAGGTCTCCAACAACAATTACATTAGGATATTGGTAGCATTGGAAGAATGGAGGGAAGCAACTATGAAGAGATTGTAGAAAATGCAAGAGGAACACAAACGAATTCATGATAGGTACCTAAGGGCTAATGAAGTGCAGGAGGGATCAAGAAAAATTCATACATTGTATATACCATCAAACTAGTTCATTTCCTTTTAGTATTGTAGTTCATTTCTATCAGAATAAATAGCTCTCATTTGCATCAAATAAAGAGACATTCTCACCGGGGATATACTTGAAGTTTGACACCACAACCAAAGTTGCCCTATATTATTGCCATGAGAACCCAAGGTGCCTTGACTAGCTCAAAAGTTGAGACCAAGCATCAACTCGCCTTCCTTATTAGAGCTAAACCAATGCACACTTTTGTAGTTAGTGAGATCTTCGAGGTATACAAGCTTGTTGGGCTTAGCTCATGCAGGAGTTTCACATGGAAATTATGTATAGAAGAGGCAAAGAGAATATAGTAGTTGATGCATTATCATGGATAATGTATCAAATCAGCTTTATAGTTTTAGAAACCTTATTGATTCAAGAGATAAGGGAAGCATATGTGGAAGATCCACATTTATTATAGATTATTGGAGCCATCAGTGATGACTTTATCGTAGGAGACAGGGCAGTTACAACTATTTCTTCACCTAACAGAGCAAAAAAGTCCATTCTGAATTCCAATGTCTCATAGGAGAATGGAATAGTCAAACAGAAAGGAAAGGCTTGCGTACCAGATTCCCGAGATTTGAGAAGAAAAGTCATGCATGATAACCATGATGTTTCTTGTGCAGGGCATCCTGGTGTTGACAAGACAATACATCTTGTTAGAAGAACATTTTGGTGGCCTGGATTAGCTAGAGATGTCCACACTTATGTTCAACAATGCTTTTTGTGTCAATTCAACAAGGCAGAAAGAGTAAAGACTCTAGGTCTTTTGCATCTTTTATAGATTCCATATCATAACTGGGATAGTGTATCCATGGTCTTCATAGTCGGGTTACCATGGACCCAAAGGAAGCGAGATACTATCCTAGTTGTAGTAGATAGACTGAGCAAGATGGCTCATTTCAGACCCACACAAGAGACCATAGAAGCTCCACAGGTAGTGGAGTTGTTTATCCAGCATGTCTTCAGATTGCATGGGTTACCGACATCCATAGTTTCAGATGGGAATGTCAGATTCACGAGACACTTCTAGAAGTTTGTATTTCATAAAGTGAAAGTGTCACTAAAGATGAGTAATGGTGATCATCCATAGATCGATGGTTAGATCAAGAGGGTCAACCAGATTCTAGAGGACGTGTTGAGATCATACATGTTTGAGAGACAGATAGATTGGGATAGTTATCTGCCACTAGTAGAGTTTGCTTATAACAATAGGCCTCACAAGGTGACAGAAATGTCTCCTTTTGAGATGAACTATGGCATGAATCCCAATGCTCCCAGTACCATAGGAATGCCAAAGAAATGTTCTACTTCTTCGGAGTTCTTAGCAAACCTCCAAGCAAATCTAAAAGTAGCTGAAGCCAAGATGCAGCAAACAGCTGATAGGGTAAAAGAGTATGCTAACAAGAAGAGATATCCTAGATCCTTTGAGGAAGGAGACAAAGTCTTTCTTCAAGTACCAACTAGATCTACTTCACTTATCCACAGGGAAGTTTAGTAAGCTTTGACCAAGGTTTTGTGGACCTTGGAAGATAGTAAAGAAGAGAAGTGGTGTTGCATATTGATTAGAGCTTCCTCTAGATTACAGAGTCCATCGAGTGTTTCATGTCAGTAAGGACAATGATCTTTATAAGGGGGAGAGAGTGTAAGAAATTGGTCCACAGGGATCATTCCATGTGTGTCTAGGTCAAGGGCCAACCATAGCTAATGACCCAAGCTCAGGGGATATCCTAAGGTATTCAGTAGTAATGGGGATGATTGTTGCATGATGGCCACATGGAAACACTAGAACATTCCAGATTGTTGCTATTTTAGAATACAAGAGGATATAAATGGATGGGAGGAGAATTGCACACACATAATTCATAAGTCTTTCTTACATGTGCATTAAAACCACATACTTCATGGTTGTCCCAAGCCATCATGGCCACGCAATTGAGGTGACAAATTTACCTAAGAAGCTCTGGCGACTTCAAATGGAGCATGGAAAATGGGCACAACCATGCCCAATTTCTTATGGGCATCGAGCTTCCAAAGGTGACTCCTTGTCCAAGGAGACACTTTGGCATACCTCTTGCAATAAGGCAACCTACCCTCCTCGATGGGGACTCCTCCACCCATTGAATCCCCATGTGAGGGCAACTTTATGTTCAAAGAGCATAATGGGACTTGGTGCAAAATTCCTCCATGTGGGGTGACTAGTTGGCCCTATAGCTTAGGTCAGTTTAGAGAGGTACAAAGGTAGCTTTTTGCCTTGGGATAGATACCAAGGCGAGACTCTAGTCAGGTGACTCTTCATGCAAGTGAGGAAAACCTCTCCTCCCAAGAGTAGCATTGGGTGACTCCACACTTGAAGAAGTAGCATTGGGAAACTCCACACTTGAAGAAGTATCATTGGGTTACATCAACTTCATCATGGGCGACCCTTGGCCTAGGGTGACACCAATACATCATCTTGGGTGACTTATGATTATCCTCTTGGGTGACTTTTAACAAGGTGACTCCATCTAAGGGGGGTGATTCAAGCATAGGGCAGCCGCACCTCCTAGATGCAACACTCATTAAAGGCAACTTTTCAACCTTGATGGGTGATTCCAAGCCTAGGGTGACCCATGTTCCTATGGCACTTCTCTCTACATGGCAACTCTCTTGGGGCAACTTCAGGGGGTGACTTCAAGCATATATGATGCAAACATGCATCAAGGAAACTCATTTGTGGTGACTTATTGTTGTGCCTTTTTAAGGCGACTTATTGATAGAGCACTATATCCTTAGGATGAGGGCTACTTCATGGAAAACTCTCTGCTATAAAGTCGGCTTCTCTTTGGCATTAAACAAGGGAAAAATTATGATTAGGAAAACTTATTACTGGAATGGCTAAGTGACTCCATGAACTTTCATATCAATTAAGACTTTAGGTGGCCCAAAAGTGCCACACTTCCAAAATAGGGCATCTCGCCACCCCTTTTGGCACTACCAAAATAGGGTGCCACCTCCACTTCTTTTGGGCATTGTCGAAATACGGTGCCACTTCCACCCATTTTCGGAACATCCAAAATAGGGCGTCGCCTTGCCTAATTTTGGCATGACCACCATGAGGGGACAATGTGACCACTCAATTTGATGTGTCATGGGATAAAAATGAAACCTTCTAGGACTTGTGAGTAATAGGTAAAAGGGTAGATAATTGTAGGAAAAGCCATTGCAAGGCCGTGTGGATGTCAAAAGCTGTCAATATAGGGCCCTAAAGTGATTGGCGACCAGTACCAAAATTAGCTCATCTCTACCACTAGTCTCTTCAATTGAAGCACACAATAATAAATCCTTGGAATCGGAAAGGCTGCCAAGGAAGGGTACTATTAATGGTAGTCTTTCACAAGTTGACGGCTCCTCATAAAAACAAATCACCACAGGCCGTTCCAAGAAGAACAAAGATAAAACCCCATTTTGAAAACCTCTCTCAAGTCGATAATGTTACTTCTCTCACTCAATGTCTAAGGGCGTTTAGACCTCTCTAGAGCAATGATCATTGGATACTCGCTCAACGATAACAAGATCAACCTTGTTTTCATCTACCTCCAAGAGGTCAAAATTGGAGGTGAGGACCTTATGAAAACAGTCATGTTATAAAGTAACTTGGACAAGGCTCTAAGTTAATGATAACATTAATTACTTTTAGAGTATTTGACAAGTTATAAGCATACCTTAATTGTTAAGTCTCAAGGATGGGAAGGAGGTAGGCTTGGGTTCAACCCCCATGAGGAGCATGGGGAGTGAATTTTTTTCCTAAAGAGCTCTAGAGCCTTCTAACTCAAGTTAATATGAGTAAATTTGAGCCCAGTGAGCCTTAAATCAAAAGGTGATTATATCTACCACTAATGGACTCTAGTGGAAGTCATAAAGTAATGGTGAAGAAGGCATATGTAAAAGGTGACGCAACCACTTTAGTTATAGATAATGATGCGGGTTGCTTGTTCAAAAGTAGCTTCATCTACTCTAGAGGTCAAAATTAGTCCCCAAATCTGTATAATGGCAGGTTGGGTGGAGAGTGAGAGGTCATTGTCTTGCATGCATAGAGGCTAGGTTCTAGCGGTTCTTATGGTCTGACCTTCAGGGAGGCTTTGATCTTCATAAATCAAAACTTGATAGGTGCTACATTTCTCAAGATATTACTAACTTCTTTGGTTCTCTAATGATGTTCCTGTACATGAACATTGTGGTTTCATATCAATTTCCTAACTTTGCTTCCTTCTCGGCCTCCATGATAAGGAAGAAGTCTTCATGGTTTCCAAGGTACGGTCTCAAGATTCCTATTACGTAACCTTGCCGAGTAAGTGATGGATTGATTCAGTTAAGGTTATTTAGAATAATTTTTGCCAAGAAAATATGAGAGCCACATGATAAGGAAAGAAAGAAGGGAAAGACAATATATAGAAGACACACCAAACTTGAAGAAGAAATTAACAAAGGAAAGATGCATCTTCAAAAAAGGTCTTCTCAAACTAAGTTGTAAGAGACTCTACGTCTTCTTCAAAAAGTGTTGGTAAGAGAAAATGGACAAACCAACCAAAGAAATATGTATAATATCAAAGAAGAACCAGGCCCAACAAAGCCTTCCGAATATCATCAACAAGGAAGGTGTTGAATGTAAGTCAGAAAAGGAAAATCATGATCACATAGTGCAGCACTTTAAAATTCCTCATGCGGCATCACTTTCAGATTGGAGAAAGAATGTATGGCCTATATCTTGAGGGTTGGATTCATGTATGTATGTGTGTATGTATGTGTGTGTATGGATGTTTTATGTATTGTGTGTAATGTGAATGAGTCCCTTCCCATGCGTAAGAGCCCTCGTCTGCATGGGCTCACTGATGAATTTTTCAAAGCCCCTAAAGACTCTATTGTTGGTGTTATAAGTGTTGTGTGGATAGAAGCATTTATACAGAGCCCTCCAATTCATCAAATTGATACACAAGAAAGACAACAAGAATAGAATAGAAAATTGGAGACTAATTACTATGGTTCAAACTGGATACAAGATCATAGCCAAGGTCCTCATTATTTGAATTGCAAATTACCTTTGTGATTGGCTAAGAAATGAACAAAAGGGTTTCATCATAGTAAGGTCCATTTTAGATGCTATTGTGGACATTTGGGAAGGATTTGAGTATTCACTAAGCTCTTTCATTGTTTTTTAATTAAGTTATGAAGTGTCCCTTCATTGTATAATTGTTTTAAAATTAATTTATGGAAGAGAGACTAGAGGATCCAAGGGTAGTAAGCTCCTTCACTATATAACTTCTTTTAATTAATTTATGAAAGAGAGACCTCGGCCTAACTTCCTCTTATGAAAAAAATAAAGACATGTCAAGCATACAAAAGTGAATTAACTCTCTCTCTCTCTCTTTTCTCTCTCTCACACATTGTTCCGCCTGGAACAATGTAAAGAAAGCAAAGTTCAACAACTTTAGGGCGAATTACGAAGCACCCTGTCGTCCCCTTCAGAGCAGACCCGCCCTCTTTTGAGTTTATTTTGCCTACGACTGCAGAGATAATCGCATATCGAAAAAACGGTGGCTTACTTTTTTTATTCATGATTTTCTTTCATGATATTCCAATAATATTATGTGTGCATCATATTAATGGCATTTCACTACTTGCAGAGTTACTCTATGTGCTCGTTCATCTAGTCATGGCCCTTGGAGAAGTCCCATGACTAGGTTTTGTGATTATCTTTTGCTCTTAAATATTGAAACAGGTAGCATGCAAACTATGTAGGTTTTATGTTGCTTGTGAAGAAATACTATTTCCAAGATTACAAAAGCTCCACCGACATAGGGCTTCCTTAACGATATAATTAGATGCCTACTCCCCCGACTTGAACTTGAAAGTACAATTGTATAAGTGAATGGGCATAGTATCCACAAGACCCTTCATATCCTACAAAGCCAAGTTAGACAAGGTTATAACTGGGTTACAATTGGTTTAATGTGGCCAAAGTCTTACATGTCCAGCCATAGCATTGAACTGTGGACATTCACCTCAGGAGGACAGAGCCAAATCACTCCACTGTTGATATATTTCAATAGTGATGTGTGTGACACTTAGGACTACCAGGGCATTTTTTTCCCTCTTTAGAAGGTTTTTTCCCCCAACTTGTATGTACGCATTTAACCATAATAAGTTACTTATTCTTGTACATTCACTTGATAATTCATTCAGTGTTGTGTCGTGCTCCAAGCTTCTTCTTCTTCTTCCTTGTGTTGTTTGTGTGTTTCTGTAGACCTCAAACTTCAACAATTAGTATAGGTCACTGCTTCATCTAAGGCATCATCAGGTCACTGCTTCATCTTGGGCATCATCGACACCCCTCAAGTCATAGTCTCAGAATCGCACAAAAGTTGGTGAGCATACTTAGGGTGATTAGCAGTTCAAAACAGCTTTACTATGTGGCATCGAGATTTTAAACTGAGCTCCTTTTGGCCCCGAATGCACTATCACAACACTTGTGTGGGAAATTTTATCCTTTTGTGCCAAACATATATACAGGTTTTGGTTCATGAGACAAACCACTCAAAGTCTGTGACAAGGTTTAGCAAAACTTGAGAGGGTGGTTCTATTCAAATTTTTGACATACAATCATTTTTTTGCATCAGGTATTTAGTGAGTGGCCATAGCTAAAAGCAATGGTGTATTCTATATGTTGGATATTGGGACAAGTTGCATGGCACTAATTACCCGTTACAGGCATATAGGATGCATCATCTATTGGTAGCAAAAGGGTTGTGAAATATTGTGTAGGGTATTGAAAAAATGCCCTACTACATCTGTGAATACAGTTATTGATGGTGATACTACATCTATGAATAGTTTTTTGGGATGATAGAGAAACTGAGGCACATGCATTGATAGCCATGTATGTCAAACATGCCATTATCCCTCATATTTCATCTTTCAAGATTAGCAAAGGATGCTTGGGATACACTTACACCCTTATACTAGACAAGAGTAGTTAGCGAGCTAGCATATGAATGAAGGAGAGTTAACCTCAAAAAATAGTTGGAGACTTAGCATATGAATGAAGGAGGTTCCATGGATAGTTTTTTGACAAAGATCAACGATTGGAAAGAGGAGTTGATTACTGTTGATAAAGTCTTGCCAGATAGTTCACTTTTGTAGACTGTACTTAATGGTCTTCCAGATTCATATCAGAGTTTTGTTTTTAGTCTTCGATTGATGATGAAAGGTAATCCAAATGCCTTAACATTTGAAGAGTTGGTCCTTTTTTTGTTGCAAGAAGATTAGTCCATGAAGAACAAGTCCATTATGCATGTTGAAGATCAAGCTTTTTTAACTAGCCAGAAGGGCAAAGGTGAATGGAGTTCAACTTTAACTTTGAAAGTACAACTATACAGGTGAATGGGCATAGTACCCATGGAAGACCTCGTATCACACAAAGAAAGGGTTAGACTGAGTTACAACTAGTTTAAACTGACAAAAGCCATTACATGTCCAACCTAGAGTTTGAACTCTGGTCCTCCACCTCAAGAGGCGAAAGCTTTACCAAACCACCAATGGGACATGAACAACTTTATTTATATTTTCCTTAGAACATGCATGGCTATACCTTATTTTTTATTTCTTTCTTCTTTTCTCTGGTGATCGAGTGTACATTTTGAAGTGGTTTTAAGACTTCCTCCTAAATAAAACAAAGGCATCCAAATTTCCTCTTTGGATTGAGCTTCAGAACCTCCCCTTTTATCTTGATCAAGTCATAAAAGCCATCAACTCTCCCTTGGGCACACTAATGATGACTAAATATGATGATGATGAGCCAATCTATGAGGAGTCTTGTTCACACGTTTAATGCTAATCGATACCCTCAAGTATGTGTGGTAGGATTCATCCTCACATTTTGGATTTTCTTGGATATCTTCTATGTTAATTCATGCTCCAAAGTTAACCACTCCAAGATTGCATTCAAAATCATCTCTTAATTGCCTCCCTAATTACTCTCCAAGGGTGATAGGAGCTTGTTTCTAGCTAGATGGTCAAATGTCTTGGTGTTTCTTTGGGTTTGAAGGTGTCGATGAGCCAAAAGTGGGATTGGGTTCTTAGTACACTAGACTCAAAAGTTAAATACTAAAAAGGTATGCAATTGAATGTCGTAGATAGAGCGATGGTGATCAATGCTTTCCTCATTTCCTCCATCATCTATTTTCTTGCCTACTTGAGCTGGAGAAACATAGAGTTGACGAAAATGAAAAGAATTCGTAGAAATGTTTTGTGTACTAATGACCCCAATCGAAGAGGAATGCCTAAAATCGAATGGTGGATATGCACTTGCCCCAAGGAGAGGGACTCAATATTCTAGATTGCAAGCTATGGCTAACAACTTCGGGTCCAAATTGATGATTAAAGCATGGATAAATGAAAATAATCATGGTTGAAGTTGATCTTCATAATCAATTCTTTCTTCATGTTTTCAGGTGCCCCCAAGTGGCGAAACCTCAATCTCCTCACTCTTCTATTCTCCCCAATCCTAATTATCCCAAAGGGATATGATTTGGTGGCCTATCTTTGGCCGGTGTGGAATAAATTGTAGCAACACACCTTTAGCAAGGATTGAGAGTGGGCGATTGAAATTAGAAAAAATGACTCCATTTGTCTCTTGATCTTTGTCATCAAGGAAATGGAAACGAAGAGCCTCCAAAGAGCCAAAAAACTTTGTTCCAAAGGTTCTCATGAGTGGAAGAACCTGTGGAACAAACTCAAGAGAAAGTGGATAAGATTTGAGGACATTGTTCATAGACGTAGAAGTGACTATGAGGATTGGTGCCTCTTAAGGCAAAGGATGAACACTTGGTGGGATTATGTCCATAGGCCTAATCCTTGCTCTTTATTTCAACAATTTGATATGAGGCAAAAAGTGTTTGGCTACGTATATAAGCCATGGAAGCCGTTTCCTAAACAATAAGACCCTTTGACATACTAAACTTCCCACTTTCTAATTTTGAATGGTCTAGAAATGATTGTGTCAAAGACATGCATCAAAGTTCATTAACCTTCTCTACAACTCTCACTAAAACTTAAATTTGTTGCGAAATCTTAGTCATCATCATTGTTGCACCTCTGGGCCAGTCTTCCCCTCTTTTTTAGGATGTGGAGGATCCCAAGGGCACTTAGCTCCTTCATTATATAATTATTTTTTATTTAACGTATGAAGTGCCCTTTCAATGTATCATTGTTCTTAAATTAATTTATGAAAGAGAGACTAGAGGATCCAAAGGAAGTAAGCACTATACAATTGTTTTTTAATCAATTCATGTCAAGCATACAAATGTGAATCAACTCTCTCTCTCACACACACACACACTCACACGCGTTTAGTTTTCTTATCGCACGCGTGAATCACAAGTACTTTGAATCACAACTTACAAGGTGTAGTATGTACTTTGAGTCTGTGTGTGTGTGTTTACAGAGGGGCAATATGTAGTCAATCGATCAGTGGCATGGATCACGTGGGATCTTGTGTGTGTGTGTTTACAGAGGGGCAATATGTAGTCAATCGATCAGTGGCATGGATCACGTGGGATCTTTTCTCCGGTCATTTGCATGGATGACGTGGGATCTTTTTAATGCATTTCGAGATATTTCCCTTCTGAAATTCTGACTTTTTTTTTTTTTAATAAAGGAAGTTCGGCCTTAGCCTAATCTCCCGGACTTTAATTATATTAAAGAGAAAAAGTTACAAGTGAACGGGACTAGTGCCCATGGGACCCCCCGAATCCCACAACGCAGGGGAGGAGTCTAGCAAGCTACAAGGCATTGCAAATGAGGTGGATAACATTACCATCACCCTCATGTGGGACCCATTTGGGTTTCAACTTGTTGTTTTCCAGGAGATAAATACAGTGATGTCTAAACGGTGGTGAACTCTTGACTCGGGAGATTCTTTTACCAAGGAGAAACAAGGATTTCTCGATCGACCATTCCTTAGGAGTTTGGTCGAAATTGACGGCACAGCGCTCTCTCCAAATCTTCCAGAGAGCCTCGCCTCTGATGGCATTCCATAGCCTCGAAGAGCATCCAATCGCCTCACCCAACATCACTTGTTGCCAGTTGATTTGACTCGTACTTCTCAAAACTCGGGACACGTGATGCCAGACAACACGGGACTTGGGGCAGTCAAAGAACAGGTGGGCTAAATCTTCGATGCACCGATGACAACGCTTGCACCATGGCGGCACACCACAGATTTTGTTAGCCCTTGCATTGGTCCAGATTCCTTTATGCAAGACCTGCCACATGAGAACGAACTTTTTGACCTCAATTAGGGGGTGCCAGAGAGACATGAATTTTAGCTCCCACCGAAGTTTGGTCCAAGCAAGGCACCATCTCTTGTTAAGGGTGTGGTGAACATCCACTTCCCCTTTGAAGTTCGGGATTCTGGACAGTTTCTTACCATTGCTCCATTTGAGGCCCTCCGAGCAAGGAGGATCCTGACCGCAGAGAAGGCGGGTAGTAGAGCGGTCCCAGGCTAAACACCTGCTTTGAAGAAGAGTCCATTCCTCAAAGGTAATGCTAAGTCTCGGAACCAAATCTTCGAACCTAATCCACTGGCGGGTCTCTTGTTTCCAGAGCTGTTTCCACTGTTTGAACCCCTTGTTCCATAACCGCCTTGCAGTTTGGAGGTTCCAAGAATCCACTCCCCGAATGCCACTGATCGGGAACCAGATAGAGTCATTTTGTCTTATGCCAGCTGCCCACTTCCAATCATCGCTGATTCTGATGAACTGTTTGGCCTTGTTCCAATTCTTCCATAAGGAACACACGAGGCTAGAGCCTTTAGGGCAGACTGGGTGGGGGGAGAACAAAAGAGTGAGAATCCCTATGTCCTTCCACCCAGGGAGGCCGACAAAGGTAAAGTCTTCCGTGTTTCTGAAGATCAATTTAGCCCAAGAGGACTCCCTATTGCTCCAGGCCTTGATAAGCCATTTAGCCGCCAGTTTGTCAGCTAATCTAGCAATATCCAAAATACCCAAGCCCCCTGAAATTCTGACTTCGAGATAACACTCCAAAACGCACATAACTCCAAAACGCCTTTTTGAAAGTATTTCAAAAATTCGAGATAGAGAGTACAAAACGCACATAACTCCAAAACGCAGACTTAATTTTAATTTAAAGAAAGCAAAGTTCAACATGTTTGGCATGCAAATGATATTCGTATCATTGCCTGCCCTGTGGACAGCTGATGGTTCCATGGAGTGTTGAGATTCGTCCACGGTCATCTATCCCCCAGAAAATTTTTCAATTCTTGATGCAATCTCCAAGCATTGTGCACTGAACAGCGGAGCCGAAGAGAGATGATAAGACACAACACTCGAAGCTTTAGCAGCCATGCTGTTCTCTGCGCCTCCTTTATGAGCACTCCCTGCCATCGCCATGGGAGCAACAGCACGCCAACCTAGTGTAAGCAAGCCGTCATGCGGACTGTTTAGCCAAGCTTCGGATAGGAAGGTCATCGCCTTCAAGTCTTCAGAGCTCTCATCCCGTCGTCTATCGCGTTGTGGTGTCTGTCACGACACTTCGAGTGTCTATCGCGACAACTGGGTTGTGGTGTCTGTCGCGGCACTTCGAGTGTCTATCGCGACACCTGGGTTGTGGTGTCTGTCATGACACTTCGAGTGTCTATCGCGACACCTGGCTTGTGGCGTCTATCGCGGAAGGGCCTGTCCGTCACGGTATTCTTTTCCACCTATCACGGACCTTCACGCGGCTCTTCGTGCACCCCTCAAGTCACCTCGCGCGTCCAACCCCATTCTTGCAGAAAATACTTACTTCCCTAAGACAGTTAGCATAAATGTCGCTCAGTTAGCATAAATGTCGCCTTTTCGAAGGAGCAAAGAAACTAGCAAGAAGAACTTGTAGCTTTGAGTAGTGAGTGCATGGCCTAATTCGAAGAAAAAAGAAGAGTAAAAAAGGGAAGAAAAAAGAAAGGAAAAAAAGGTTGAAAAAAAGAAAAAGATAAAAGACAAAAGATACGAATTAAAAAGAAGGGAAATCATTTAGAAAAGAAAAAAAAAGAACTTCTATTTAGTGTGGGATCATCGTGGGCTATTCAAGCTAGGCTTTTCTTGACGGTTATTGTTAGTGTTCTCAGATCTCCTTGCCTTCAGAGGTACGCTAAATCATCTTTTTGAGTTGCTTTCAATTGTCTTTGCCCCAATGTCGACCCTTCTTCCCTCGTTGGTCCTCAACAATGTGGCTCCCTCCCAATCCGAGTGCCCCCCCGAGATGGGTTCCGGCCCATCGGATGTCGCTCCTCCGGTGGTTTCTTTATGCAAGGGGTCAGTGGCGGCAAAGCAAGAAGAATTGATGAAAACTTGTCTGATCGGGCAAGTCTTTGGCCCTAGACCCCCTCTTGAAATTGTGAGATCTTGGCTACGTAAGGAGTGGTTCCTGCGTGGTCTAATTGTGTGCAAATGTCAATTCCTGCCGGCGAATCACCTGCTTCTTGCGTTTGAGAATGAAGAGATGGCCTTCCAAGACCTACAAGCCGGTTCTTGGCAAGTGGACCAGTCCACCTTATGCCTATTCAAGTTGACCCCAGACTTTGTTCCGAACAAATCAAAGCCTCTTCATTACCCGCTTTGGGTGGAGCTTCCCAACCTTCCGTATTTCCTATACGAATTTCTTTGAGAAATCGTTTCACTGATCGGCCGTCCTATGGCCTCAAGAGAGGATGTTGGGGATTAATGTATGATGGTGTGCAATACTCCTTCAATGCACGATGGCACCCGCAAATTTGCATTGAAGCAGACTTGAACCAGGTCCTCCCTTCAAAGATCTCTGTAAATTATGGCGATGGTAAGAATTGGGTGCAAGAGATTACCTATAGGAATTTGCCCAATGCGTGCTTCCATTGTGGGCACCAAGGTCATAGGATCAAGGATTGCCCTCTGAAGAAAAATTCTAATAAAAACAAGCTTAACTCAGATGGGGCCCTGGACCCTTTACCTCAAGCTAGCACTTGTGGACTTCCCCCTCCGATGGAGGAAGAAGAGGGCACTCGTGTTGCAAAGACGGATTCAGAAGGGGTCACCGAAGTAAGACGTAGGAGGAAAGTCAGCCCTCGAAGATCATTAGTAAGGAACGTTCCGACCATTGCTCCTTCGAATAACATGTACTGCAGCTTAGAAAAGGAGATTAATGAGGTCCACCTCCCTGGGGATAACCTTTACGAAGAAGATCCGGCTGACAATTCCATTGGATGCTCTACCAGCAAAGAAGACAACCAAGAAGGCTACACCACCAGTAAAGAGGATGGCTTCACTACTAGCAATGAAGACAACCTAGACAGTGAAAGCTCCTCTCTTGGCCCTACTCTTCCTGTTTGCTTGCCAAGCTTACCTCAACGAAAGTCAAAGCTTAAAGGGAAACAACCGTCGGACATGCCTTGGAAGAGCCCCCTCAAGAGTAGGATCCTAAATCAAGAAGCTTGGAGGAAAAAAGAAGATCAAAAGAAGAAAAAAGTTCGGGTCCCTCCCCTCAAAGAGGGCAACCGTCAATAATGAAAATCACTTCGCTAAACATCAGGGGTTTGTCAGACCCTTCAAGAGCGGCGATTCTTGGTCAATGGTTCAAAGACAAGTGCCTCAACCCTGCCTTTATCTGCTTACAAGAAATCAAAATCAACGCAGAGGATCTCCAAAAACGGCTTAAATGCATTTCTCCGAACCACCTTTGGCTCTCCACTTCGCACCCTAGGGGGACGGGGGGTGCTGCAATCGGTATTAGTCACTCCTGGTCTGGTAGATTGACATCAACTTGGGAAGATCGAAATCATCGGTGGATTGCTACCTCTATCGGCCCACCTAATCAGTTCATTGTGGTCTCAATTTACACCCCTAATGGTGAGACAGATAGAATCGACACTTGGAATTTCCTTGACTCCCTCTCTCACAATGTTTTGCTTTGCGGGGACTTCAACATGGTTGAATTTCCTGAGGACCGTTGGAATAACAAGGGGAAAATTATTGACGGTCAGGAGAAAGAGATATGGGATAAAATCAAGTTCCATCTCGACCTAGTCGAGGTGAAAGACATGAAGGGGTTCTCCTGGTCTAACCTCCAATTGGGGGACTCTCTCAGGAAAGCTAGACTTGATAGATGTTACATCGACCAAAACACCATCCTCCAGTGGGGTATTCCTTCGATTTCCCAACACATGGACCTCACTATCTCGGACCACTACCCGATTACTCTTTCCTTCAAACCGATGCCCATGCTCCGAAAAGCTCCTTGGTTTCAAGCTTGCCAGACGTCATTAATTTCCCTCCCCTCTGTCCACCAAGAAATTTCCATAGTTTGGGTGGAGGCTTTTGCCCACTGTATTGAACCGGCTAAGTGTTGGAGACGCGCGGTGGAAAGGACTAGACAAATTCTGATCATGACGCATAAGGTCATAAGAGATATACGGAATAAAAGGAGAGAAATGGTGTATCAGAGGCTCTCACGTCTTGAAGAAGAAGTGAACAAAGGTAACTTGCAATGCCAACAAGGGCTTCTGAAAATTAGGGGAAGGCTAAGACTCAAGGAAGAGGTTCAAACGAAAAATCTACAAATATTTTTTAAAGATTTTTGGGCGGGGAAGGCTGACAAACCTTCGAAAGAGATGTGTAACATCCTTAAAAGAAAACAAGCTAGGGAGGCCATCCCCTTAATGGTCGACAACAATGGGATCGAATGCAGCACGGAAGTTGAGAATAGATCTATCATTGTTAAGCACTTCACCCATCTTCTCGGGATCTCGACTCCTCTTTCCCCGCACAGGCGCGATTGCATGGCAGCCATCTCAAGGGTTGCTCAACCTAGAATCCCTCCGAACATGATTTCTCTACTGGATGCTAACATTTCAGAGAACGAAATTATCAAGGTTATTGATACTCTCCCCAACGGGAAGAGGCCGGGCCCTGATGGACTCACCAATGAGTTTTTCAAGTCCTTTAAACTTGTGGTGGCCACCCCGCTGCGTCTTGTGTGGCAAGAGGCTCTCTCCTTTGGTGCCCTCCCTGAGTGTCTTAATAATGGTGTCATCAAATTAATTCACAAAAGGGGAGATAAGAACAAAATTGAAAACTGGCGGCTGATTACCATGCTCCAAACTGCGTACAAGATAATCGCCAAAGTAATCGCCAACACAATCTTGTGTCATTTAAAGTCATGGCTTTGTGAGGACCAGAAAGGTTTTATCAAAGGTAGATCCATACTTGAAGCAATTGTTGATATTTGGGAAGGCCTTGCTTTTGCTGAGGAGCTCAAGAGTTGATATTCATTAAGATCGACTTCGACAAAGCATATGACAGATTGGAATGGGACTTTATTCTTCAATCTCTGAAAGATCTTGGGTGCAGCCAAAAGTTCACGAAGATGGTTTCCACTCTACTCGGAAATGCCTCAACGAGAATAAACATCAATGGTAAGCTCTCTGAACCCATTCGTTTAAAAAGATCTATCAGGCAAGGTTGCCCACTGGCTCCATTACTCTTCGCTATCACCTTGGATGGCCTCAGTCACCTATTTAAGCATCACATGGATGCTGGAAACCTCAAAGGTCTCTCCCTACCCCTTGGTCACGACCAGATGATTGCTAGACTCTTTGCCGATGACATAAATGCCTTTGTTCTTAACGATAGAAACTGCATCGAGGTGTTTTGGAACTGCCTCGATACCTTTTGTAAGGCGTCAGATTCAAAAATCAACCATGCTAAAACTGCTTTCAGAGCAATCAATGGGCCTCCGCCCCAACTATTGATTGATCAGGGGTGTCAAGTTATCCCTAGTGGCCAAGTCTTCCGTCTCCTCGGCATTCTGATGGGTTTCAACATCTCGATGGACCAATGGTGGAATTGGATTCTATCCAAACTGGATACTAAACTGAATCATTGGAAAGGTATGCAAGCTAACTTGGCAGGGCGTGCAATGGTTGTCAACACATTTATGTTTTCTACGATTATTTACTATATCTCGTGTTGGAGACCTAAGGAGAAAGAATTGGCCAAAGTGGAAAGGATCTGCAGAAACTTCCTATGGACTGGGGACCCCAATAGGAGGGGGATTCCCAAAATCAAATGGGAAACTTGTATTAGCTCAAAAGACTCGGGGGGCTTGGGTATTTTGGATATCACTGAGTTAGCTGACACGCTGGCCGCAAAGTGGTTTATCAAGGCTTGGTCCAAAAGAGAGTCCTCCTGGGCTAAATTGATCTTCAGAAATTCGAAAGACCTTACCTTAGTTGGTCTTCCCGGCTGGAAGGACATTGGGATCCTCACACTTTTGTTCTCCCCCCACCCGGTGTCCCCTAAAGGTTCTAGCCTCGTGTGTTCCTTATGAAAGAGTTGGAACAAAGCCAAACAATTCATCAGAGTCAGTGATGAGTGGAAGTGGGCTACTGGGATAAGACAAAATGACTCTATCTGGTTCCCGATCAGCGGCTTAAGGGAGGTGGAGTCTTGGAACCTCCAAACGGCTAAGCGACTATGGAACAAGGGGTACAAATAGTGGAAACAGCTCTGGAATCAAGAGACCGGCCAGTGGATTAGGTTTGAAGACTTAGACCCAAGACATAGAATTTCTCTCGAAGAATGGACTCTTCTTCAAAACAGGTGTTTAACGTGGGACCACTCAACTACCCACCTTCTCTATGGACATGATCTTCCTTGCCTAGAGGGCCTCAAATGGAGCAATGGTAAGAAACTATCCAGAATTCCCAACTTCAAAGAAAACTTAGATGTTCATCACACTCTTAACAAGGTCTGGTGCCTTTCTTGGACCAAACTTCGATGGGAACTTAAGTTCATGTCAATTTGGCACCCCCTTATTGAGATCAAGAAATCCGTTCTCATGTGGCAAATCTTGCATAAAGGTATCTGGTACAATGCAAGGGCCAACAAAATTTGTGGTGTGCCTCCATGGTGCAAGCGGTGCCATCGATGCATCGAAGACCTTGTTCACCTCTTCTTTGATTGCCCCAAGTCCCGTGTTATCTAGCTTCACGTGACACGGATTCTGCATCTCTCGTACCAAATCAATTGGCAACAGGCACTGTTGGGTGAGGCGGTTGGCTGTTCTTCTAGGCTATGGAATACCATCAGAGGCGAGACTCTTTGGAAAATTTGGAGGGAGCGATGTGCTGTCAAATTTGTCCAAACCCCAAAGGAATGGTGGATTGAGAAATCCTTGTTTCTTCTAGGTAAAAGAATCTCCCAAGATAAGAGATCTCCTCCATTTAGGCACCACTGTATTTATCTCCTCGTAGATAACAAGCTGAAACCCAAATGGGTCCCCCATGAAGGAGATGATAGTTTTGTACGCCTCATTTGTAACGCCCTCTAGCTTACTGAACTCGTCCCCTACTTTGTGGGATTTGGCGGGTCCCATGGGCACTAGTCCCATTCACCTGTAACTTTTCTTCATTATTTTAATTAAAGTATGGGAGATTAGGCCATGGCCGAACTTGCTTTAAAAAAAAAAAAGTTCAATATGTTTAGGTTTAGGGTATGTGCAAAGAATCTCCAACAGCAAGAGGTCCCCACCCTTTAGGCATCATAAAGTGTTTCTCATCGAGAATAACAAGTTTAAACCCAAATGGGCTCCACATGAGGGGATGAGAGGGCTATTAACCTGCTTTGTAGCACTCTCTAGTTCCCCAAGTTTTGCCCCTTCTTTGTGGGATTCTCGAGGTCCCATGGGCACTAGTCCCATTCCTTTGTATCCCTTGTATGTGGATTGGGGATTTATCAACCTTGATGGTATATGGATTGAAGGCCAATAATTGATCCCATACAATAGACTATCATCAAACTCATATTCATTGATCATGCAAAGATTTATTGACTCGACCTTCTATTACATTCCTTTCTTCGTCGGCTATTCGTGTGCATATTTACCCTAGAGGTGACAAGCCCTATTCAACGGATGTTCTCTTGCAAATTACCTATAGCTTGGAAAAATTCTTTGTTTGTGGGAATCTATGAAGTCAAACATCAGTCATATGTTTGAGGCACAATACACACGACAATTGATCTCCATTTCCATGTCCATAAATGAATATAAACCACTGGACAGAAACACATCATTTTTAATTGATATTTAAAGCGATGAATGCGAAGATGAGTTAGGGTCTACTTACAGCAGATGTCAAGGAATTGATGTCCACTGGAATTCAGATGTCGAGTACATCCTCATGAGAACTGTCACTGAGGATTGATGTCTTTGAAGTTTGATGAAACCTGCTTCTTTGGCAGGTATGGCAAGGGATTGATGCCGACAAGGATGAAGATGTCACCATTTTCAACTTACTGTGCCGGACTGCTGGCATTCGTTAAGGAGAGGCGATGTTACAAGATTCTTCGTAGGAGTGTGAATTGAGTACTGTTAGTTGGGAAGTTGGCTTACGAATCACGATTCCTATAATAGGCAATGAATCTCACCATGGCGAGCTTCCATGTCAAGCTTCCATGACTGCTGACATTCGTTGAGGAGTGTGAATTTAATACTGTTAGTTGGGAAGTTGGTTCCGAATCACGATGAAGTTAACAACACAGAACACAATTCCGATGACAGGCAATGAAGAAGGAATGCTACCAAACAATCTCTGATCGACAGGCAACAGATGCAATGTCTCCAGTAAAACTTCGGACATTATTAACTCTACACCTTGTACACTCACGAGTCACCATGTCGAGCTTCCATGGAAGCTTACGTGTCACCATGTCCATCATGCACGTTAAATGCTAGCTGGTACTCAGCTTGTGAAGGTGGTGACTCGTGAGCGACGAAGTAAGCAACATTGGAATGGTCTTTAACATCCTGAAGTGTGTACCTTTCTGGTTACAGGTACCAGACCAGTCGTGTTATGGAGAACAGCGTCAGCCTTACAGGTCACCTACAACCACAAGATCTCATGGACTTACAACGTTGAGCTGGTCCTAATCCATTGTGAATCGCATACCTTTCTTGTTACACACCGGAGATATGGTGTCATTGGTGAACACTGAAGAGCACCAATGTTGGCAAGTACACACGAAATTCCAGTTATCATGGAAAACTGCCGCCGAGAAAGAAGAAGCTGAAGGATGATGTAGGCACCTACACACGAATGTTACGCAACTCCAGTTATCGTCGCAAAATGTGGCGGAGAAAGATGAACTTTCAGCGCCGATGATGTAAGACATCCAAAATCAGAGACCTGCACATATTCCATAGCCAGATCCAGGAGCCATTTTTCTTGTCAAATTATGTTTTTTTACTTTTTAATTGCCTTTCAAATGACAGGCTCACATTTTTTTTTTAAATGGAGGTTCAGCCGAGGTCTACTCCTCCAAGCCTTAATTTTGAAATTGTAACTATACAAGGAAGGGCATAGTACCCATGGGGCCCCCCTTATCCCACAAGAATAGGGGTTTACATAGCTGGGTTAGACTGCGGTCACAACTACTGCGAAGCAGAACAAACGGTGGCACATCAGCCACAAGATACAGGGTTTCCATGATAACATGTCCCTTACATATTGCCGGTGGGGGTTGAACCCTCGCCCCCACCTCAAGAGGTGAAAGGCCCAACCACCCAACCTAGTGGCTTGGGACATAGGCTCAAATTTTTTAGTTTCTTGTCATCTATTAGAGTTAATGATATGGCAGGCAAGTTACAAGTCATTTATGCAGTTATGCACGTGTGGACAACTTCAATCATCCACATGACTGGTGGTCCAGACTTCGGATTCCAGGGCAAGGAATGGGCAGAGAATTTTCGTGTTGCTGCTGTATCTGTCAGACTTGCCTTTTCATATGAATCAATGAACGTGGGCTTAGTCCACTCAAAAGATTATATCATTATTGTTCTTTAATTTTTTTTTTTATCTTCATTTTTTTCTTTTTTTGGTTTTTTTAATGGAGGTTCAGTCGAAGCCTACTTCCTCAAGCTTCAACTTTGAAAGTTTAATTTTACAATTGAATGGGCATAGTACTTGTGGGACCCTCTGTATCCCACAAAGCAAGGGTTAGACAATGTTATAACATTACAAATGGTTGAGCTGGTCAAAGTCATACATATCCATCCTGGGGCTTGAACCTTAGACCTCCGCCTCAAAAGGCCAAAGCTCAACCAACTGCCCTACGGGTCATGAAGTTTTTTTTTGTTTTCTTTTTACAGAACAAGAAAAAAGGTTGTTCTAACCTTTTTTGCTTTCTTTTACGGAACAAGAAAAAGTATTTAATGAAGCAACATACAAATTGTGCATGGGGCAAGAGTCCACACATCGCGGAAAGTTCATTGCCTACTTGTAGGGTTACAAATCAAGTGGCAAAAGCCCTCTCTCTCTCTCATAAAGAAGTATACAGCTCAAAGAGATACAAATCAAGACCATGAGATCCAGAAGATCAAGGGATACAAAGAAGGTTCATGGTGGTAAATGGAGCCCAACATAAACATACATGAGTATCCTTTCTACAACATACATGGAGAGAAGCAATTGCTTCCACTTATTAGGAGGATGATTATACAAAATTTTCAAAATGCTTTTAGCACTATCCATTACTTCTCTCATGGGGAGTAAACGCTACCATCTAGAAGCACCAAGAACCTTTTTCAATGGGTACAAATAATTTTTTCTTTCCACTTTGAAAAGTGTTGGTTTATGCTCAGCCAAATGAGCCACATAGTATGGCTTCTCTAGACCTGCCATAGAGCTATATCCATATGTTTGGATGATCTCACCATAATTTCTTGAGCTCGTAGATATTGTATACGTTTAGCTTCATATATGGTGTTGATAATGCCAAAATTTCCTGGCAGGTTCACAATCAATAAAGAGGTGATGTAAATCTTCCTCCCTGCCAAAAAAACCTTAATTAATTTTACTTTTCGTGGCTTTTGATCATGTCCATAGTCCATTATGATTGATGAGTCACTGAAGATAAGCTTGTTTGATTTGAGTGGGGAAGGCCCAAATGCAGTAAAACCTATATCTCCACTGAGCATGGGATCATTGGACCTTCCATCTATTAGCCTTCTATTATCTAGAATAACTAAACTAGGGGTTCTTGGGTAGTAGTTCATAGACTTAATTTGCATAGTGCTAGCTTTTCCACTTCGATCTTCACACAGACTTATTCCACAAAACTTTCACTAGAATCTTATACCATACATATGGACATCGATTTTGGCAACCTTCTCACTATTTACTAATTCATTACTACTTATCATTTAACTCTTATCACTGCTTCACTTTCGACGATTATAATTCAGCACACTTTACCATATCAAATTATAACAGATCAACTACGCTAACAATTCTAAACGTCAAGATAGCTTCCAACAGATAACTTTGAACTTCAGCAAACTAACAAAGCACTTAATGTCTTATAGCAGTCAGACTTAACCACACACTTAATAATGCATAACAACAATGCAATTAATAGGCAACGGCAGAAAGATATCGAACAATATGATGGAATCTATCAGCACTTCGATCCTCCTCATCGACCGGTCCCTGCGGACTCATCATGCTAAACTAGATGAATATGCGACATTTCATTGTATAATTAACTCTTTGGGAAAGATTACAACAGTTGGATAGATACAACACTTCACAGAAATGGCTCAATGAAATTATATGTATTTTACACATAATCACACCGCTCGCTTAACATTGGCACACATGATGGATCTGAACCCTAAACAAAAAAATTATCATCAACTAATCCTTGAATATAAATAGTGCGGGTTTCTTCAAAACTGCACTTTATCTTCTTCTATAATGCCTTAAGTAACTTATGTACATGCTCTGCATCTAATACCTATGCATCAGGAGTGGATGAGCTTGCTACAGCCGCTTAATGAATAATACTTTTGCTTTGTTCAACCACAAAGGATTCCTATAAATAAAAGTCATTTTGGAGTGCTGCTCAGCATCCGACTTTACTATCTTCTGCATCGTTTCGACCTTCTTCATTTTCTCATGCTGAGCACTGAGCAGATTTTCCATCCTGTGAAGTTATTGTGCTTGAAATTTAGTAGTCTTGAAGTAAGCATGTCTTTCTTTTTGCGTCACATCCAATTCCTTCTTCAATTGTATGGTAACTCTCATCTCTACAATCAATTCTTGAGCCTTTTGAAACGATTCCTCCTTTGTGGCTACCATCTCAGTTTCCCACTGGACAGCTTTGGCAGTTATCTCAGTGCAAGCTTTCTCCAGCGCATTAGCTTTCTTAGTTTGCTCTTCTAACATTGAACTCACTTTTACTAGTGCTTCATTCTTCTCAGCTAATTCCCTGCGTAGCCCTTCCAACTCATTGTCTTTTCTTGCAACCGCTACTACAACCGCAATTCCTATGCTCTGAATTCCATAACCTCCTCTTGGAGAAGAGATATGTTTGCTTCAGCCATCTCCAATTTATCCTCAAAAACTTTCTCCAAATTCCGTTTCTCTTCTTCCATATGGGTTTGGATCTATCCTGTAGCGTGTATCAATTATTGGCCAACTTTTGCAAGATCTACTAAGGAAAAGTGGAGACCCATCCCCAATTGGAGGAAAGAACCTGTTGGAAAAGAAGGTACAACTAAGGAATAGAGCACTAAATCTTCATCATTGGGTTGGTCAAAGGTGAGGGGTGGCAGTGAGTACTCAAAAGTCTAACAACGTGATCTCCTTAGGTTCCTCAGTAACAAGGTCATCCTCCGATGGGATAATTGGACTTGAAAGCACCGTCAGAATCATAGGTGTAAGGTGGGATGAGGGCTTTGTGGTTAATGGGATTTCCTTTACTTTGATCATAGAAACTTCTATTGCTTTTTTTGGGACCTGCTTCTCTATGAGGCAATCAATAATTTCATTCAACAATGAACATATTACCTTCTTTAGGGGGCACTGGCCTCTTGTGGAAAATTGGAAACTTTATCAACAACTTTAGTCATTCTTACAGCACCATCCACATCAAATTGAGAAATTATTTTTGTTTCTTCAACGATCGTTGAAACCTCCTTTTCCGTAACGATGAGTCCATTGACGGCGTGATTAGAAGAAGAACGCGAAGCTAAAGAGGGTGCGATAGCTACACGGTGATGCTTCCCGGAGAAACACATTAATATCGAATCTTTTTCTTCTTCATCATCACCCATGTGTGAAGAGACTACTGAAGTGGGAATGAGAAGAGGGGCTATGGATGTAGGAACATTAGAAAGTGGATCGGGAAGAAGCAGGGAGAAAACATGGGGCAATCTTGTTCGTGGAAAATCTCCTTTGGATAACTATTTTACCACCACCTAGCATGTAAGACAATAGTTACGCAATATAACACAGGAGCAATAGCAGAGAAGATGACAGATATATGAGAATCTCAACAATTTTCTACTAGCAGCAAGTACAAAGATGATGGCGTTGTCTACCCGTGCGCTCTCAAGGTAGAGCTTGAATGGTGATCTAGACAACTCTAGACAGGGAGATACAAGGTAGAGGTATGCTCGCTCAACTCGATACCTCAGGTAGTGCAGAAGTCATGTATATATAGGATCATGGGTGGCCTTCTGTGGATGGCTATACATGGGCGGTAGAGCGTGGGCGGCCACCACCCGTGTAATTTACATACACGGCTTAGACCGATTGAATCGACCTAACAAATATAAATGATTTATGACTCCAACAAGGTATATTTCATGGAATATTCCCTTTAATGTCGCGCCGGGGGCGCTGCTCCCGAACCCCACCAGGGGATCCTGATAACTCCCTTTCCTTACAATACCTTACATGGTCCAATATGACCTTCATCCAACATCAAGTTGGGATTCCCATCAATTGGGTAATGCATGCTTGGCTTCTCCTCATAAAGGGGGCCTTACAAAATGTGCATACAATCATGAGGGGTAGGCATTGATCATATACTAACACCCCCCCTCAATGTTTACCGATGATAAATCAAGTAGGTCTCGGTCCTATGCCCATCTGTTGAAGATGCATGTTAAGCTGCTCTCTTCCAAGTGCTTTAGTGAATATGTCAACACAATTTGCCTCTGTTGGGAAATATTCTAGCTCCACAATTTCATCTTCAAACTTGGTGCTAGCATGAAATACTGGGTTCCTTGCAATAGCCATACAACTTTGATTATCACACTTGAGTACAGTTGGCATATTTGATGGAAAGCCTAGATCTGCAAGAATTCTCCTTAACCAGACTGCCTCACAAGAAGCAAAACAAGCTGCTTTGTACTCTGCTTCAGTGGAGGAGAGTGCGAGAGTTGATTGCTTCCTAGTTACCCAAGAAAATATTCCTGAACCAAGTGAGAAACAATATCCAGAAACTGATTTTCTAGAATCACAATCTCCAGCCCAATCTGAATCACAATATCCTTGGAGTGTATCACCTGTGGTATACAAGATACCAAAATTGAGGGTTCCTACAATGTACCTTAGAATTTGCATTCCCGCATTCGAGTGGCTCTCCTTAGGTTTGTTGGAAAACCTGCTTAACACTCCAACAACATAGCAAATGTCTGGTCTAGTGTTGCACAGAAAAATAAGACTTCCAATAAGCTTCCTATATTTCTTAGCATCTACATCAGACATGTTATTATCCATAGATAGCTTATGATTTACCTCCATAGGTGTGCTAGTTGGTTTGCAGTCCATCATTCCAAATGCCTTGAGAATTTCTTTGGCATATTTTTGTTGTGAGATGAAAATGCTATCCTTCCTTTGCCATACTTCAATTCCCAAACAAAAATGGAGTAGACCTAAGTCTGTCATTTCAAACTCAGTTCCCAAGTTGATCCGAGTTTGATTGATGAGTTCTTGATGATCTCCTGTAATGATCAAATCATCTACATATACAATGACAACAACTAGCTTGCTATCCCTTTTCGTTACATACAAGTTAGCATCAGAAGTACTTCTTTCAAAACCCATATTTTTGAAAAAATTATATATCCATTGGTACCAAGCCCATGGAGCTTGCTTAAGTCCAGACAAAGCTTTCTTCAACCTGCAAACTTTATTTTATGAATTGGGCACCTCAAAACTTGGTGGTTGAGATACATATACCTCCTCCTTGAGGTGACCATTCAAAAATGCAGATTTGACATCCATCTGGAAAATAGGCCAAGACCTTTGTGCAGCTACTGCAAGTACCGTCCGAATAGTTGTCATGCGTGTTGTTGGTGCAAAAGTTTCTTGAACATCAAATCCTTCAATCTGTGAAAAACCCTGTGCAACTAATCTTGCCTTATACTTTTCTAATGTTCCATCTGCTTTATACTTAGCTTTCCAAATCCATTTAGTACCTATTACCTTCTTCTTTGGCGGCAAGTCGACTAGATCCCATGTGTCATTTTTTATTATATTATCATACTCAGACTGCATTGCCGCTCTCCAACCTCGATCATCAAGGGCTTCTTCAATGGTGGTAGGTTCCTTTATTGAGCCCATGATATCTGTCATTAGAGCCATGTTAACAATGTGTTTTGAGGCTCTTCTTTGCTCCTCTATCCTCTTTGATCTTCCTAATCCATCCGAGGATGATTCTGGTACATCTACATGTGGATTGTGATCATCAAAGAGCTGTTGTGCCCACTTCGGTAGTGGCTTACGCTGTGCAGCTACAACTGGTTGGCTTTTTATTGAGGAAATTTCTCCATCAGATGTTTCCTCCTCCTCAACTTTAACCTATCTTTTGATAGGCACAAGGTGAGATATTTCTCCGTTTGATGCGATAGTAGATTTACCTTTATCTTCTACTAAGTGTGGTCGTTCATCAAACACCACATCTCGACTGACAAAAATCTTCCTTGCCTCAGGATCCCACAACCCGTATGCTTTAGACTCTTCACTATATCCTAGGAAGACACACTTTTTGCTTTTTGAATCCAACTTTGATCTTGTTGAATTAGGAATATGTGCATAACAGAAACAACCAAAAATTCTGAAATGCAAAACTGAAGTCTTTTTACCAGAATATACTTCTTGAGGAGTCATCCCCTTCAGTGCTTTTGTGTAGCTTCGATTGAGGATGTAGACTGCTGTATTGACTGCTTCTACCCAGAATGAATCAGGCATGTCTTGAGCTTTTAACATACAACAATCCATTTCAACTACTATCCTATTCCTGCGCTCAACAATGCCATTTTGTTGAGGTGTATGAGCTGTGGTAAGTTGCCTTTTCACACCATGCTTCTTACAGTAATTATTGAATTCTGTTGACAAGAATTCACCTCCTCTATCTGTTTTGAATTTCTTTAGTTTCCTTCCTGATTCATTTTCCACATACTTATGCCACGTTTTAAATTTTTCAAAAGCATCAGCCTTCTCTCGAATGAAATAAAACCACATCTTTCTACTATAATCGTCGACTAACAACAAAAAGTAGAAAGATCCTCCTAAAGCAGGTGTAGACATTTTACCACAGAGATCAGCATGTACCAACTCTAGAGGAGCTTGAGATCGATTGCTAGTCTCTCTTGGAAATGCCTTTTGTTGTTGCTTGCCCATCATACAAGCTTCACAAGGTTCCTGCAACTCTAAGAATGCAGGCAAATGAGCAGTCATCCCTGTTTTTTGCATCTCCTTCAAAACTGCAAATCCGAGATGCCCAAATCGTTAGTGCCATAACCTGCTTACATCTTTATCTTCTGTAGCAGTTAAGGCACTTAACTCATACAAGTTATCACGTCTTATGCCATTATGTACTACATTACCTGATGAAGCCATGATTTCTGCACCACTCTTATTGAAGTGAACTTCGAGTCCACGATCTGTTATTACAAAAATTGACAACAAATTTCTTTTAAGTGTAGGTACATAGAGAACATCAGATAAATTTTTCTCAATACCTAGAGAAGTGATAAAAGAGATGGTTCCAGTTCCTTCCGCTGGACACTTGGAGTCATTTCCCACCACTACATTGATGGATTCCCGTAGAGGCACTAGGGAACTATATCAATCCTTTTTACTGGTCATATGGCGAGAAGCTCCACTATCTAAAATCCATGGTTCATCAACACGAGCTTGAGCAGATGAGCATACCTCTTCAATAGCTACCCATAATTCCAGCTCTGTGTTGTTTGCAGACTCTTTGTTCGTCCACGATGATTTTACAATCCCATTCCATTCAGCAGCTTGCTTCTTTCTGCAATCCTTGATGACATGGCCTTTCTTTTCACAATAGAAGCAACTTCATGTGAACTTTTTCTTCTTTGGCTTCTTCTTTGATCCATCATAAGAGCCTTTACCTTTTGCATTTGCTGAGAATGCAGCATCACTTGTACTTTGTTGATTCTTCAATCGCATCTCTTCTTCTAAAAGCATAGCAGAAAACTCTTCAAATGTAAGGGGAGTTGGTCTTACCTGAGTGTTAAGGGATGTTACTAATCCATCATACTTTGCTGCAAGAACACGTACACATCTTCGAGCCAGCTCTTCTGGTGTTATAACAACACCAACTGCAACCAATTGGTCTTGAAGATATTTTATCTGTTTTATAAAATCTTCAGCCTTTTTCAGAATCAGAATGCTTTTCATTTGCCAACTGATTTTCTAAATTTTGTATCCTAGTGTGGTTCTTGATCTCATATTATCGAGCCAATATGCCCCACGCCTCATGTGCTTTAGTAGTATGTTGAACTAAAGTAAGCACATAATCACTTACACTAGTGACAATTGCACATAATGCATCAGCATTCTACCTCTTCCAAGCTCGTAGAAGATCTGGATCTGGCTGAATCATCAATCTTGAATTTGTTGGATCTTCAACTGGTATAGGCTCTAGATCCAATCCCATCGGTCCCATGACAATGTCAAGTAATTCATAGGAGTCCAAAATTGCAAAAATTTTGAACTTCCAGAGTGTATAGTTGGTTCCATCTAGCTTCGCTTCAGTGAATGCAGGTGGGCGAATTCGAATTGGTGCAGCATTAACATTTGGTGAAGCACCAAGACTAGTGTTCAACGATGAAGCCATCATGTAATCACTCGAATAATCTACTGATATTCTAGTTTGGTAGTAGGCTAAAATAGTGATACTTCTCAAGCTATTTGAACCTTACAGCTCTGATATCATGTAAGACAATAGTTACGCAATATAACACAGGAGCAATAGCAGAGAAGATAACAAATATATGAGAATCTCAACAATTTTCTACTAGTAGCAAGTACAAAGATGATGGTGTTGTCCACCCGTGCACTCTCAAGGTAGAGCTTAAATGGTGATCTAGACAACTCTAGATAGGGAGATACAAGGTAGAGGTATGCTGGATCAACTCGATATCTCACGTAGTGCAGAAGTCATGTATATATAGGATCATGGGTGGCCTTCCGTGGACGGCTATACAAGGGCGATAGAGCGTGGGCGGCCACCGCCCGCGTAATTGACATACACGGCTTAGACCGGTTGAACCGACCTAACAAATATAAATGATTTTTGACTCCGACAAGGAATATTCCATGGAATATTCCCTTTACCGTCGCGCTGGGGGCGCTGCCCTCGGACCCCCACCAGGGGACCCTAATAACTCCCTTTCCTTACAATACCTTACATGGTCCAATATGACCTTCATCCAACATGCAAGTTGGGATTCCCATCAATTGGGTAATGCATGCTTGGCTTCTCCTCATAAAGGGGGCCTTACAAAATGTGCATACAATCATGAGGGGTAGACATTGATCATATACTAACATAGCATTCCTTGTGAATGCAGCGGAAGTAGAATAGTGCCCAATTGATAGGTCCACAGGCTGCAATATCAATTACAAAATACATAGGCCGAGAAATACCATATGCACATTTCTAAAGATTAATGGTTACTACGAGGAACTATAAGGCATGACACTTAGGAGGTGGTTGACACATAATAGAATACTCATTAGATGATTGTCGGGGAAAGAAAACATTCATGGTAGCGAGTGGCAGGGCTCTGACCTCAGTCCAACCTTCGTTAGGCAGATAGAGAGGGGAAACGATGGTGTCTAAAGTGATACAAGTCATGAAATACAACTTTACCATAGGCCAAGAGGTAACAGAGAGTGGCCAATCTGCAATGACTCAGATGATGGTCATAGATAATGGGTGAGCCAACACTGTGTGCCACGGTAGTTGGGAAGACTGTAGCAAGCCTCGTACTTGAAAGTACTATGCTAGGTCGGGAGCCATAGCATTGTTGAACCTAGCAAGATGAGGCAAGGTCTCCATGATTGCAAAGTTCACAGACAAGACACACAAAAGCACGAGCACACAGGATGCACAAAACACACAGAACACCCACACAGTTCACAACATAAATGAAATAAGTAAAACACCAAAAAATAAATAGAGATGGATGGAACAAAGATGAAGTAACTACATGAAACGACCATCATGGAATTGAGAATAGATAATAAAATGCTACCAACCAACCAAAACTACATGGAGAAGTGCATGAAAGCAGTATGTGGAGGGTGTGCACTGTTAAAGAGCCGTCAGAATCATTATTTCTTGAATGGAGTGTGAAAAATTTGTAACTTAGATCCATTGAAGGAGCTTCCTTAAGGTTCTCCGGTCAGAGTGGTCAACCAAAATGTAGCCTGACCAATTTGTGCTATAGTACGATAAGGGCCCAACCATCTAAATTCAAATTTTTTGGCTTTTCGATCAACTTTAGAATTATAAACTAACACTAATTGCCTCACTTGAAATATTGGGGTCCTATGAAAATGATCATGAGTTCTAGCTTGCATTATGTGCATCTCCTGCATCAGTAAAAAACTCTTGAAACGGGTCTCATCCAAAGCTCAAAGGTCCTCAAGTCTATTATAAATTGATTCTTTCAATAAGATTTTGTTCTCGATGGCAATGCGAAGATTGGGAACCACTATTTCCATGAATGCTATAGCTTCAATTCCAAAATCCAATTTAAAAGGTGTGAATTCGATAGTGGCTTTGTACGTAGTACGATAAGCCCACAAAACTGAAGGAAGCAGTTGATCCTAGCACTTAGGAGAAAATTGAATTAAGTTTCAAAGCATAGTGAGTAAAGTTTTATTCGTACTTTCAACTAAACCATTTGCCTGTGCATAATAAGGTGTACTGAGTTTATGAACGATACTAAATTCATGTGTCAAAAGCTTTAATTAAATCATTTGAAAAATGGGTGTCATGATCTAAAACTAGCTCTAGGGGTAAACCGAAACATGGTCCCGGGTCAGACATTGAGCTACTGAAACCGTTGTAGCATTCTTTAAGGGCCAAGCCTCAGCCCATTGAGCTTCATAGTTGGTGCATGCCAAAATATACTCGTTATTAGTGGAAATTGTTCGAGGGGAAATAGGGCTAGCAAAGTCTAGTTCCCATTTCTCAAATGGTTCGAGAGGCATAATATGTTGAAGGGGAAAACATTTAGCCTAATACTTTGACAATGTCATACATAAACACATATTGTCAAACATCTTTAACCATGGTGGGCCACCACACAACTCTAGAGTACTTTACGTAAAGTTAGATCCACAGAGAACTGTCCACCGATGGGGTAAGAATGAGAAAAAGCAAGGACAAATGACACCTTGTGGATGAGAACACAGCGAAGCCAAGTTGATGGATTATAATGATAAATTGTTTACTGTACCTAAGTTTCAACATTTCAATAAAGATAAAGAGTCTGGTCTTTAGAAAGGAATAAACAATATCATAGTAGGTGGTAGCAAAATTCCATAATCTCAAAAGCACTAGCAGGTTGGGTGATATAAATAGCGGGAGCATTCATATCAGTTACGTCAGGTGGCTCACTAGAACCCAATCCGGAGAAAAATTCAACTAAAGCGTCATGGGTACCATATCAATGTACAAAGTCGAAATTGAATTCTTGCAACTAGAGGACCCATTGGGCCAGTCTACAAGTGCTCGCCTGATTCTGAACAAGATAAACCAGGGCAACATGATCCACATGGAACATGAATTTACGGCCTAATAAATAATGATGATACTTTTTGATAGAATAGATTAGTCCAAGAGTAGGGGCATCGGTTAGTAAGGTCTTTAATCAATTAAAATCCAGCTGATACTCCTATGACCAATGGAATTCTTTTGGAGGTAGGTTAATTAGTTTATTCAATGGCACAGTGAGATGTGCCAGCCACTCTAGGTGACCACCATGCCACTATGCTTTTCCTAAAAAATGAAGAACTTCCTTAGAATTTCTCAAAGCAAGAGCTTCTAAAACCACTTTTACCTTGTCAAGGTCAACTTGAATTCCCTGGGCCAAGATAATATGTCCCAACAATTTTCCACACTGAACAAAAAAGATAGACTTCACCAGATACAAGCAGAGTTTGTATGTGGTACATGATAAAGCATAATTGTAACTCACTCAAGTGATCCACTCTCTGTCCAGAAACCCGAACGTCATCTAGAAAAAAAATCATGAAGGTGGTGAGGTAAGGGGCAAAAATATCTTGCATAAATCCTTAAAACGTGCTTGGGGCATTATGCAAACCAAACCACATTACCGTACAGGCAAATACTCCCCATGAAGATGAAAGTTGTCTTTGGTATATTCGTACTAGCCATTCACACCTAGTTGTATCCGTTGTATCCATCTAGAAATGAATAAACTTCTCATCCAGCCACACCATCAAGCATATTGTCAAGGAACAAAAGAGGAAAAACATCGCATACCAGGGCCTTATTGAGTTTTCGATAGTCCACGCATATACAAAGCTACTTGTTCTTTTTAGGAACAATAACGATAGGTGATATCCACTGAGCATGTTCAATGGGGATGATAAAACCAACCCTCAAAATTTGATCAGTCTCTTCTTAAACTAACTATGTGTAGTGTGGGTTCATATGGTAACTAGGTGGAGAAATTGGTATGGCATTCGATTGCAACACCATTCGGTGCTGGTAAATTCGAGGTTCAATACCATTCATGTCCTAGGAATCCTAGGTAAAGATATCTTGGAATTTTGTAGGGAGTTTAAGTACATTATTTCGCTCTTCTTCGGTCATTTTGGCACAAATTTTTACTGGTTTTAGTTTTTCTTTAGTAATCAAGTTATAAGTTATCAATTGGTCTTCACTAATGTAATGTTGGCATTGCTTATCTTCAGATTCTAACCAATCAATGACACTCTCATCAAGGGGATTTTGTCTAATATTTGTCTACTCTAATGAATCAATACGAGTGACAACACAAGTCATCATGCATGCTGAAGGTGACCATCCGTCTAATAGTGGTTGTAAGTCCACGACTCCTAAAGATAATAAGTCACTGTTTGTTCTCAAGAAGTCACCCTGTTTGTCATAAGTTAGTCCAATCATCATGTGTATGGGTTCTGCAATATGGGGAAGTGCATCTACTTCGGCCGATTGCATGGTGTCTAAAGGTACTCTATGTAGAGAGTACATGCACAGAAGAAAAATGAAAAGAAGAGTGTACTCACAAAAGAAAGAGTGTGTGAGACTCAAAATGAGTAGACCATGAAATGGGTAAACTCATGTGGATTAGAAATGAGCTTGCCAAGAGCATGGAGTAGGCTCCTCAAGCTTCTAACCAAGTACAAATGAGGGGAGAGGCCCTCCTTATATAGATTTGGGAGGGGCTCTCAAAAGTACATCTCATGTGGTATAATTCCTGTGAAAGGAGAATGAATACAACTAGTAGAAGTAAATGGCAAGGTACCTTAATACAAAGGATATAATATAAAGTGGAAATGAAATGGAAATAGAGTGACTCCAAGGTACAAAAGGGAGATGCACTCTCATATTCTCAACACCCTCTCTGCAGCTCTTGTAGTGTATGGAGGCTGCTAGGGTATGAGAGAAAGGTCCACCAAGAATGTAGTACTAGTAGCATGTGCACCAAATAGGAAGACTCCATTTGGAAATCCATAGACTCCAAGTGGTATCGACCATGTGGGATTGCCAGGTACTCCATAATATGTCCACCAAATGGATCAAGGGGATGCTCAATAAGTATGCTACTAATGAGTTACATGAACGGAACAAGATCTCACTCGACGAGATCACCTCCATGCAGGATAGGTAGGATGACTCCATGTGGTACAGAGGAACCTCCAAAGCTTTGACAATATCCACCATGAGATGTGTATCGCCAAGAAGTAGGTCCTACATAAATCAAATATAAAAAATGAAGCATAAAATCATAGTCACACAGTAGTACATATGTTTGTTGTAATCCTCCATGGAGTGTACAAAGTCTTGATGTGTGTCAATAGGATCATGGAAGCCCCCTCTGAACCAAGAAGCTGGCTCAGAAAAGGATCCAAGTGAGTGGTGAATCCAAGTAGATGTAGGAGTATCCTATGGTAAATGAAAAGTTGTTGAAAATATATGCTCAGAATGTTGTTGTAGACGAGGTAAGTGGAATCTCAAAGATAGGAATGGAACATGATGCATCACTGATCCTGGAGTAATGCCCAACTGAACCTGAGGGGAAATATAAACCTTCGATGGTATGATAGGAGGTGTAGCCATCTGAGGTATAAGCGGAGATGGTATCTCTGATTTTTCCTGCTCCAAAATTGTATCATGATTTGGAAAGTCATGTAGAAAGAGAGCATGCTCCACATAGTGTGACTGTCCAAAGCTAGAATGATCCCCCTCTGAAGCGAAAATGGGAGGATCTAAAAGGGATGAATACTTAGAGTATTCATCAAAGGCGCCGTCTTTGGTTACTGTAACTGAGTGAATCTTTGGGTCGTAGAGTGTATATGCCTTCTATCGTTCACTGTAACTGATGAAAATGTACTACTTAGGCCGATCTTCATCATGGCCTTGGACATAGGCATCACTACCAAAGACGCGAAAATAGCTCACACTCGGTCTTCCTAAAGTAAGTCTTAAATGCTGTTTGGTTCTTTAAGACATCTGAGAACCCTCTATTCTAAATATGTGCTACTATCTATACTGCTTCACCCCAAAAGTTTAGTGGAAGTTGATTTTGACTAAGCATAACCTTGGCCATCTGGATCACACCTCGACTCTTGTGTAAGGCAATACCTTGGTGAGTATCTTTCATTGCTTGATACTTGATTCCATGTTGCTTCAAGTACTTTGAGAAGTCATGGTTGACAAAGCTACTATCTCCATCTGATCGGATGATCTTTAAAGAACTTGGAAAGTCTTCTTGAATTGTTTGTATCCACTTCTTAAACTTAAAAAGATCATCCTCTTTACGCTTGAGTGAATAAACCCATGTGTATTGAGTGAAGTCATCTACTATTAGGAAGAAGTAAATTGAACCACTTAGAGAAGGTGTATGCATTGGTCCACAAATATCGGCATGGACTAATGCTAAGGGTTTATTTGCAGAAATGGATGCTTTGATAGGCAAAGGGATGACTGTTTGCTTGGCACATGCTTGGCAGTTTAATTCCACTTATGAGATCCTGGGTAGACCTTTGACAAGATGATTGGAAGAGACCTTGGATAAGCAAGAGGTGTGTCCAAATCTGCAATGCCACAAGCTAAGACTTGAATCTTTGGCCATAAAACTTGAAAGCTTGTAGAGACCTTTATCTTTGTAGCGTTGAGCTACCACTTCCTTGGATTCACGATCAATGACTTGAACTTTGTTATGATCGAATTGCACAATCATATTGCACTTTGTAATGGCCTTTATTGAGAGAAGATTTTTACAAAGCCTTGGTACATAAAGAACATATTTGAGTGACTTGGTCTCGCCTTCTAGGTTAATGACTTGAACTTTTTCTCTTCCTTGGATTTGAATGCACTTGTTGTCTTCAAGGTAAACATGACCTTGATGCTCTTCAAACTCATGAAAATCATCTTTGTCATTACACATATGTGATGAAGCACCACTATAAAAAATCCATTCTTTTCTTGGAGTGGATGGTAGAAGTGCTTTTTGTTTAGTTGTGAGAAAGAGATCTACACTTGTGTAGTGAAAGTGATGTTCAGTCTTTGAAGTAGTCTTAGACTTATCCTTGTTTTTCTTCTTGAAGCAATATTTTTTGATGTGGCCAGGCTTGCCACAAAAATTACAAGTGAACTTCTTCTTGCCTTTGTTCTTTAATTCTTGATCGCCGTTTTGTTCTTTATTTTGTGGAATATGGCTTTAGCCTCCATGGATGTTTCTTGGGTAGTTTGGGCCTTTTGTATGGAATCATGAAGAAGCATTAATCTTCTAACTTCTTCCCAAGTGAGTGTTTGATCTCTATTGTTATAAATTCATTACAAAGGTCTCATACGACTTAGGTAGTTTGTTAAGTAGCCTGACAGCCATATCTTCACTGGAAAATTACTGGCCACAAAGTGCTACCTTACGTTGGTAGTCTTCAAACTGAGCTATGACTTTTGTGATTATATATTATGGCGGAATAGTTAGATTATGGAAATCTACTTCTAAAGCATAGATCCTTGAGGGTATTTTATCTTCATATAAGGCCGCTAAAGTGGTATCTTTGAATGTTTTACATGTTGTGATGTGCCTTTTGGTCAGTTCATCACAGGCTAGTACGAGTTGGCCTCACGCCTTTTTATCTTTAACATTCCAAATATTCCAAGATTCTAGGTTGTTGGCCTTATTGGGTTCAAGTTTGGACGCATCTACTACATCGTGAAGGAGATTGATGTATAGATATGCTCTCATTACATGTTTCCAAAGATTATAGTTTTGACCATTTAATCTTTCGTCCTTGGGCATGAATATGGGTGTGAAGGCAAAAAATTGGCCATAGATGAGGTGCTAACTTCACTCTTTGACATTACAAAGTTTGAGTGAACTTGAGCTCCTAAAGAAGTGAGTTTGTGCTTTGCAAGAGTAAGTGTCAAGTACTTGAAAAATAATCACAAACTTTGGAAAGAAATTTTTTACATCCCACGTAGGATCTTTTGCTTCAACTTGCATCCGCGAACGGCCGATCAACACAGAGATATTGATTTCTTGGTTCGCCGCCCAGCCACATTCGAGCTACTTGCATGTTTCTTCATGGGGGTTAGTCTCTTGACTACCCACTCTACATAGTGAGTCTTCTGTAAATGAGTGACTCCTCTCTCTTCTACCTTAGATGGTAAATAATACCCATTTGATGCCATGTGGCATCCTTCTCCAAAAGGTGATCCACACCCAATGAATATCATATGACATTTCCTTCCCCTTGAAAACATTTTCATCCTCGAAAATGTAAATGAAATGTCCGTAATGGTAGAAGAAAGTGCCCGAACTCCCCTGAACCCCATGTACTCTATGTACATGGTCATCTCTGTGTGTTGTTTCCCCATATCCTTCCTCTTAAGAAGTCTCATATGAGATCATCTCAAAGGTGGGAAACCATCTGAGTGGTGGCTACTATCTCCCATATACACTCAACTTTCAAATTATCACTCCCATAACATATAACATCACCAAAATGACCTAAGTCCATATGATGTATCCCCTATGGAGTAATAATATGAAACACAAGTGCAAAGTGTCAAGCTTATAGGCTTGACCATATAATAATGGAGATAATAAACCATAGAATCCTCTGAAGTATAGAACAAAGTCCCACAAAAAGTGACTTTCAAACGCATCTAAGACTAAATGATGGATTGCATTCATACCACTCTAGGTCTTGCTAACCTTGAGTGTAATCACAAGTAGTAGTTTTGTCTAAAGTTCTAAACTACCTTGTGAACTATGTAAATCCATCATCTAGCTCATACATAAGAATTTCTTGGTAGTAAAATGAAATCTCTACATTCGACCAACCAAGAAATCTGTGGTTTTTCATCCTTTACCATTGGACTAAGTTCTATTGGAAGAGCATCTATTGGCACTAGTGCAAACTCTAAAACATTCTCTTCCTTGTAGTTTGCCATATGAATGCAAAAACCATTCCCTTTGAGATTCAGATAATCCATAAGTACCCATCCTCCTAACTTAAGTTTACTCATCATACTCCTGATGTAACATCAGCTAAGAGTTTGGTACCCTAATAGGTTACATATATCCCTATTTCCTAGAAACCCTAAAGAGAAGAGTCATACTGAATTCCCAGTCTCACTAATGTCAATAACTAGATCATCTCATCTAGTCAAGGACCATCACTGAAAATAGCATAACTACTTCTCTCTAAAGTTTACAAGTGAGATTGAATCTAATCATCATGATTAATTGATCTCCCTCTTGTCTTTGATAGAAGAGTGCCACTTCTATCTAGACAACCTAAAAGTGAGAAAGTGAAACTCTCTCTCCCACTCCATTCAATCTCTTCTAAGGAAAAGAGCTCTAGCAGTGGAACATATTCCACTTTCCCTTTCCCTTTGAAAGAGATTCTGTTGAATCCATTTACTCTGCTCATAAGTGAGAACATGTACATAAGTTCTCCATGTTTTCCTTCAAAACTAGTGGAGAAAGAGACTCCCATGTGAAGGAAAATTACATTGAAAAGTAGAGTAAATGAATTCCTTCTACAATCAAGACTAAGAGATATTTCCCAAACACCTCTTTTGTCTAAAGGAAAACATACTCTATTCTTATCCCATGAAGAAATCATGTTTTCCTTTCCTTCCTTCTCTCTCAAAGAGTAGGAGCTAAAGTGAGGCCACTGAACTAAAGTGAGATCTCTCATGGATGTCTGAGCTGATTCCCACTTTCTCCTTTCCTTAAAAGAGAAACTCATGAATTTATTTAGCCCTCTCTTCCATAAGTAATGCATAATCCCTCATTACATATATTCCTATGAAGATGGAGAACAAATCTCCCCTGACTAATGAAGGTGTATATAGTGAAGAGTGGAGAAAATAAATTCCTAATAATGGTCAAAGCCTTCTGCTAAATGGTCAGCAATGATATGACATGATACCATAAACACATGTGTATCCATACTAAAGAACTATCTATGCTAACCATACTCTATGCATGGATCTATACGATCCATTCAAACTAATGGAATTATCCTTCCTGAAACCCACAACATGAGTATGTGATATCCATGGTGATAAAATCACCTACCACATTTACTACTGGAAAAATAAATCTTCCTGAAACTATGAAGGATAACTCCCAATCCTAAGGAGATGTCTACTAAGAGCTCTCCTCTCATCTAGTGAAACATGACGCCATGAATGATGAGTCCTTTTCTCCGTGGCCATAGAAGAAGAGTGCTCAAAGGGAAGTCATTTACACCATCCCATACCAATGAAAACTTCTTCCAATTCACGGTACCATATCTACACTAAACCGAATATATATTCCATATATATATAATTGAATATATAGGTGGACTCTAATGAATCCCATATGTGTGGACTCAAATGATTCCCATGTCCTCGAACTAGTTAGTTTGGTTCTAGTCAATATGTGAAAATGGATATCCCTTTCTGTTCCAAACTAACTTGTTCCTAGGTACCAAGACTAGGTCTGGGTACCTTTCTATAGATCCTGATATACATATATATGTATTGGGTACCCCAACTATTCCTGACGAAGGGATCCATGCTCTATACCATAGAGTTAGTGCCATGTCTGTGGCCTTCCTAACCATCACTCAAATCACATAGCACCTGTCAATGCTCTCTCATGAAACCCATCTCTGTGATCCCATCTTATTGGTTTCCTTATTAGTGTAGCAAAAATGCTTCACTACTTGCTCAAGTGATGTGCATGAGTGAAACTAGTCACTCTTTCGGAATTCCTGATAATACCCCATAGTCTCCTAATCATCATGTGAGAGTCTTGTGAAGATAAATAAATCTTACTAACTTGGAGATTATCAAATTGTATCTCTCATGGCTCTATGCAACTTCCTATAAGCTATAGGATTGCTTGTGCACATTACTAATGGTGAAGGTGTAGCTCCTTCCTTTAGCAATCCTATAGTCTAATTCCAAAAGGATTATATGTAGGGATCCTGTTGCTACTAAAGTTGCCTTATGTATAATACTATGATGGTACTAAGTCCATCAAATACATGCTTAGAAGCATGCCTACACCTTATTGAAGTTTGCAGAAAGGGCATGTTACCATGCCATAACATTCTTACCTAAAGGCAAGTGCGTATATAACGCCATGAGAGGGAAAACTTTTTGACAGCATTTCCCCAGGAAATGGAATTTCAAAAAAAAATTATAACCAATAGCTCAGTGGCACATAGGCCACCCAATAACATAGGGCTTGATAGACCCATGGCATGCACACCATAAACTCATATATAGACTCCATAACCTGCAAAAACATAAAAGCAATTGCTAGCAACAATTCTTTGTGTTGCATAGCCATGTACTTTCTGCAATCCTGTTTCCTGCAAACAATCAAAAGGTGTGCTTCTCTCCCATTGATCCATACTTTAATAATTTAAATAATGATCAACAATTGATGTATGCAATCCAATCTATGCATGTACATACAAAACATGCCATAACATAAAGTAAAATGCCTCAAGCATAAAGCATACGTCCCTAAATAGTTTTGATTTTGGAATTGCATGCATCCAATCCTTCTCAACGATCTTCGAGACCTCTGCACCTTCCTCCTTAGATCCTAATACAAACTTTGAAGTGTCTGAAAACATCGGATCACTTCCCAAAACATAAAGTATGGTCAGGTGATTACCAAAATAATGCAAATTTAGTCAAAAAATGCATTAGTAATCCGTCTTTAGACCTGCAAAAACCACTTTAGGACCTGCAATTTTTCATAAACTGAAATATATAGCATGTGCAAATGAAATTACTCAATTCGCCTTCTCCGTTTGAAAAATATGGCTCCTCGAAGGTAGTTACCAAAAACTATTCAGACTTTGCAGAGCTGTACAGACTTGCAAAAATACTTATTTTCCAAAATTTCTTTTCATAGAATGAAAGTAGACCTTGTGCTCTTCGAAACGAGCCATAGCACATCTAATTTCGAGTTTCCTAGCCCAAGATATGGCCTTTCCAAGCGGGACATGCTAAACTAGTGGACTATTGGAGGGGCTGGAAAAAGTGATTTTTGGGGTGCTCAAAAGCATTCTTCCATCAAGTAAATCCTAAAATTCTCTCCACAACCTCAAAGAGTGGTATATTAAGATGCTTGGGCCTATTTTTATCTTTCCAAATCGTCCATTCGTGCATGCTAATTTGCTCCCCAAAAGAGGCCTAAATCTAGATTTTTACTTTTATGCAAAAACTTAAATGGGAGCTTTTAGCAAGCTCCTAATCCACTTCCAATGTGGATTTTTCTTGGATTTTCTCTTCTCCAAGGTGATTCATATACCATATGTCATGTGTGTATGCATTAATCCCTAGAAAGCATCTTAAATGGTCTTTTTTCCTACTCCCAAAAGTTGAGTTTGGCAAAAATTAACATCTGAATTTTGTCCAAAAAGTGCGGGAAGGGGGCCTTTGAGGAAGTAAAATTCCTCCTTAACTTAATTTTGATGAATCTAATGATTCGCATAAGAAGTCCATACACCATACTCTCAGTATATATATTTTTTCCCATCCATCCATAGCTATTGCACCTCCTTTTGCCTCTTCCAAAATGGGAGTTTCTTAGATTTAGGTGCTGAACTTTTTGTCAAACTGTGATGGAAAGGGGTTTTGTGGAGATTCAAACTCCCATCAAACTGAGGTATCTTTTGGATTTCTTGATTGTATATGGAAGTCAATACACTAGACTATAAGTATGCATGGTTTCTACTACCAATCTATAAAAAATACATCTTCTTTTCCCTTTCCCAAAATGACTACTTATTCAAAATAGCTCCTGAAATTTATGTAAAAATCATAAAAATAGGTTACTTTGGAGATACCTTAAGCCTATGCTTTCTTCCATTTTGAGGGATTTCTTGACTCTAGATGAGTGACTCCTCTCTCTTCTACCTTAGTTGGTAAATAATACCCATGTGATGCCATGTGGCATCCTTCTCCAAAAGGTGATCCACACCCAATGAATATCATATGAAAAAATTGAAAGGCTTGGCACCACACTAGAAATCCTTGGGGAGGGGGGGCTTGGAATAGCTCTACATGTTGGACACTTTGGATAGGGGAGGGGGGGCTTAGAGTAGCTTGTTGCACACGACACTAGCCTTAGAGTAGGCTTAATAAGAAGAGTTTGTAGGTGGGCTTAGAATAGTGCTAAACTGACCAAAGAAGAATACAATAATATGCTAAAAATCCTCAAAGAATTCCATGATGTATTTGCCTTGTACTACCAAGACATGATGGGTATTGACCCTCAAATTTACTAGCACCGAATCTTGCTGCAACCAAATGCCAAACCAATTTGGCAGCCTAGCTATTGTATGAACCCACACTACACACAATTAGTTAAGGAAGAAATTGATTGACTTTTGAAGGTTGGTTTTATCGTCTGCATCACAAATGTTGAGTGGATATCACCTATCATTATTGTTCCCAAAAATAACAAGCAGCTTTGTATATGGAAATTTAACAAGGCCACCATACCAAATGTTTTCTCTCTTCCATTCCTTGACATTATGCTTGATGATGTAGCTGGATGAGAAGTTTATTCATTTCTAGATGGATATAGTGGATACAACCAAGTACACATGGCTACTACTGATATACCAATGACTCCTTTCATCACTTCATGGGGAGTATTCACCTATACGGTTATGTGGTTTGGTTTATGTAATTTCGCGAACATGTTTCAATGATTGTCGTGATTACAGACTCTGCTTGAATCCGATGAAATTTTTCCTTTTTTTAAAGTGTGGGAAATTTTTGGGACATATTCTATTGGCTTAAGAATTCAAGTTGACCCGCACAAGGTAAAAGTGGTTTTAGAGGCTCCTACCCCGCCGAATGCAAAGAAAGTCATCCGATTTTTAGGTCAAATATGGTGCCATGGTTGTCACTTACAATGGCTGATACATCTTATAGTGCCAATTAAGAAACTAATTAACCTCCCTCCAAAAGACTTTCACTAGTCATTAGAGTGTCACTTGGCTTTTGATCGATTAAAGACCTTACTAACTCAGGCCCCTATTGTGCAAGCGCCTAACAAGGAACTTCCTTTTCACCTTTTTGTTGATGCTTCAAATATAACCATTGGTAGTTTCTTGACTCAGGTCACGGATAAGTGATATAGACTAGTTTATTATCCTAGTAGATGACTTGCTAATTCAGAAAAGAACTTTTCAATGGCTGAACGCGAGTGCCTTGGAATGTTCTATTCTATCAAAAAGTATCATCATTATTTATTAGACTGCAAATTCACACTCCATGTGGATCATGCTGCTCTGGTCTATCTTGTTCAAAATCAAGCCGGTACTCGTAGACTCGCCATATGGGTCCTTCGATTGTAAGAATTTGATTTTGACATTGTACATCGACATGGTGCTCACCATGCATTAGCCAACTTTCTCTCCCAATTGGATTCCGGTGAATCACCTGAGTCTACTGATACGAACCCTTGAGCTATCTATATAGCCCAACCCGCTAGTACTATGACCTTGTGGAATTTTTTGACCACATATTATGATACTCTTAACTCCTTCCCTAAGATCAGACTACAGAATGTTGAAAGCTAGATGCTTACAGTAAAAGTTTTACTATCATAATAGATTAATTGTACTATTATGATCTTTTTGGTGCTTGGATGTATTGTGTTCACATCCATGAGGTGCATGCAATCCTTGCTTCTATGCATTCTGACCCCATTGGTGGATGCTTCTCTATGGATCTCACTTTGCGTAAAGTATTATACAGTGGGCTGTGGTGGCCTACCATGATTAAAGATGTAGGATAGTATGTGCTTATGTGTGATCCCTATCAAAGGGCTGGTCAGCTTATTGCGGCTACATATTTTCCCCTTCAACGTGTTATGCATTTGGAGCCATTTCAGAAATGGGGAGTAGACTTTGTTGGACATGTTTCTCCCCTTGCAGTTTCTACTAGTAATAGGTATATCTTAACATGCATCAACTATGCGATGCAGTGGGATAAGGCATGGGCCTTGAAGAATGCTATGATAATTTAAATAGCTCGATGTCTGACTAGGGAAATCTTTCCCCATTTTAGTTTATCCCTTGAGCCGGTTTCAGATTGCAACACCTATTTCTCCGATCAGTTAATTAAAGCTTTGACAAATGAATTTAATATTTTTCATAAATTAAGTATGCCTTATTATCCGCATGCGAATGGTTTAGCTAAGAGTACTAATAAAACTTTACTCACTAAAATTAATTCAGTTTTCTCTTGAGCACTAGGATCAGCTACTTCCTTCATTGTTGTGGGCTTATCGTATTACATATAAGTAGTGACCGGATTCACTCCTTTTAAATTGGCATTTGGAATCGAAGCTATTGCGCCCATGGAATTGGTGGTTCCAAGTCTTTGTGTTGCCATAAAAAACAAAATCTTACCGAAAGAATCAATTTATCACTGACTTGATGACTCTCGTGCTTTGGATGAGACCCGTTTTGAGAGTTTCTTACTAATGCAAGGGATGCAGATCCAACAAGCTCGCACTCATGATCATTTTCTTATAACTCTAGTGTTTTAAGTCAAATAGTTAGTTTTAGTATATAATTCAAAAGCTGATCAAAAAGCTAGAAAAACTAATCTCAAATGGTTTGGTCCTTACTGTATTGTGGCATAGATTGGTCCGATGACATTTCGATTGACCACTTTGATCGAAGAACCTTTGCACAAACCTTTCAATGGATATAATTTATGACTTTTTTGCACTCCATTAAAGGAATCATGATTCTAGTGGCTCTTTAATGTCGATCACCCTCCACATATTGCTTTCATACACTCCTCCATGCAAGTTCTAGTTGGTTGGTGGCATTCTATTATCAGTGTTTATTACAATTATTATTATGTGCCATCCACCTCTGGAGTGTCATGCACTCCAGTTCCTTGTGGTCACAATTAACCTCTAGAAATGTTCCTACGACACTTCTCGTCTGATGTATTCTGCGATTGATATGGCTGCCTAGGAATGATTTGGGCACTATTTTACTTCCGCCACATTCACAAGGAATGTTAGATGGTGGTAAAACAATTATCCAAGGGAGAGTTTCCATGCAGGAGGCTCCCTCGTGTCTTTTTCCTACTTCTTCCACACCTTCGTTATGTTGTTCCTGCATCAATCGTTCCTCCTCTCATTCCCCCTTTGGTGATATGGAAGAAGATGATTCTATCTTAATGTGTTTCCCCCGAAAGTGTTGCTGCGTTGTTGGGGCTACCACGCCAGCTTCGAGTTCCTCCTCCACTCATGAGGACAGAGGAATACTTGTCATGACCAAGGAGGCACCCACAGTCACTGAAGTTTAAGTTCTTTCTCCCTTCGATGCGGATGGTGGAGTACGAATCACGAAAGTTATGGATCAAGCTACTAGTTCACCAAAGACGGACAATACTCTTCTTCTAGATGTTCTTGGACGTCCCCCCTGAAGAAGGTCGTATTTTTTATGATCAATGACATTATTAATCATTCAAGGAAAAGAAAGTTCCAAAAAATGCTATCGATGTTGCTCTGGTCAAAGTAAAGGAAGTCTCCTCAACGGCTGAACCCTCATCCCACCTCCAACCAATTATTTCAATGGTATCTTCAGGTCCTATTCTTTCACCGGGGGTTGACTCTATTGAGGATGAGCTTAAAGCAATCACCCCTTCAGACTCTCCAAAGTACTCAACACCACCTATCACTTTTGACAAGCCCACTGCAGAAGAATTCGCTCTCTATTCGTCAACAACAATATCTTGACTTCCTGCGGGTTCCTTTCTTCGATTGGAGAAATGCCCACATTTTTCCTTGGCAGATATTGCAAAGGTTGGATAGTATTTGATATGGGCTACCTAACAGATCGAAACATGTATGGCAAAAGAGAATCAGAACCTAGAAAAGAGTTTTCAAGCCAAATTAGAGGTGGCTAAAGCAGACATCACTCCTCTTCAGCAAGAAATTATCAAATTTAGAGCCCAAGATATGTGGTTGCAGAAACAAGTGCAAGAAAAATATTAGGAATCGGAAGTATTATGCAAATAATTAGCTGAGAAGAATGAAGCCTTGACCAAAATCAGTTCGGTTTTGGAAGAATAGATTGAGAGAACTATTACACTAGAAAAGGCCTGCACAGAGATAACTGGCAAAGGCGTCTAGTGGGAAAATGAAGTAGCAACTAAAAAGGAAGAATGATTTTAGAAAGCTTGGGACTTGACTACAGAGATCGGAGTCACCATCCAATTTGTTGGAGAAACAATCACTAATTGGACATATATTTGAAGGTCAAAGCTTAGGAAGAAAACCCCATGCCTATGTGAAGGGACAAATTCACAAGTGTATCATATTTGTAAAGTTAGTTCACTTTAGTTCTAGAAGTTTTTTAAAATCACGAGAATACGAAAATCTATATAAGTTAGCTTGTATCAACTGACGCGGAGAGAGAGAGTGAGAGAGAAGAAGTAGAAGAAGGAGTTCATTTTATACGACTGAGTATAGTCGGGCTTCTCTGAGTGAGAAAGCATCTGTAAAACTTCTGAGTTTTCATAGCTATGAGAAAGAACTGAGTAAAGTTCTGTGTATGAGTCTCTCTCCATCATCTCCATGCTTGCCTACTATGTGATGAATTCAAAAGTTCAAGTTTTCTGAGCAATTCGATGCCTGGCATCGAATCTTGGCTGATAAGTCATTATTTCCATTCTCTGTGTGTTAACTGTTGTTGAATCTTTTAAAAACATGAAGTTTGTGGAGCAACTCGATGCCTGGCATCGAGTTTCAGCATAAAGTGGATGCCCGGCATCGACTTCTAGCATACAAGTGGTCTTCTTCATGTGTGTGTAAAAGAGAGTATTTTTGGTGCAGAAAAAGGGCCTAAAAAAAGCTCAAAGTCGATGCCCAACATCGACCTTGACTGAAATTCGATGCTAGGCATCGAATTTTTATTTTTAGACACCCAGAAATACTAAAACAGGCAAAAATTTCCAATTTTGGAAGGTCATATAGGGTCATCTTGTGAAGGCCATAACTTGAGTTCTAGAGATCCGTTTGATGCATATGATAGCTTGTTGGAAAGCTCTACTCTTCTAGTTTTATCCTATAAAGTTTCATGGAGAAATAATACCTGAGCTAGGAGAAATTAGAAAAATACTGAAGGTATGTCATTTCAGTGACTAGGAATTTCTGTAGAAGCAAAGTTCTCACTTTAGGCTATCATTTCTCAAAGTTTGGAGTGGCAATGAGTTAATGGCGACCATAGAGGTGTTCTAGTGTCACATTAATTCATTTCTTGTGGTGTTTCATACATCAACAAGTGGTATCAGAGCAGAAAGATTCTCGAGAGCAGAAGACCACAAAGGTACGAGAAGTTTTGTAAAGTTTTCCATTAAAGTTTGAAAGGTGAAGCATTTGAAGACACAAGGCATCAAAAGGTTACTTCAAAAGTATCCTCATACACAAAGAACTTCAAAAGGTATTATCTTTTATCCTTTAAGCTCACAGGTTGCAGCAGAAGGAAAGGACTATGGCAGATCATATCTCCATTGACAAACTGGACAGAGATAATTACCCCGCATGGGTAATGAGAATGGAAGCCTTACTTATGAGTAAGGATCTCATGATATATGTTACAGGTGAAGAAGAGAAGCCAGTATTTGAAGATGAAAGCCGACCAAAGAAAGAAGAACTTGATGCTTTAAAGCATTGGCAGAAGAAGGATGCAAGTGCAAAAGCCTACATCTACAATACAATCTCTGATCATTTGCTACCACACATCAGAGGATTGGAATCATCTGAAGATATATGGAATGCATTGGAGTATCATTTCCAAAGCACTACTAAAGCACGGAAAGCAAGTCTATGGTCAGAGTTTACAACATTCAAGAAGAAGCCAAGTCAAACCATTAGTGATTATGTCACTAAGATGAAGGATCTTGCAGATAGTCTTGGATCCATAGATGAAGATGTTGAAGATCACAGATTGATTGCTCAGCTACTTGCAGGTTTGAGAGGGGATGAAAGGTGGAAACCTTTTGTCTTATCAACAGAACTTTCATTAAATCATTATGTTCCAGATTTGAACCAGTTGCTTGGTTTGATGCTCACATATGAGCAAGACTTGAAGGGAGATGGAGATAAAGGACAAAGTTCTGCAATGTACGTGAAGAACAAGGAGAAAGGAGATAAAGGTAAAGCAAAGGATGAAGAGGAGTCTAGTTCTCAAGCTTATTATGCAAGAGTTAAAGGCACTGGTAGAGGCAGAGCAAGAGGTTTTGGAAGAGGAAGAGGTAATCAAAATAACAACAAGAAGGCTTGCTGGATCTGTGGATTGAGTAATCATTTGGCTCATGACTGTTGGCACAACCAACAAGGATCAAACCAGAATCAAAACAACAATAGCAGAGGTCGAGGTGGAAGATATCAAAGTAATTTTCAAAGAGGTAGACAAAGTCAAAGAGGAGGCTATGGTAGAGGTGGAGGAAGAAGTTGGGGACAGAATCAATCCTACAACACCACCTACTACAATTATGCAAATGACACACAGAATGAAAGTCATACATCATTGATGATGAATTCAATCATCACATCAGATAAAGAAGATCTAAAGGTATTTTACATTGACTCTGGATGTTCTAATCATTTGTCAGGAAACATAGAATTGATGTCAGAATTGGAAAAAGGCATTTCTAGTCATACTGTTCAAATAGGTGATAATACAAGACATAGTGTACATTCAATTGGAAAAGTGAAATGCAAGAGTAGAGCAGATTTGCTAACCAATGTTTTGTATGTTCCTACAATACCTAAAAACTTGATTAGTGTGGGACAGATAGTTGAAAAAGGTTTTCAAGTCAGGTTTAGAAATGAAGGAGTATTTGTTGAATATCTAGAGAATGGATATAATCAGATTGCTTGTGGTAAGAAAGAAGGTAGACTCTTTACTTTAAGAGTACAAGGGAACATTGGTCAAGCTTTGCTCACACATGGTGAAGCAGTGATTACAGAACTTGATCTCTGGCATAAGAGATTAGGTCATTTCAATGAAAGAGGAATTAAAGCTATGGTTGCTAATCAATCTGTACTAGGATTACCAAATGTGCAAAGTCAACATATGGTTTATAAATGTGAAGCATGTCAAATGGGTAAAGCACATAGGTTACCATTTCAAAAGAAAGGATTCAAACATGATGGAGTACTTGAGCTCATTCATACAGATGTATGGGGACCAACAAAAGAAGGATCTATCAGTGGCTCAAGGTATTATGTTCTTTTCATTGATGATGCTACAAGATAGATAACATTATATGTTTTGAAGGAAAGATCAGAAGTGTTTGGAGCTTTCAAGCATTTTCATGCATATGCAGAGAGAGTCACAGGTCAAAAGCTTAAAAGACCGAGGTCTGATGGAGGGGGAGAATACTTCTCCCAAGAGTTCAATGATTATCTTTGGAATGCAGGTATTAAGAGAGAAATAACCTGTAGGTATACACCACAACAAAATGGTGTAGTAGAAAGAAGGAACAGGACTTTGGTTGAGTGTGCTAGAGCTATGCTAAAGGAGAAGAACTGTCCAAATTATCTTTGGGCTGAGGCTGTAAATACAGCCACATATCTTGTGAATAGATTACCATGTGCAGCTTTGAATGGAATGACTCCATATGAAGCTTGGTGGGGTAAGAAACCAACACTAGATCATTGCAGAGTGTTTGGATCAATTGCATATGCTTATGTGCCATCACAGCTTAGGCATAAACTTGAACCAAAGGCAGAAAAATATGTGTTCATTGGTTATGATGAAAAGCAGATGGGTTATAGATTGTGGAATCCTCTAACCAAACAATTTATTGTTTCTAGAGATGTTACATTTGATGAACCAAAAAGTTGGTATGCAGATCAAAGTCATACAGCTGAAGAATTTGAAGAAGAGGTAAGAAGATGTGAGAAAGGAAAATCAATTGTGCAGGTAAATAGAGATGAAGACTATATGCAAGCAAGTACATCCACAAGTGGATTAACAAGAAGAAATGAAGAAGCTCCTATATTTGATGAAGAAGTGTATCCAGACACATATGAAGAATGTGAACCAAGAAGGTCAAGCAGGACAAGGAGACAACCAGAAAGGTATTCTTATGATACTTCTTACATAACTCAAAAGAACTATGCATATATGGTCAAAGATGATGAAGAACCTCAGAAATATGATGAAGCTAAAGGTAAGAAGCAATGGGAAGAAGCAATGAAGGAAGAGTTCAATGCACTGGAGGAGAACAAGACATGGGAACTTGTTCCTAAACCAAATGGTAAGAAAGTTATTGGAAATAAATGGGTTTATAAAGTGAAGAAGCTTGCAGATGGAAGTATAGCCACATACAAAGCTAGATTGGTGGTTAAAGGCTATGCCCAGACCTATGGCATAGATTATGATGAGACATTCAGTCCCGTAGCTAAGATGTCAACTATAAGGACAATCATTGCTATTGCAGCTTCAAAAGGATGGACCCTAAGTCAATTGGATATAAAGAATGCATTTTTGAATGGATACATATCAGATGAGGTATACATGGAACAACCTCAAGGGTTTATAGATTCCAGGTATCCAAATTTTGTTTGCAGGTTGAGAAGAGCATTGTATGGACTGAAGCAAGCTCCAAGAGCTTGGAACTATAGACTGGTGAAGTATCTCAATGATCTTGGATATCAAAGTTCAAAAGCAGATTCAAGTCTACTTATCAAAAGAACAGAGGAAGGTACAATCTACATTTGTATTTATGTAGATGACATTATAATCACTGGTACTTCAGATGAAGGAATCAAGGAGGTAAAGAGATTACTTGAGAAAGAGTTTAAGATCAGTGACCTAGGAAAGTTGTCATACTTTCTTGGAATGGAAGTTACTTATACAGATCATGGCATATATGTGTCACAAGAAAGGTATCTTCTGAACTTGTTGAAGAAGTTTGATATGGAAAATTGCAGAGAAGCTTCAACTCCACTTGAAGTTAATCACAAGCTCAGTAAATATGATGGTGCAGACTACAAAGATATAAGGAAGTATCAATCTCTTGTGGGTAGTTTGATTTATGCTACACTAACAAGACCTGATCTTAGTTATGCAGTGGGAGTTTTGTCACAATTCATGCATTGTCCAAAGGACCCACATTGGATTGCAGGTCAAAGAGTTCTCAGATATATCAAAGGAACTATAAAGGAAGGATTATATTATCCCTTTACATCAGATTTGAAGTTGAGAGCCTATAGTGACTCAGACTGGGCAGGTAACCAAGATGACAGAAGATCAACTCATGGTTACATGATATACATTGGTGATAAGCTTGTAAGTTGGTGTTCAAAGAAACAACATACAGTAGCATTATCATCAACTGAAGCAGAGTACAAAGGACTTGTGGAAGCAGCTAAGGAAGTCATATGGATGCAGACATTGTTCATAAGCTTAGGCATTGATCAAGGTACACCTACAATACATGGAGATAATATGAGTTCACTTTATCTTGCAGCAAATCCAGTTTTTCATGCAAGGACAAAGCACATAGAGATACAGTATCATTTTCTCAAAGAAAAGGTAATGGAGAAGGAGATTGAAGTGGAGTACATTTCTACTAAAGATCAGATAGCAGACATAATGACAAAGAGCTTGGATGGTGTGAAGACCAGCAGATTCAAAAGCATGGCAGGAGTAAAAGAAAAGAAGATGATATGAAGAAACAAGGAATGTCAATTAGTGATTGAGGGGGAGCTGTTGGAGAAACAATCACTAATTGGACATATATTTGAAGGTCAAAGCTTAGGAAGAAAACCCCATGCCTATGTGAAGGGACAAATTCACAAGTGTATCATATTTGTAAAGTTAGTTCACTTTAGTTCTAGAAGTTTTTTAAAATCATGAGAATACGAAAATCTATATAAGTTAGCTTGTATCAACTGACGTGGAGAGAGAGAGTGAGAGAGAAGAAGTAGAAGGAGTTCATTTTATACGACTGAGTATAGTCGGGCTTCTCTGAGTGAGAAAGCATCTGTAAACCTTCTGAGTTTTCATAGCTATGAGAAAGAACTGAGTAAAGTTCTGTGTATGAGTCTCTCTCCATCATCTCCATGCTTGCCTACGATGTGATGAATTCAAAAGTTCAAGTTTTCTGAGCAATTCGATGCCTGTCATCGAATCTTGGCTGATAAGTCATTATTTCCATTCTCTCTGTGTTAATTGTTGTTGAATCTTTTAAAAACATGAAGTTTGTGGAGCAACTCGATGCCTGGCATCGAGTTTCAGCATAAAGTGGATGCCCGGCATCGACTTCTAGCATACAAGTGGTCTTCTTCATGTGTGTGTAAAAGAGAGTATTTCTGGTGTAGAAAAAGGGCCTAAAAAAAGCTCAAAGTCGATGCCCGGCATCGACCTTGACTGAAATTTGATGCTAGGCATCGAATTTTTACTTTTAGACACCCAGAAATACTAAAACAGGCAAAAATTTCCAATTTTGGAAGGTCATACAGGGTCATCTTGTGAAGGCCATAACTTGAGTTCTAGATATCCGTTTGATGCATATGATAGCTTGTTGAAAAGCTCTACTCTTCTAGTTTCATCTTATAAAGTTTCATGGAGAAATAATACTTGAGCTAGGAGAAATTAGCAAAATACTGAAGGTATGTCATTTCGGTGACTAGGAATTTCTATAGAAGCAAAGTTCTCACTTTAGGCTATCATTTCTCAAAGTTTGGAGTGGCAATGAGTTAATGGTGACCATAGAGGTGTTCTAGTGTCACATTAATTCATTTCTTGTGGTGTTTCATACGTCAACACAATTGAAGAACGAGTTAGATGTGACACAAAAAGAACATCAAGCATATTTCAAGACTACAGAATTACAAGAACAACAATTGGATTGAGAATCTATTGAGTAATCAGAATGAGAAACTAAAAAAGATTGAAGCTAATGCAGAAGATAGAAAAGTTCGATGCAGAGCCACTCATTAAAATGATTTTCACTTACAGGAATCCTTTTTGGTAGAACAAAGCAAAAATATTAGTGATCAGGTCGCTGCAACTAGTTCCTCCAGCTCTAATGCGCAATTGTTAGATGCAAAGCATGTACACAAGTTACTGAAGGCATTACAAAAAGAGATAAAGCACAGTGTTGAAGGATCCAAAACTCTGTACATTCAAGGATTAGTAGATGATGATTACTTTGCTTAGGGTTCGAGTCCACTATGCATACTAGTGTTAGCCCAGCGGTGTGATGAATTGTAAAATATATCTATAATTTTGATGAAGTGTTGTATAGGCCAAACATTGTAATGTTTCCTTAATGAACTAATACAATGAAAATTCAAATATTTGTGAGTCTAGCACAATGAGTCCACATGGATCGATCGAGGAAGGAGGATCAATGTGCTGACGAATTTCTACAATTTGTCATGTTCAGTACTTCTATGTCAATTATCTATTAGTTGCCTTGTTGATTAATAGTTATTAACTGTGCGATTAAAGTCTAGGTAATGTGAAGGTTAAGTGTGGTTGATAGTTCGGTGAAGTTCAAAGTTACATGTAGAAGTTATTTTGAATATTAAGTGTTAGCGCTATTAGTCGATATAATTAAATATGTTAAAGTGTGCTAAATTCTCATTGTGGAGAGCGAGGTGATGACAAAGCTAACTGATGATTAATACCAATTAGTAGAAGTATTAAAGTAGTGAGGAAGTTACAAAAATTGGTATCCGCATGTATGGTATAAAATTCTGGTGGAAGTTATGTGGAAAATTGTGTTGGAGTAGTACTGTGTAAGACCGAAGTGGAAAAGTAATAGTTTACAGGAAGTAATCTATGAACTACCACCCAAGAATCCCTAGTTTAGTCGTTTTGGATTCTAGAGGACTTAAAACGCTCACAGGTTCAAATATACGTTTAGTATTTAAAGAAACATTTTTTAGTTGATTCATGAGCACAATTCAAAAGGAGAACAAAAAACACTCACAACCAAGTTACTCCCTGCTAGCAATATGAGGTTTAGACAAAGATCCAGCAATATGAGGTTTAGACAAAGATCGAGAGCCTCTTAGGGTTTCTTTTGTCTTAGGTTTGATGTGAGGTTGTCTCATAGACTCCTTATCCTCAGAACTTGTTGGCATATCCACATCTTCATGTTAATCATCTTCTTGAGCCATTCTGTTCATTTTCTCTTTATCAAAAGCATTGAGCTCATTAGTGAGTTGAGTATCATTGGCAGGGTAGACACTTACTTCATGGCTATTTTGTACAACTTTGGTTTCAGGGTTTTTCCAATAGATAACGAGAGTCCAATCACCTTGATTAATTTTGTAAGGATGGACTCATGAGTGGAATAATGATTACCTTCGAAATTGTCCTCCATTTGTGTGACCCTCTTGTTAGGGTTATCATTTTCCTTATTGGACATCTCTTCAACATCTACACCTTCTCTGAGATTGCTCAAAAAGGCTATAAACTTCACCAAGTAAGACATCAAAAGAATTGAATAGCTTACCTAATTTCTTTTCGATTTCCTTTAGGAGTTGCCTTCTTACCCGAGTTTGTCACTACTTGAGGAATTTCTTGATTGCTAGTTCTTCTAATTAGAGCATCATGAAGACTTGTGCCACTATAATTAGATACACTTCTTAGAATTGGGTAATCTTTTATAATATGAACTTGCTTGTAGCAGTTAGAGTAGTGGTTTGGAAGATTCTTATAGAGCACTTTTTGTTTATGAAATTTTTTGCCATATGATTCCTTTATTACCTCTGAAGATTTGATAAGTTTAGATAAGTCACTTTCCACCATGATTTGGGGATCCCATTTGGGATTAATGGATCCTCCTCCCTTCCCTTGGGTTACACCTTACTTTTCAACCCAAGGACAAAATTCCATTGTGAGATAAGGAAAGTGAACCCATATGGGAAATCTTGTAGGTTTTGGACCTCTAGGATTAAAAACTATGTACCATTTAAAAGAGGAGATGGGTATAGCTTTTATGAACGAGTGTCCCTCTAATATAACCTGAAAAACACTATTCAAATCATAAAAAATGAACAAAAAGTAGTTGTTTGGAAAATATTGGATATGGTAAACAAAAATCCCTCTTGTTTCCTAGTTAATTTTTATCCATGTTTTAATACATCTTGGGGCGGCCTCAGGCCATGGCATAAACCGATTAAAATCCTTTAAATAAGTTGAGTTTTCGAGATATCAAAACTATTCTTGTCATTAACTAGTGACATCAGCATCTTTTGAGTTTGTGGAGTCCACTTCAAGCTGATGTGGAATCTCATTAAACTTTTTTTTTTTAATGGAGGTTTGGCAAGCACCTACTTCCCTAGACTTTAACTTTGAAAGTACAATTGTATAAGTGAATGGGCATAATACCCACAGGATCCCCTATATGCCACATAGCAAGGGTTAGACAAGATAGCTTGGATAACAATTGGTTTGAACTGGCCAAAGCCTTACATGTCCTGCCCAAGGATTGAAATCTAGACCTCCACCTCAAGAGACCAAAGCCAAACAACTTGAACTATGGGCATGGACATCTCATTAACCAATTGCTTCCCTTTGATGTCAATAGTAAAAAAGCAAGTTCGAGTTGTTATCTCTGAAGCTTTGTATTGCATATGATGGACTACTAGATGAGGGCTGACCTTTGATGGAGTCAACATATGTACAGGTTGGGGAGGGAACACCACTCTAATTGCTTGTTGTTTCGTAGTATTATTTCCAAACTGAACTTCATAGTTACTTACCTCTGATGAAGCATTCATCTTAGTGAGCCCACCTCTTAGAGCTTTGTGCAGGGACATTATCTCCCAAGAGGAGAGATGAACCCTAACTTGAAAGTAACTAAGCAACAGGTTCAAGAAATAACCCTAGTAATATCAACAACAATGAGGAGGGGAAGATAGCCCACACTTGACACACAAGGCATGGACCCTAACACATGCATAGGAACCCTAGCACATGCCACTCAAAAGTGAATGCCATTGTTATGTGAATGTTCTTCCTTTTTTTTCCAAAAGGAAGTTTGGCAAAAACCTACTCTCCCAAACTTTAATTAATAGAAATAACAATTGTACAAGTGAAGAGGCCTAGTACCCAAGGGCCCTCCGAATCCCACAAAGTAGGGGTTGCTTATACATTACTATAGAAATTTACAATGAAGGTTGATAACACTCTCGTTCCCCTCATGTGGGGCCCACTTGCTTTCAATCTTGTTGCTCTCAAAGAAAAACACTCTATGATGTCTAAAAGGTGGGAGCTTCTTACACTTGGAAATTCTTTTGCCTAAAAGGCAAAGAGATTTTTCAATCGACCATTCTTTATGAGGGCTTCCAAATTTGGAAGCACATCTCTCTTTCCATATCTTCCATAGGATCTCATCTCTTATAGCATTACACAATGTTGAGGACCATCTGATTGCTTCACCCAGTAATGCTTGCCTCAAATTGATTTATGCCTTTAGGATCATGATTCTCCCAAGGGCCTGCCATATTGATATAGACTTGGGGTATGAAAAGAAGAGGTGTCCCAAGTCCTCATTGCCATGTAGGCATCATTTGCACCACAAGGGGACCTTGCAAATTTTGTTAGCTTTTACATTGGTCCATATTCCCTAGTGGAGGATTTTCCACATAAGCATCGACTTTTTTTATCTTGATGAGGGGATGCCATAGGGATTGGAACTTAAGCTCCCACCTCAAGCTCGACCAGTCCACACATCATTTCCTATTAAGCATGACATGAAAGTCCACATTTTTCTTGAATCTGGGAATTTTATCTAGGCTATTTTCATTGTGCCATCTAAGACCCTCATGGTGAGGAGAGTCTTGACCAATGAGGAGGTGAGTCCTCGAATGCTCCCAAGGATTGAATCTGCTCTACAACAAGCACCATTCTTCATAGTCCACTCCTATAATAGGATCAATGTTCGTAAATCTAATCCACTGGAAAGCTTCTTGGTTCCAGAAGCACTTCCACAAATGGAAACCTTTGTTCAAAAGCTCTTCCTAGCGTTTTGGAGGTTCCAAGAATCTGCACTTGTGATGCCCTTGATAGTGAACCAGATCGAATCATTCTGTCTAATACCAATCACCCATTTCCAATCTTCATTGATCCCGACAAATTGTTTAACATTGTTCCAACTCTTAATGAAAGAGCAAACCAAGCTTGAGCTGTCCATGAGAAGATGGTTCATAACTAAAAACAATAGTAAATGCCCATTCTTCATTCTATACAAGATTTGCAGACTCTATTTTGGGTTTAGTGGCCTCTAGAACAACCATTCTAGGGTCTTTCCTTTTCGCATATTTTGCATTCGGTTTTGGACAACTCTTTATGACATGATCATATCCTTTACAATATTTGCAAAACATTTTTTTCTTTTTTGTTTTCTTTGCGTCTTTGTCATCCTTCTTTGATTATGAGAAACTAGCACATTTCTTATTAATAGTAGATGAGCTCCATTCGCCCTTGCCCTTCTCACTTGCCAAGAAAGCTTGATGTGCAACATGCATAATGGACTTCTTTTGCCTTGACTGATCTCCCTACAACAGAACAAAGATTAACTCCTCAAATATAAAAGCATTTAGATTTCCTTTCATCATCAATCACAGAGTAGAAGCAACACTCTAATATGAATCCAAAAGACCATTCAAAAGAGTCTACACAAGTGAACTGTTCTAAGACTAAGCCAGTGTTTACTGAGAGTTACACAAAAGGTTGATCTCTTTTTTTTTTTTAATCTAAAGGAAGTTCGGCAATAGCCTACTCTCCCGGACTTGAATTAAATTAAGAAACAAAGGTACAATAGAAGGGGACTAGTGCCCACGGGACCCCCCAAATCCCACAAAGCAGGGGAAGCTTGAATGAATCCTAGGTTGCATTACAGAGAAGGTTAATCACCCTCTCATCGCCAACAGAGAAGGTTAATCACCCATTTACTCCATAACTTGTGGGATAAGAGGGTCCGTGGGCACTACGCCCCTTCCTCTTGTATAGCTCATCTTTCAATTTATTCATCCAAGAGAGATTAGGCCTTGGATGAACTTCTTATTTAAAAAAATAAAGATAATAAACAAATAATAACATGAATGAATTGTGCCATGGAACTGACAATGTGTGTCACTTATGATTAACAATGCCCAAATCTTCAATATCCATGTCCATGAAATCCTAACTTTTTGACATTGTACATTAATAAGCTGTGTACATCCTAGCTTTTTGAGATTGTACATTGATAAGTTGTGTACATACTAACTTTGTGACATTGTACATTGATATTAATGAGTTGTACATTGATAAGCTGTGTACATCCTAAATTTTTGAGATTGTACATTAATATCCATGTCCATGAAATCCTAACTTTTTGACATTGTACATTAATAAGCTGTGTACATCCTAGCTTTTTGAGATTGTACATTAATAAGTTGTGTACATACTAACTTTGTGACATTGTACATTAATGAGTTGTACATTGATAAGCTGTGTACATCCTAACTTTTTGACATCCTTTCACGCTGTTTTTGAAAACCGCTTATCGCGGAGTTAGCTTGTATGCGCTTCAGGTCTCTCCGTCTATCGTGCAATCCTTCACCATCTATCGTGGTGTGAGTGAGCGTCTATCGCAGAAGCGAAACGTGGGGTGCAGCAATTGGCAGCTATCGCAACTGAACGGGTTTTCGTGCGTTGAGAATGATTACATTAATGTTTTGATGAGGAAAGTTTTCCAATTAACAAAATTTAACGATGCCGCTTGTGAGAGGTTTAACAATGAAGGAAAAGAAAAAAAAATATTTCCGAAGTAAGTTCGTGAGCCTCGAAGGCATCTCCCATTCGCCGAGCGAGGGCTTTTGGTTCCCGCTTCCATGTCTTCCTTCTTTCCTTCTTTGGTCCTAAGCAATGTGGCTCTTCTCCAGTCCAAGTGCCCCCTTGAGGTGGACTCTGTTCCCTCGGACGCCGCACCTCTGACGGTCTCTTTGTGCAAGGAGTCTATGGCGGCAAAGCAAGAAGAACTAATGAAAACTTGCCTCATCGATCAAGTTTTTGGCCCTAGGCCCCCTCTAGAAAATGTGAGAGCTTGGCTGCGCAAGGAATAGCTCCCACGAGGTATAATTGTGTGCAAATGTCAATTCCTGCTGGCGAATCACCTACTTCTAGTGTTTGAGAATGAAGAGATGGCATTCCAGGCTCTGCAAGCCAGCTCCTGGCTTGTGGGCCGATCAACTTTATGTCTTTTTAAGTGGACCCCAAACTTTGTTCCGAAAAAGTCAAAGCCTCTTAGTTACCCACTATGGGTGGAGCTTCCCAATCTGTCGTATTTCCTATATGGATTTCTTCGAGAAATCGTTTCACCGACCGATCGCCCGATGGCCTCAAGAGAGGATGTTGGGGGGTTAATCTACGAGGGTACGCAATACTCTTTCAACGCACGATGCCACCCTCAAATTTGCATTGAAACGGACTTGAACCAGGTCCTCCCCTCGAAGATCTCCGTAAACTGTGGCGATGGTAAGATCTGGGTACAGGAGATCACCTACAAGAATTTGCCCAATGCGTGCTTCCATTGCAAGCACCAAGGTTAGAGGATCAAAGAATGCCCTCTGAAGCAAAATACCAATAAAAACAAGCTTAAACCAGAGAGGGCCCCGGATCCTTTCCCTCAAGTTGGCAGTCGGGGTCATCCCCCTCCGATGGAGGAAGAAGAGGGCACTCGTGTTGCAGAGACGGATTCAGAAGGGTTCACCGAAGTAAGACGTAGGAGGAAAGTTAGCCCTCGAAGATCATTAGCAAGGAACATTACGACCATTGCTCCTTCGAATAACATGTACTGCAACCTAGAAAAGGAGATTAATGAGATCGATCTCCCAGGGGATAACCTTTGGATGCTCTACCAGCAAAGAAGACAACCAAGAAGGTTACACCACCAGTAAAGAGGATGGATTCACTACTAGCAATGAAGACAACCAAGACAGTGAAAGCTCCTTTCTTGGCCCTACTCTTCCGGTATGCATGCCAAGCTTACCACAACAAAAATCAAAGCTTAAAAGGAAACAACCGTCGAGCATGCCTTGGAAGAGCCCCCTCAAGAGTAGGACCCTAAGTCAAGAAGTTGGGAGGAAAAAAGAAGATCAAAAGAAAAAAAAAGATCGGGTCCCTCCCCTCAAAGAGGGCAACCATCAATAATGAAAATCACTTTGCTAAATGTTAGGGGTTTGTCAGACCCCTCAACAGCGGTGATTCTTGGTCAATGGTTCAAAGACAAGTGCCTCAACCCCGACTTTATCTGCTTACAAGAGATTAAAATCGACGCAGACGATCTCTAGAAATGGCTTAAACGCATTTCTCCGAACCACCTTTGGCTGTCCACTTCGCACCCTAGGGGACGGGGGGCGCTGCAATTGGTATTAGTCACTCCTAGTCCGACAGATTGACCTCGACTTGTGAAGATCGGAATCATCGTTGGATTGCTGCCTCTTTCGGGTTCCCTAATCAGTTCACTGTGGTCTCAATTTATGCCCCTAATGGAGAGAGTGATAGAATCGACACTTGGACTTCCTTCGACTCTCTCTCACACAATGTTTTGATTTGCAGGGACTTCAACATGGTTGAATTTCTTGAGGACCATTGGAATAACAAGGGGAAAATTATTGACGGACAAGAGAAAGAGATATGGGATAAAATCAAGCTCCATTTCGACTTGGTCGAGGTGAAAGACATGAAGGGGTTCTCTTGGTCTAACCTCCAATTGGGGGACTCTCTGAGGAAAGCAAGACTTGATAGACGTTACATCAACCAAAACACCATCCTCCAGTATGGTATTCCTTCGATTTCCCAACACATGGACCTGACTATCTCGGACCACTACCCGATTACTCTTTCTTTCAAAACGATTCCCATGCTCCAAAAAGCCCCTTGGTTTCAGGCTTGCCAGACGTCGTTTTCCCTCCCCTCTGTCCACCAAGAAATTTCCGCAGTTTGGGCGGAGGCCTTTGCCTACTGTAATGAACCGGCTAAGTGTTGGAGAAGTGTGGTGGAAAGGACAAGACAAATTCTTATCAGGACTCATAAGGCCATAAGAGATATCCAAAGTAAAAGGAGAGAAACGATGTATCGGAGGCTCTCACATCTTGAAGAAGAAGTGAACAAAGGTAACTTGCAATGCCAACAAGGGCTTCTGAAAATTAGGGGAAGACTACGACTAGAGGAAGAGGTTCAAAGGAAAAATCTACAAATATTCTTCAAAGATTGGTGGGTGAGGAAGGCTGACAAACCTTCGAAAGAGATGTGTAACATCCTTAAAAGGAAGCAAGCTACGGAAGCCATCCCCTTCTTGGTAGACAACAATGGGAACCAATGTAGCCCGGAACTTGAGAATATATCTATCATTGTCGAGCACTTCACCCATCTTCTTGGGGTCTCGACTCCTCTTTCCCCACACAGGTGTGATTGCATGGCATCCATCTCAAGGGTTTCTCAACCTAGAATTCCTCCGAACATGACTTCTTTGCTCGATGCTAACATTTCAGGGAACGAAATTATCGAGGTTATTGAGTCTCTCCTCAATGGAAAAAGTTCGAGCCCTGATGGACTCATCGATGAGTTTTTCAAGTCCTTCAAGCACGTGGTGGCCACCCCGTTGCGTCTGGTGTGGCAAGAGGCTCTCTCCTTTGGCGCCCTCCCTGAGTGTCTTAATAATGGTGTCATCAAGTTAATTCACAAAAGGGGAGATAAGAACAAAATTGAAAACTAGCAGCCGATTACCATGCTCCAAACTGGTTACAAGATAATCGCCAAAGTTATCGCCAACAGAATCTCTTGTCATTTAAAGTCATGGCTTTGTGAGGACCAAAAAGGTTTTATCAAAGGTAGATCTATACTTGAAGCAATTGTCGATATTTGGGAAGGCCTTGCGTTTGCGAAGGAGTCTGCACAAGATCTGGTATTCATTAAGATCGACTTTGACAAAGCATATGATAGATTGGAGTGGGACTTTATTCTTCAATCACTGAAAGATCTTGGATGCAGCCGAAAGTTCCCAGAGATGGTTTCCACTCTACTCGAAAACACTTCAACTAGAATAAATATCACTGGTAAGCTCTCTGAACCCATATGGTTAAAAAGATCTATCAAGCAAGGCTGCCCACTGGCTCCACTACTCTTTGCTATCGCCTCAGATGGCCTCAATCACCTGTTTAAGCATTACTTGGATGCTAGAAATCTCAAGGCTCTTTCCCTACCTCTTGGTCACGGTCAAATGATTGCTATACTCTTGCTGATGACATGAATGCCTTTGTTCTTAACGATACCAAATGCATTGAGGTGTTTTGGAGTTGCCTCAACACCTTTTGTGTGGCGTGAGGTTCAAAAATCGACCATGCTAAAACTGCTTTGAGAGCAATCCGTAGACCTCCACCCCAACTGTACATTGATCAGGGGTGTCAGGTTATCCTTAGTGGTCAAGTCTTCCATCTCCTCGGTATTTCGATGGGCTTCAACATCTCGATGGACCAACGATGGAACTGGGTGCTATCCAAACTGGATAGCAAACTAAATCATTGGAAAGGTATGCAAGCTAACTTGGCAGGGCGTGCAATGGTTGTCAACACATTTATGCTTTCTACGACTATTTACTTTATCTCGTGTTGGAGACCTAAGGAGAAAGAATTGGCCAAAGTGGAAGGGATATGTAGAAACTTTCTATGGACTCGGGACCCCAATAGGAGGGGGACTCCCAAAATCAAATGGGAAACTTGTATCAACTCGAAAGACTCGAGGGGCTTGGGTATTTTGGATATCATTGGGTTGGCTGACAAGTTGGTGGCAAAGTGGTTTATCAAGGCTTGGAGCAATAGAGAGTCCTCTTGGGCTAAATTGATCTTCAGAAATTTGAAAGACCTTACCTTAGTTGGTCTTCCCGGTTGGAAGGACATTAGGATCCTCACACTTTTGTTCTCCCCCCATCCGGTGTCCTCTAAAGGCTCTAGCCTCGTGTGTTCCTTACGGAAGAGTTGGAACAAAGCCAAACAATTCATCAGAATCAGTGATGAGTGGAAGTGGGCTGCTCGGATAAGACAAAATGACTCTATCTAGTTGCCGATCATCGGCATAAGGAGGGTGGAGTCTTGGAACCTCCAAACGACTAAGCAGCTATGGAACAAGGGGTTCAAACAGTGGAAACAACTCTGGAAACAAGAGACCGGCTAGTGGATCAGGTTTGAAGACTTAGACCTGAGACATAGAGTTTCCCTCGAGGAATGGACTCTTCTTCAAAACAGGTGTTTAGCGTGGGACCACTCAACTACCCACCTTCTCTACGGATAGGATCTTCCTTGCCTAGAGGGCCTCAAATGGAGAAATGGTAAGAAACTATCCAGAATTCCCAACTTCAAAGAAAACTTAGATGGTCATCACACTCTTAACAAGGTGTGGTGCCTTTCTTGGACCAAACTTCAATGGGAACTTAAGTTTAGGCTAGGGTTGTTGCAAAGGGTTATGGTCAAGAAGGATGCATTGATTTTGATAAGACCTTTGCTCCTACTAGTTGAATGACTATTGTTCGTAGCATCTGTACACTTGCCGCTCATCATGGTGGGAATGTACATCAGATGGACATTAAAATTGCATTTCTGAATGGTGACTTGCATGAAGAAGTGTATGTTTTCTAGGCCCATGGCTTTGTGTAGGAAGGGCATGAAAACCAAGTGTGCAAGTTGAAAAGGTATTATATGGTTTGAAACAAGCACCACGTGCTTGGTGTGAAAAGATACATGCCTATCTGATTGCACAAGGTTTTGAAAATAGTCCAACTGAGGGCACCTTATATGTTAAGCGTGCAAATGATGTCTTTGATCATTGTTGTCTATGTTGTAACATGCTGCTCATTGGTACTCATGAGAAGCATATTGCTGATTTTAAGGCTGATTTGCATGCCTCATTTGAGATGTTAGATTTGGGGCATTTGCATCATTATTTGGGCACTCAATTTATGCAAGTTGATGGAAAAATAGGTTTGTGTCAAACCAAATATATTATTGACACATTATTGCAGCATTTTGGCCTTGAAGACTGCAAACCTATTGCCACTCCTATGGAGACATGTTTACAATTGAGTCTTTATGATGTTGGAGATGCATTTGATGTTGTTCTCTATCTATACGTTGTTGGATGCTTGATTTACTTATGCATTACTTGGCCATATGTTCAGTTTGTTGTCTCACAAATGAACAGGTTTATGCATTGCCTGGGGGTCAAGCATTGGCAGGTTGTTAAGCACATTTTTTGCTACTTGAGTGGTATCCGACTACTTGGATTGTTTTATCCCAAGGGGGGATCACTACTACCAGATTTACATGCTTTTTTTTTTACTCTAACAAGGCTTGTTTCTATGACACTTGTGTGTCCACCAATGGTTTTTGCTTCATGTTTGGTAGCTCATGCATATCTTGGCTGAGCAAGAGGCATCCTACCGTGGCCACTACTAGTTGTGAGGCTGAGTATAGGGTAGCTTTCACAATGACTATAGAGTGTGTGTGGCTCAGATGCCTTTCAGATGATTTGGGAGTTGGTCAGCCTTCTACTACCACCATCTTCCCTAATAGTTAGAGCGCATTGAGAGTTGCGAGGAACCCTTTGTTCCATGCTCGCACTAAGCATAGTAAGGTGCACTATCATTATGTCAGGGAGATGTTCTCTGTTGGAGAGATTAGTTTGGCATATGTGTCAACATAGGACAACATTGCATACCTTTTCACAAAGGCTGTGCCTAAGGAGAAGTTTGAAGCTTTCCGTAAAGCTTTGGGCTTACTTCCATTTGTGGATTGATTCCACATAGATTGGAACTTCCTTATACATCAGTGCTAGCTCCTTGTTCACCTGCATCACTTCCAAGAGGGATTTATTGATATATATATATAGGTAGTGATGTGTGTGAACACACTAGGACTATCCGAGCACTTTTTACTCTTTAGGAGGTTTTTTTCCCTGACTTGTATATATGCCTATAACCCCAACAACTCACTAATCTTTGTATATTCTAGTGGTAATACATTCAGTATTGTGTGTTGTGCTTTGAGCTTCTTTTTTGTTGTTCACGTGCTTCCGCAGACCTCAAACTCCAACAATATTTTGTATTGTGCCTCAAACATATGATTGAATTCATAGATTGCCACAAACAAATGATTTTTCCAAGCTATAGGTTTGCAAGAGAACATCCGTTCAATAGGGCTTGTCACATTTAGAGTAAATATGCACATGACTAGTAGATGAAGAAAGGGATGTACTAGAAGATTGAGTCTATAAATCTTTGCATGATCAATGAATATGAGTTTGATGATAATCTATTATATGGGATCAATTATTGACCTTCAATCCATATATCATCAAGGTTGATAAATCCCCAAATCCACATACAATCAGAGTTGGAAAATAGGTGACCAAAAATGATCCATGATGCTCTAAGATTGTAAGGCCTCCATTATGAGGAGAAGCCATTGTGAGAGACCAAACATTTGTGGAACCCTAACTTCGAATTTAGATGACCATTGATGGTAATAAATTATCTTTGTGAACCTAGCCGTGAGATTAGGAAGGGCATAATTGTGTTGTTGTTAAAACACTAATGCATATGTGAGACAACCAAAAACATGCAGGTAAGCAACAAATGCCTTGCGACCATGCCAAGCCTCATATGGAGTGATAAAATGTAGTGCTTTAGTGGGACATCTGTTAAGTACATATGCTGCACACATAACAGCCTCAAGCTAGAAACTATGTGGTAAAGCCTGACTCTTGATCATACACCTAGCCCTCTTCTTCCATATAGCAACTCCATTCTGTTGAGGTGTATACGACACTATACATTGATGTTTTATCCCACATCTAGCCAAAAATGCATTAAATTATGAGGACATATATCCCCCCCCCCAAGATCAGAACCGAGGGTGCCCATTTTACATGCTGACAGATTTTGAGCCAAAAGTAAAAACTGTTTGAAGCACATAAACACTTCAGACTTTGCTTTCAATGGATATACCCATGCATGCCTAGAAAAATCATCAATAAAAGTCATGAAATAAAGATAGTTTCCAAAAGAGGGTGTCTGCATAGGACCACAGACATCATTGTGAAGAAGCTACAATTGCTGAGTAGCATGAATTGAACCATCTTTTGGAAATGAGGAATGCTACATTTCACCCAAAATATAGCCTTCGCACACATGTTTACTAGGTGCATCGAGTTTGGGCAGAGAGGATACCATTTCAGATTTTTGTAGGCATAGAAAACTAGAAAACTTCAGATGACCAAAGCATGCATGCCAAAGCTTTGCATCTAACATAGCCTGAGAATGATGTTGTGCACATGTTGAATCATTCACAGATTTTTCATAGTCTATGAGCTTATACATCCCATGACATAAAATGCAAGAAGCAATAATTACATCGCCATTTGACAAATCATGGACTGTACATCTCTCATCAACAAATTTCATAACCAAGCCAATCTTGGCTAAAGCTGAAACTGATAAGAGATTCTTCTTGATCCCTAGCACAAATAAAGAATTTGACAATGTAAAAAAACTACCATCAGCAGTAGTCAGAATGATCTTACCAACTTCCATGATAGGATAAGAGAAGTTGTTGGTGCATGTGATAGTATTCCCTATAGAGGCAAGCTTGAGTGAAGTGAAGAAACTACACTGTGAGGTAATATGTTTGGTTTCCCCACTATCAAAGTACCAAACATCTGAGTCTCCTAAAGACATACACTTTTCATGAGAAGATGGGTCGTGATTGCAAACAATGGTAAATGCCCATTCTTCATTCTGCACAAGATTAGTAGACTGTTTTGGGTTAGAGGCCTCTACAACAACCATTCCAGCCTCTTTCTTCCTTGCCTCTTTAGTAGTCAGCTTTGGATAGCTTTTTATGACATGATCATTTCCTTTACAGTATTTGTAAAACAATTTCTCATTTTTTGTCTTCTTCTCATCTCTGCCATCCTTCTTTGATTGTGCAGAATTAGTAGATTTCTGCTTACTTGTAGAAGAGCTCCATTTACCTTTGCCCTTTTGACTAGCCAAGAAACCTCGATCAGCAACACACATAATGGATTTGTTCCGCCTAGACTGCTCCTCCTGCAATAGAACAAAGACTAAATGCTCAAATGTTAATGCATTCAGATTGTCTTTCATCATCAAATGAAGAGTAGAAGCAAAACTTTGATATGAATTGAGAAGACCATTCAGAACAGTCTGCACAAGTGGACTGTCAAGAAAGACTTCATTAGTAGAAATCAATTATTCCTTTAAGTCTTTGATCTTTTTCAGAAAACTGTCCATGGAATCTCCTTCATTCATGTGCTCACTCTCCAACTATTTTCGGAGGTAAGCAACACATGCCTCATTCATTGCTTGGTATAAAGTGGTAAGTGTATCCAAGCATCCTTGGCTGTTTTGCAATAGCAAATGTGAGGAATAATAGCACATTTGACAGACAAGGCTATCAATGCATGTGCTTGAGCATCTTTGCCATCCCAACGAATTTGCTCCATAGTAGGTGTAGCAAGAACCGCGTCACAAACAAGAACATGAAGAATATCATCATCTTCAACACCATCTACATCACCTTCAACAACTGTGTTTGTAGGTGTAATAGGATGCTTTTCAACACCCGACACAATATTCCACAGTCCTTTTGCATCCAATACATGACGCATCATATAAGCCCATAATGGGTAATTGGTACCATCCAACTTATCCTCAATAGCCAACTGTTGAGAGCAGTATGGGCACCCAAGGACTGACTAGACAAGGAAGCCAGCGGAGAGAGTTAGAGCGAGGTGAAGGATTAAGTAGACAAAGCAATCGACGCAAATCTGGCAGATAGGCCCTTCAAATCTTTTCCAAATCAACATCTTTATAACAGTGATTCTTATCACTAACAATCATTGTAAATACCATTTCATATTTTTGTAGCTCCATTTTGTGCAAGCCAAGGAGTCCTTGAGCTTGAGGAGCCTTAGAAGTACCTACATATCAATTTTTGTAGACTCCGTTTAAGCCCTCAAATTGGCCCTGGAACCTAATTTTTAACTAGGCCGGACACTAGGTCTGGACAGGGCCAAAACCTAGTCAAAAACTATAAATAGAGCTAGAGAGCTCATTTTTGAGGTTAGCTTGTAAGTGATTTGAACTTGTAAGAGCTTTTTGAAAGTAATCTAAGAACTCCATTGCTTCTCACTCTTGGTCTTACTGTGTGAGCGTGTGTGTGTGTATGTGTGTGCATGTTGGTGTGCTTCTCACTCACGCACTTGTGCCTTCACTTGCTCGAGGTCTTCATACCATCCTCACGTCTTCCCGGATTGACATTAAAGGAGGTGCTACTCATCACTGAGCTACACGAAATTTTGGCGCCGTTGCCAGGGATCGAGCTTTGAGGACGAGCGTGTGATGGTAAGACGTAGAGTTGTGATGTTGGCGTTGTAGGTAATTTCTTTACTTTTCCTTAATTTTCTCATCCTTACTTCATCATCATCATCACCATCATCATCCCCATCATCTTCCACCTCCATCTCCATCATCGCAAAAATTTCAGTTTTTTGACTATATCTCCTTCCCCCTTTCATTTCCCTCATTTCACTTGTGAGAGAGAGCGAGAGAGCGATCTTGTGTGCACTGTTTTTGCATGTTTGTTGAGTGTTTTGCAGGTTCCAACAGCATCATCCCCTCCAGCACGTTGCGCAGGTACGGAAAGGTGCAGAACTGTCTCGTAGTCGCCAGCTTCTGTTGATCGCGATTGACATAAATTTTCATCTTTTGGTCCAGCAAGAGCACTTGAGGGCATTCTAAGCAAGAGTAAGTGCAAGCTTGGGAACACACGTCCTGGGCACACCACGACAACAACACAAAGAAGGAAAATCAAGGTTGGAAAATCCTCAACACCCTCTATCAATTCCTAGCTTAGGCTAAGAACGACTAGTGCTAGGAGTAAGTCAAGGCAACGATAGGCATCAATCAAGTTGAAGACTACCTATGCACTCAAGTTCAAGATTAAACATAATTTCTTCGTGATGCGATAACCTTAAAGGAAAGAATCTAACGTGGAACGATCAACTTACAGTGCAAAAATTAACTCAAATATTCCTGACAACGTGATTTCTGACAAGAGCATAAACACGGTAACCACTAAAAAGGAATCAAGTAACTGATACAAAAGAACTCAGCAACGAGGTTGTACTTGGGCAAATTTGGGCTATTCAATTAGGCTTATGAACCTTAGATCAGGGCGACATCTAGGGAGAGATAGACAAAGTCTTAGGTCTTCAGAGGCTAGTGTCAACCACACTGCAAGGTCTTGGGCCCAGCAGTTGAGCCACCACTCATACTACCCTAGCTTTGAGACTAGTGAATCAGAGATGTCTCAAGGCATGGACAGACCTACGGGAAGTTCAGGAGTTCCATACTTGCACAGGGTAGAGGCCCGTACAAGACACAGCTGAAATACCTTAGTACCAACCGATTAGGTGCTAGCATCTATGAGGACGGCCTAGGAAGATCCGTGGTCCAAATAAAAAACCCAGACCAATCTATTGGGCTAGAGCACCCTGCTGTCAAGTTTGAAAACGGAGCATACCTAGACAAGGAAGGGACAATATACGTGGTCACTAGTCACCCGGAGAGGACAGATGAATTCGGGAATGTGATCCCTGAGACGGACATAGATGACCTAGAACAAGGAAACATGGGTGCAGAGCCCAGGACCCCTCGAGGGAAATCTGTTCTTACGAGAATTCTCACTCCTGAGTGGATTCCCCAGGACAACAAGAGTATAGATCTGCTTCTGAACCGAGAGACTGACGAAGCCTTTTGGAGGTATAAATCTGATGGGCCAATTGATATAGGAACAATCATGATCTATGAGTTTAAAGATCCAGATAGCCCAGGTAGAGTGACCTACTTAGATCATGCTTCAGAAAGGATCTTTGTGGTTACAGAACATGATAGGCATGCTTATACTTGGAAGGGTGAATTCGTTTTCCCCCAACCAAGATCGAACGTGTCCTATGGCCACCCGAGAGCGGGAACGTCCCATGCTCATGGAGTTCAGGGAGACATAAAGAGAGACAGACCTGAGGTAAGCTTTGCCAATTCCTTGGGAAGACGAAGAACGAGAACGGAAACAAATAGAGTGGAACCTAAGGGACATAGAGCCCTAGGGAACCGAAGAAATGCGGATGAATTCCCTTTACCACGACCAAGAGAGCACACGATGACCCTGAGACCGACCCAACTAGTTAAGTCCATGAAAAACTACTTCGATGGCACTGGAGATCCCTACGATCATGTGGCTGAGTTTAGGCAAGTCTTGAGAGCTGAACAAGTGGAGGATCTATTCACGCAGTACAATGCCTTTGGTCTGACCCTTAGGAACACTGCCCTGACATGGTTCAGCCACTAAACGAGAGGCAGTTCAGGAGTATAGACCAACTCCTAGAGGCTTTCATTATTGAATTTTCTAAGAGTGGCATAAGACATAATACCTCCTCGCTGATTCACAGCTTCAAGCAAACCCCTCAAGAAACCGTGAGACTTGCAAGAAGAAGATTTAGGCAATATCTTGAAAGATGCCCTGTTTCGGAGCTCCCCACACCAGCTAAGCAAGTGGCTTTATTCTTGGATGGATTGCTAAGTACAAAGTTGAGATCCTATGTGTACTTGAAGGACCCTCGGACCATAGAAGAGTGTGTACGCATGTGCATTGACATCGAGGATAACCTAGGGGAGGAGTTAGAGCTTTCCAAGATATACAAAGATTCAGATAGTGCCTCTAGCCTCTCTTCCACGCAATCCACATCAATTGAGGAACTCGCTGAGAAAGTGGCACAAAAACTAGGTGTCTCTAGCAAACAAATCCCAAGGTTTGCCTCTGTGAAAAGATGCTATACTTGTGATGGTGACCACATGGCGAATGTATGTCCCATTATGGCTCAACCCCAAGTAAATCCTAGTAGCCAGTATTGCACCATAGAATGGAGGTACACCAATCACACCGCGCAAGATTGCCCCTACAATAAGCAAACCATTAGGCAGACGTACCCACAACCATACCCTCAACAAGGAAGATACCAGAACTAGTACCCACCTTAGCAGTATGCGAGGCCTCAACAAACCTACCAACCCTACCAAAACCAACAAAGGCCTCAACCTGTGCTAGCACAACAACCCCCTGCTCCAGCTAATGTGATTCCGGTAAAGTATGCTGCTGCAGAAGAAAACCTGAATAGAGCTATAGTCCCTGTAACACCAGTGCTTTCAGAAAGTGATCCCAGTGACCATAGTTTCGATTCTACACATGTGGATAGCCCCCAGGCCTACTACATGCAGTCTCCGGAACATGGTGAGTCCTACTATAGTGAAGAGCCAAATGAACCTAGTTGGGAGTCAGATTACACAAACGTCATGTACGCAAACCCCAACCCTAGACCTCAACCTAGGCAAGTAAGACCTCCATTCCCTAGAGGACCATGCTACATATGTCAAGGAGATCATCTCATTCGTGATTGTCCCGTGCCTCCACCTACACAACCCCAGTCAGTGACGATCCAGGGCTTTTGCCAAGACTGTGGAAAGGAGCATCTCTTATGAGATTGCCCAAAGAACCCCAATAATATGCCAAAAATCACTCCTATCAATGTTATTGGGTTAGTTGTAGACTCCATAGGGAGTGTGACTTCCACTGCACCAGTACAAGTAATCACTAGAGCCCAAGCCTTGCAACAGAACCAAAGCGTAGGCCAGGAAAAGAGCCCAGATGTTAGTGAAACGGAGAGCATGACAAAGAAGAGGACTAGAGCTTGGAGAGATAGTCGTGAAAGAATGAAAAGGCAATGGGCAAAAAAGATGAGTGAACTCGAGGAAAGCCTCAGAGAAACAAAGGCCAAGATAATTGAACTCACATCTCAAACTCCCTCTCACACTACCCCACCTCCACCATTCCCAACTCCATCCGACCGGCCACCTTCCAACCCGCCTCACCTAATTCCACCACCCCCTAGAGTAGGATCAGTCCTAGCATATCCCACTCCCGAGGACCTTAATATGATGCTTAAAGCATATCAAGCCAGAATCCAACAAGGGCCAACTGTAACCGATCATGAAAAATGTTACCCTAGAGCAGAACTAGAGCTAGAACGAACGAAAATTTGCGTGAAGATGGTGGAATTGGCTCAGACTATGTTTGAAGCCAGTCGCCTCTTTAGCATCTCTAGTTCAGCTAAGACGCAGTTACACTTTGATGGATTGCTAGAACGAAAATAGAGAGGCTAATTGCACAATCAGAAAAGGAACCCGCCTCTCAAAATAAAGGCAAGGCAAGTGAGAACGTGAGCCTACCTCCCCAGGAAGCCTACGTGTCTAACTCTACGGAGCCAGACACATCATCTTCTATGAATCGGTTCACACCAGAGTTCTTACGAGAGATTCAAGAAGACAAATGGGCTAAGGAAAGTGAGTCCCTCCTCCCATTGAACTTGTGGATGATGCACATGACCAATTCCCACAAGACATCCCATCCATTTATGAGGAGCCCTAAGACATACCTAATACAAATAATCCTGATTGAATGATTCCTCTAAATGTTGATATTCTATGTGCTTGGAAATGTAGAAATGCAGGTGCACTCTCTGTTATAGTTACAAGTACTGCTGATAGTGTTCTGACTCTCACTCAACATACTAGCAAGGCTTGTAAAGCATGGAAGATATTGAAAAATCAATATGAAACTCATAGTTAGACACGGGTTTAGAACTTGGAGAATCACCTAGCAGCAAAAAGGTTGTTAATGGGGAGACTACACTCACATAAAGAATCTACGAGATCAAATGGCAAGAGTAGGTGTACAAAAGTCAATTGAGGAGATATCTTAGAATTGTTTTGAATCCCTCCAACAAAGTTTGATGGTTTGATAACTTCTCTTAATACTCATATCAAACCTCAAACATCAACTTTTGAAGAATTGAGTGCCTTACTCATGGTGAAGGATATGTGGCTCAAGGCAAGGAATGGTGGCAACAAAGGAGATGCCCCATTCATAGAAAATGCTGAAGGAGGCAAAGCACACTCTTGAAGATGGATACAAAACAAAAACAACAAGAAGAAGTTCAAGGGAGAGTGTTTCTACAACAAGAAGAAAGGCCACAAAATTCAATATAGATGCATCAAGAAGGCAAAAGATAAGAATGGCTCTTCAAAATGTGACAAGGGCAAGGAGTCTACCAAGACTAAAGAAATAGATCTTGAGTTATTTGTTATGATAAAGGAGGTACACTCCTCAGTCAAAGATTAAAAAACAGATGACTCATGGGTGTTGGATAGGGGTGCCTCTAGTCACATAATGAGCAAGAAACACCTTTAGAGTTCCTTACAACCTCTAGAGGAACCCATCACAGTAAAGTTAGGAAACAATGAAACAATGAAGGTTTCCTATTGAGGGTGAAGGTACAAGTTCTTTGTTAAATCTAATGGGGGTACCATAAAGCTTTCAAATTTATTGTGCGTTCCATAAATCAAATGAAATTTTCTTTTAGCAGCTTCTATAACTCATCAAGGTCATGAATTATCTTTCAATAATATAGGAGCTAATATTGTTGGGATTGGCATAAGGAGGAACAACCTATATGAGTTGTCTCTCTCACATCCACTATAGTTATGGGAACAAGTAAGCTATGACATGAGAGATTCGGCAATATCCAATACCTAGTATTAAAGAAGATGCACTCTAGGGGTATGGTTGCACACTTACCATCGAATGGAGACATGAAGAAACCATGTGAAGCTTGCATGATTGGCAAGCAACAAAGGAAGTCATTTCCCCAAGAAAGCAAGGATAGAGCAAGCTACCCTCTAGAGTTGGTGTTGTTGAGGTGTGTGAAAAAATGCCCACATAGGCCTTGGGTGAATCTTCCTACTTCATGTTACTCATTGATGACTATAAGAAGAAGATGTGGATGTACTTCCATCACAAGAAGGCTCAAGATTTTGGTAATTTTAAAGAATGGTGTCAACTTATTGAAACTAAAACAAGGAAGAAGATGAAGAAATCCAAATTGAGTATGGTGGTGAGTCTACATCAACAAAGCTTGAAGATTTTTGCAAGAGTAAATTAATCAAATGTCAACTCACAGTCACACATAGACCTCAATAAACTGTTGTTGTAGAATGTTGGAATCAAACCATCATGGAGATGGCAAGGTGCATGTTCAAGGAAAAGGGTTTGTGAAATCAATCTTAGGTGCAGGCTCTAAACATTGTTATCTTCATCTTGGATCAAAGTTATACTAAGAGACTTGATGGAAAGCCTCTACAAGAGGCCTACATTGGTAAAAATCCATCATTTTCCCATTCTAAATTACTTGGAAATGAATGGTATGCCCATGCTCTAGATAGGGAGAGAAACAATTACGACCTTGAGGTTAAAAAGAACATGGCAAGGTGTTGATATATTTAGGAGGTTTTTTTTCGCTCTTTAGGATGTTTTTTTCCCTCTTTAGGAGGTTTTTCCCCCGACTTGTATACATGCCTATTACCCTAATGTGCTACTTACCATTGTACATTCTAGTGGTAATACATTCAGTATTGTGTGTTGTGCTCGAGGCTTCTTCTTCTTCCTTGTGTTGTTTGCATGTTTTCGCAGACCTCAAACTCCAACAATTGGTATTAGAGCAGGTCATTGCTTCATCTAGGGCGTCATCAACACCTCTCCGATCATAGTCTCAAAATCGCATGAAATTTTGTGAGCATACTCATGCTGATTAGGAGTTCAAAATTGCTTCACTTTGTGGTGCCAAAATTGCGATTTCAACTCGTTTCGGCCTCCAAACACACTATTCTAGTGCTTTTGCAGGCTATTTCATCTTTTTGTGCCAAATATATGTATAGGTTCTGGTCCACCAGTATAATCATCTCAAAGTCTGCTAGAGGTTAGCAAAACTGGATATGGTAGTTCTATTCAACTTTTTGACATATAGTCATTTTTTTGCATTAGGGTATTTCAGTGAGTGTCCATGGCTAAAAGCAGTGATGCATTCTGTATGTTGGTGTAGCTCAGTGATGAGTAGCACCTCCTTTAATGTCAATCCGGGAAGACGTGAGGATGGTATGAAGACCTCGAGCAAGTGAAGGCACAAGTGCGTGAGTGAGAAGCACACCAACATGCACACACATACACACACACGCGCTCACACAGTAAGACCAAGAGTGAGAAGCAATGGAGTTCTTAGATTACTTTCAAAAAGCTCTTACAAGTTCAAATCACTTACAAGCTAACCTCAAAAATGAGCTCTCTAGCTCTATTTATAGTTTTTGACTAGGTTTTGGCCCTGTCCAGACCTAGTGTCCGGCCTAGTTAAAAATTAGGTTCTAGGGCCAATTTGAGGGCTTAAACGGAGTCTAAAAAATACGAAAATTGATATGTAGGTACTTCTAAGGCTCCTCAAGCTCAAGGACTCCTTGGCTTGCACAAAATGGAGCTACAAAAATATGAAATGGTATTTACAATGATTGTTAGTGATAAGAATCACTATTATAAAGATGTTGATTTGGAAAAGATTTGAAGGGCCTATCTGCCAGATTTGCGTCGACTGCTTTGTCTACTTAATCCTTCACATCGCTCTGACTCTCTCTGCTGGCTTCCTTGTCTAGTCAGTCCTTGGGTGCCCATACTGCTCTCAACACCCCCCCCCTCTCTCGCGTCTGTCGTCCCTGACAGACCCTTGTTGCTGGGAGTGTTGGATGTAATATTCCACAACCTGAGTGGCAAGCTGATGTTCTTGTATGCGTAGTCCTCTGGCCAAGTCTGTCATCATACGATCCCAATCAATTGGTCCTGGAATGTCCGGATGTGGCAGACGTAACTGATCTGCATGGATCGCTTGTTCTACTGCGAATAGATGTAGCAAATGGGTGGGTCTGGGAATGAAAATTTTTGAATGATATTCCTAGAATCCCGTAGAGAACATTTCCTCAAATGTCTGCTTGAAGCATGCAGGTAAGTACTTTATTCGTGCATGCCAGGCAAAGATTATAGTGACTGAGGGAGTCTGGCTCATGTCGTAGACTAAATCCTTGTTACCTTGAGAGAATCTAGGGGCAGAGATGTATGGAGCTTGTACCATCTGAAAGGTTTTGAAGACAATGGTCATGAGCTGGAATATTTTCATACACATTTTCGTTGCTATGTCGGGTACATTATTCAGACGTGTAGACCAGTGCCGAATTGTTGATATCATGTAGGCTACGGTTGGGGTCCCTCGAGGTGGAGCAAAATATGGATAGTTAACCCAAGCCGAGCATTCTTTATTGTTGCGTACCTTGATCGCAAATGCTTGCCATGATCTGCAACGTACCATTGGGCAATAACATGGATTATACTTGATATATAGTGGCATGGTTGCCCAGGTGCTCATCATCTCAGGGTAATCGGTTAGTAGACGTGCACGCCAATTAGGCTGGAAGATCGAGCCAGCACGCGCATCTGTCGGTAAGTCCTCTGGCTCAAATTGAGTGGCAAATGTGGGCTCCTTCCCTGTATGGCTTTTAACTTCTGCATTATAATCATGTAGCAAGACAAAATAAGGCATGCATTGCGACTTTTATGTTGTGATTAACCGTTGGTGGGATAGGTTCTGAAAATAAGAAGACCGAAGGACAGTCTCTTCGAGATTTGTGAGAGATTGCATTTGCACGACAACGCGATCATCATGTGTCTTACCCACTTTCTCGACCCTTTTGACCCAATCTGGAACTTGAATTTCTAAAGTATCCTGTCCTTCCTCTGTAGTCCGACCACCGGGTGTTGGCATCGGCTCGTACGGCTCTTCATAGCTGTCATTGACGGGGATTTCCACTACTGTTTCAGGTTCTGGTTCTTCATTGGGCGATGGTGGCCTTTCATATGGTAAGAGGCATGCTTGGAGTTCTGCCACCTGCTTCCGGAGGGTCTCTACTTCTTCTGTAGAATGTTGCAAGATTCTCAGCTCCTGTTGAGCTGTGGGGGCACTGGCTATCTATTTCTTTAGGTCTGCACATTCAGTCTCTAACTTTTCATATGACTCCAAGAAATTTGCATGCTCCTCAAGTAAGATACGAATGTCTTCCGATGGGACTGCTCTATACTTGGTAGGGCTAATGGTTGCTCCTGCAGTTCCTTCCATAGCCGCTTCAAAGTTGTCTTGGTTTTGTTGTTGAAGCCTCTTGTTCTCTTCTTGTGTTGCTGCCATATGCTTCCTTAATAGCCCAAGGTTGCGTCTGAGTGTAGCATTAGATATCATTTGCGCTTGAAGCACTGTTTCTAGTTCCTTGACTACTTGATCATCTACTGTCGATGTCTTTGATTCCAATTCGGAGTGAGCCTGCTGTAAGGTGGTATACTCGGTTAGGAGCGTTTGGTAATCAGCTTCAAGAGTGTTGACTCTAGCTTGTAGACGCTGAGATTCTGCCTGGAGGGCAGCAGTGCGTTCTTCCAATTGATGGTATTCTTGTTGTAGTTGATGTGCACACTGAAGTAATGTATTGATCGTGCTATTTACATTATGAGAGGCAAGGGGAAAAGTTTGAAATGCAGGGGAGGTGGGATTGGGGAGGGGGGTAGTGAATGCTGTGTGTGCCAATGATGTGGTGAGTGGTGAGGTGGGGGGTAGTGGAGGGGAAGAGGGTGGAATTGTGGGGAGAGGTGCTGTGGTGGGTGAAATATCCATTGGGTCAGATAGAGTGGTGTGTACAGGGGCTACCATGTAGGTGGGTATGGTAGGTGAAGTGAGTGTGGTGTTCGTGTAAATTGATGTCGTTGCGAACATCGGGGAAATGTGCCTCTGAAACATTGGAGAGCGGATGAACTGCTCCAGAAAGGACGGGTATTGGGGTGGTGAGGTCAGGTTGAAAGAGGTGTAGGGGCCAGATGGGAAGTGAGGGTCATGGAATGGAGGTACCCGTATTGGGGGATAGGCTGGGAAACACAGGGTGCCTTCTGTGGGTGCCGGGTTTCCAACCGCACTTGGAATTATGGGATGGCCAGTTATGGGTTCGGAGGATAGAAGGGTTGAAGTGTACAAGGGATTGGTGATGAAAGAGAAGAGGGTGTCTTGTGAGGTGGGTTCTCGAAATGAGAATGATGTGAATGAGGATGGGTTATAAGTGAAGGTAGAGGTGATGACTGTCGTTTCTTCCATGGTGGGAGGTGGTGGTGGGGGTGGAGAAGGTGGTGATGGGGGATGCTGGGGTGAGATGGGTGATGTCTGAACGAAGGTTTCAGCAGAGAGGTCAATGGTGGTGGTGGGGATAGCTGTGGTTTCAATGGGTACTTCTTGTTCTGTGACGGGTATCCTGATAGTCTTACCTGCGCGTGGTAATGTGTCAACTCTACGTTTGTCATACCTCACGGACTGGCGAACTGCTGTGTGGACAGTGTTAAACGGCCGCCGGACAAGGACAATTGTACTTAGACAGAGGGCTTTAATGAAGAAAGAACCCAAGTGTTAGACGGCCGCCGAACAAGGACAAGAGTACGAGGACAGGGAGCTTAAATGAACAAAGAGAATCTTTCAGGGAACGCGCAGGTAACTGCAGAAGTGCGCACCCTTGTAAAAAATCCTCTATCTAAGGCAATGAAAAAAAGAGCAGAACAGCCCCTGTTTTTGGTGGGATTTGTAGTGTGTTGTTTGATTAAGTCTCGAGCCCCGTTTTTTGGGAATTGCAAGTGCAGTGTTGTGTGTGTATGTGTTCTGTTCCGTCTGCTCCAATTCCCCTTCTGCGTATCTGTTGTGTGCGTAGGCGCGTTATAATGCAGTGTTATGAATCGATACTGTGTTGTAGAGATTCCGTCCGGTAATGATTGAAGTGTTCCTGAGCGCTGCTCAAGCTAGAACGCATTGTTTGATAGTTCTTCTGTGGAGTTAGGAAGTGTAACGACCCAACACGGTTCGTTTGTGTGTTACGAGTCTCTATAATTGACTGAGTCGGTATCATAATCTGTGTTAAGATTAGTACCGGTGATGTTCTGAATACGAGTAGAGTAATAAGAAGGTTTGCGACAAGTTACTGTCAGTAGGCATTTCGGCTTGAAGTCGGCACACGATAATCTGTAGAGTGACACGAAGAACTGCGTGGTGTATGCGTGTGAAGTTACTCAGAGTACGTCTTGTGTATTGACTGTTGAGGAGATTGATTGTTCGAGTCCGCGTAACTTTACGATATAAGGTCTGGTTGGTATACCTATCTGCCCTGACGAAGTACGGATTAGGTGACTATGATATTGAAGTATCTTTTGCGCGTAATTTACGTAACCAGACTGCTACCATCAGTCCTGAAGTTTGAATTCCCATACACTGAACAGTCTTCCGTTGTTCAGGGGATGGATACTGAGCTAAGGACGGAACGACAGTAAGATTGTGTGTTAAATTGGGAAAATAGTACAGGGCCTCTATCTAACAGACCCCTACCACTCCCAAGGACCCACGTGGCTAAGAGAAGGATTGCGGTTAGAAGATTTGGAACCGGTTGAACTTGAAGCATTTGAATAGGAAGTAACGTAACAATTAAACCATAATCAGTGTAACATTTGGCGCCGTCTGTGGGAAGGTGGCATCAGGTTGCCAATTATTTGTGAATAGTAGCAGTAACGTGCTCGCTGTTTGTTCAGAATCAACACTACGTTTATTGTTCGATTGACTGACGGTAGCAACAGAACCAGATTGTTGCCAACTGCTCAGATAGTACTACTAAAGCAATGATACATGCCGGTTACTCGGTCTGGCGAAACGTATCCTAGGAACCATACGACTGGAACACGAAAAGTACTAAAGACGACCCCAGGAAAAGAAGGTATAACGCGACCTGACTCAGTGGTCGAGCAAGTTAAGGACGCTAGAATTAATTCCGGTCATATTCCGGTGGAACGATCAACGCCCTTGGTACATGCTGGTGTCACTTCAACCCAGCCTAACCAAAATATAGTAATTCCAGAATCTACCAAGACGCCGTTGGAAACTAGTTTAACAATCTTGGATAAAGATTCAGAGTTATCCACGATTAGACAAATGCTAGGAAAAGAAATCGGTAAAAGCGGAAAAATACTAAAGTCTGGTACACTGTCAATTCATTCCGGTGATATTCCGGTAATAGAAACACCAACTGGCGGTCAAGGATTAGCATTTTTTGCGGAATCCTCAGCCAGACCCGCGTGTCTGGAAGAAAGATTTCGGATATTGGACATCCAGAAAGAAGGAGACCTATTCGAAGCTGAGGTCCGAAGTATCCTGCGCAAAAACAGCACACCGGAAGGCACGCCATCCGGCGATCCAGATTCTGATAGTTCAACTAATGAACCTCAAGATACAGAAGAAGGACCGGAGACACCCACGATGAACGGACAACAACAACAACAACAGCTAGGTCAGCCAAGGCCGCCTCCAACAGGAGTAACCTACACGAAATTCGGTGGATTCCCAGGAGATGACCCAGACGCTCATGTACGAACTTTTGAGATAAGTTATGCAGTTCTTAACCATCCACCAGATCAGGCGTATAAGGCCATTGTTTTTCAATCTACACTGGTCAATGAAGCAGCGAGATGGCTCACGGAATATGATATTAATCATTTTGGTACTTACGATGCAGTACGAGATGCCTTTCTACAACGATTCAGACTAAAGAAGAATCTTGTTGAGATCTTTGATTATTTACAGAACAACCGACAGAAGGCAAATCAGACTGTCCAGGAATACGCTACTCTCTTCAGAACACATTTACGACAGATACCACAGGCCCACGCCAACTTACCAGATGACGTCATCACCCAGTGGTTTATCAATGGACTAACCCCACAACTGAAGCAGATTATGATCATAAGATGTGTCGGAGTAATGACACTGGATGCAGTCATTGCAATGGCTCTACAGTTGGAATCCAAGGTTGGTGGATTTTCCGAAGACTTGGAATGGTTAAGGACAAACAAAAATATGACTGAAGATATAACCAGGCAAATATACTGCACCACGTGCAAAAATTCAGGGCATACAAGTGCTAACTGTGCGCTAAATCAAACATTCTGCGCTATCTGCAACACTGCCGGACACTCCACCGGAAATTGTGTCTACAATGCCAGAATACAGGGAACAGCAACAGTCAATGCTGTTATTCAAGAACATGGACAGGCAGCGAATCACTATGTACCTCCGCAACTGAGAAACAATCAGCCACAGGGATATCGAAACTACCGAGGACAGAGGAACAATAACTATAATGTAAACCGCTGGCAGAACGAACCACCACTGGAAAATCCCAATTTACCACCGCCACGCTGTCATTTTTGTGGTGAATTCGGGCACATTAGAAGATATTGCAAGGACGCAGCTGAGTATGATCAAAGGAAGAAGGAGCGGCAAAATCCAATGGCCAACATGGTACAAATTACTCCGGTAGAAACACAAACTGCTACAGTCCAGACCCGATCAGGTAAACAACTGCAGCCAGCAGCAGAAGTATTCGAACCAGGGATACGAGAACAACATAGGATGTATAACAAGGCTAGTCACTGGACCGCCTCAGAACCACCAGTGTTCCCAGAACCCATTCCGGTGACTCAGACCTTGTCGACAAAGGAAGGAACACAACAAGAGGAGGCAGCAACAGAACAACCATCAGCAGTAGACATAACAGCAGATACTTCGGCAACAATAGAGACCTCAAGTTCAAAGGAGCAGGATAACCAATCTCAGCAGGCCTGGGAAATTTTATCCAAGGCATCTATCACTCTGCCTCTCGGCCAACTACTGGCATTAGTGCCTGGCGTTCGACAACAGTTCCAGCAACAGTTCAGTCCGGTACCTTCTTGTATTCCGGCGACAGCAGCAGTTCAACCAGAACCTGATTCTACGGTTGATCATTCAGTCCCCTTGATTACAGTATGGTATAAGAATCATAAAATTACACAGGTATTGATTGATGGAGGCTCTGGTGTCAACATTGCAACTACGGCCTTATGCAATAGGTTAGGCTGGACCGAAATCGAACCGGTTCAATTTTTTGTCAGAATGGCAAACCAATCTAGAGTCCACCCTGTAGGACTTGTGCGAAATGTACCCATTACTTTACAAGGTACGACCTTCAAAATGACTTTTGTTATAGTAGATCTGCCCGAATCCACTTTGGATTACAACCTTCTTTTCGGCCGACCTTGGCTGAAGCATGCAAAGGTAATACAGGACTGGTCTGCGCAAGAGCTCACGTTCAAGGATGCCAATCGTAAATATGTGGTAAAACTAGATGCTATACAACCCTGCAAACCTCACGCCAGACCCTATCTTGCTGAACCAGTTCATATGTTAGATGGACTATCAGATGATGAAGAAGAGCAATTTCTGAAGAGTAACGCCGATTTAATGTCTCTAGGAACTGTTGATCTACAGTCCGTCATCGATAACTGGAACACTTCAGTTTGTGCAGTAGTAGCTATCACCGAAAAGTCTGACCAAGCAGATATTGAATTACAACCACTATTCAAGCCAACAGAGGATACAGAGAACCCGCAACAATTTTATGTCCCTGAAGACCAGCTGATCACGTACAATCTAGGAAACAAGGACCATCCTCGACCTGTAAAAATAAGGCAAAACTTACCGGAAATCTTTCGGGCTAATTTGATTCAGCTTCTTCGCGAATTCTCAGACGTCTTTGCATGGGATTACAAAGACATGAAAGGATTAGATCCGCGCATTTATCAACACAGAGTTATGTTGAAACCTGAAGTTAAACCAAACAAACAACCCAGCTACCGGATGAATCCCAATTATGCATCACAGGTAAAAGCCAAACTTGACAGATTATTAAAAGTAGGGTTCATCGTACCAGTAGAGCATGCTGAATGGATCTCACCAATTGTGATTGTACCAAAGAAAAACAAGCAATTACGAATCTGTGTGGATTACCGGAAATTAAACGCAGCAACAGTACCAGACCCGTTCCCGATCCCTTTTTTGGATACCATGCTTGATAGAGTCGCAGGTCATGAAATATATTCATTCTTAGATGGATATAGTGGTTACAATCAGGTTAGAATGGCTGAAGAAGATATACCAAAAACTGCTTTCATTACCAATTGGGGTGTCTTCGCTTGCACCGTAATGTGGTTCGGATTAAGAAATGCACCAAGCACATTTCAAAGATGTATGCAGGAGATATTTTCTCCTTATCTCACTTCATTCATGCAAGTATATCTTGACGACTTCTCAATCTTTGGGAAGATGATAGCACATTTAAGTCATTTACGATGTTGTTTTCAGAAGTGTAGAGAGTATAGACTCTGTCTTAACCCAAACAAATCCGTGTTTGCGGTTTCATGTGGAAAACTACTTGGACATATTGTATCTGCTCAAGGTATCCGAGTAGACCCAGATAAGATTTCGGCAATTTTAGAAGCCCCGGTACCCGCAACTCCAAAAGAAGTAATGCGTTTTATGGGTCAAATACGGTGGCATGGCAGACACTTACGGTGGCTTGCTCACCTAGCAGTACCACTAAACAGGCTAATCACAAAAACTCCCCGACAGTTTGAATGGACTGAAGAATGCCAAACTACATTTGATCGGCTCAAGTATCTCCTGACGCAAGCCCCAATTTTACAACCACCGGACTGGGACAATCCGTTCCATGTTTTTGTCGACGCTTCAGATATTGCAATTGGCAGTTTCTGATGCAGCAAACAGATAAGTGGTTTCGCCCTGTTTATTACGCCAGTAGAAGGCTTGCACCGGCAGAAAAGAACTATTCCACTACTGAAAGAGAATGTCTAGGATTGATTTACTCAATCAAAAAGTTCAGACATTATCTACTAGGCCGGAAGTTTACCTTTCATGTGGACCATGCTGCCCTTGTCTATCTAGTAAGACAGCAGCATTTAGGTGGACGATTAGCACAATGGGTGCTACTTTTACAAGAATTCGACTATGACGTCATTCACCGACCCAGAACTGCACATGCCCTAGCAGATTTCTTATCTCGCCTGGATTCCGGTGAAGCTCCGGTAGGCATAGATGACACGACTCCTGCGATTTATAATGCTGAACCACTATCCGATGAGACGGCCAACCTACAAGCACCATCTACATACTATGATCAGATTCTAACTTTTCTCACCGAAGGACGCTTTCCAGCTGAGACTGCCAAGGCAGTTCGAAAAAAAATTGCAGTCCTTAGCCGCCGATTCCGGCTAGTGGCAGGAGAATTATATTATGCAGATCATACCGGAATCCTACTTCGCTGTATTCCACCATGAGGTTAATTCAGTTATCACTTTGGCTCACTCAATTCCTTCCGGTGGCCATTTTGCAGTAGACTTGACTCACCGGAAAATTCTGCAAGGAGGTCTCTGGTGGCCAACGATGTACAGAGATGTCGCACAGTTTGTTAAACAATGTGATACTTGTCAAAGAACTGGTCAGCCTTTACAACGGCATCTTTTTCCTTTGCAACCCATCTTACCATTAGAACCTTTCCAGAAATGGGCTCTAGATTTTATCGGGGCAATTACACCTCCAGCCGTATCCAGTAACAATCGATACATACTGACTTGCACAGACTACGCAACTAGGTGGGCAGAAGCCTGGGCTTTACGGTCCGCTACAACGGTTACAGTAGCAAAATGTCTACTCACGGATGTCTTCCCACGATTTGGCTTACCCCTGGAAATTGTCTCAGATCAAGGCACTCATTTTGTGAACAATCTAATGAAGGCCCTTACACAATCATTCCAGGTCACACATAAATTTAGCTCTCCTTATTATCCACGTGCCAATGGATTGGCCGAAAGTACAAACAAATCACCGTTGAATATCCTCCGGAAATTGATCATGGAAGCACCGGAAAGATGGGATCAACTACTACCTGCAGTATTATGGGCATACCGGACTACATATAAGGTAACAACAGGCTTGACACCTTTCAAACTAGCTTATGGCTTAGAAGCAATAGCACCCATGGAAATAGTCATCCCAAGCCTGCGTGTAGCAATCACTCAGAAGATGCTACCGGAATATTCGCTGACAGCACGAATGGACACACTCAGAGAACTTGATGAGCACCGATGGCTCAGTTTTTTAACAGTACAACTAAGGCAAGCCAAGACACACGATCGATATTTGAAGACTCCAATCTTTTCGGTAGGCCAGCTTGTACTTTTTTATAACGCAAAATCCGATAGAGCAGCAGGAAAGTTCAAACTACGCTGGTTCGGTCCCTTTAAGATTTCAGAACAAGTCGGTCCGGCAACTTTTTGGTTGACTACGTTGACTGGAACTCCACTCCCCAAGGTAATCAATGGGTCGAAGCTGCGGCCGTATTATCCCACTACTAGTACGCATTAAATTATTCGGCGGCGAACCGCGTTTTGTATAAATTTTTGCATTTTTCTTTTTCTCCCTTTTTAGTCACGTTTTGTACAAATCTTTATGTTACCAGCCGCCCCTCCCTACCAGTACGCACGCCAGCGTGCAAACAGTATCATTCCCGCACCGCACAATGATACCCACCCCCCCCCTTCCCACCCCCACCGTGTTCTCCTTATTTAACCCCCTCGGTTGCGCCAAAAACGCTATTGTGTTCTCGAGATTATACGTATTATCCCTGTCCCCTGTGTTGACTGTAAGTGTGCTCGTGAACACCATGGAAGCGCTAGCCAACTACGCTGCTTTCCGTGATGGTATCCCCACAGGCGTAGGCGAATATCTACGTTGTAGAGGGTTGGCCAACTTCGCTGAATTGCCTTGGCACTCAGTGGAAGCCCATCCCTTCTCCGCGCAGATCATCCACGCCATCGCCCAATTCCCCATCACCGAACGACAGTGGGTCTTCCCTTCCGCATATAGAACCGTCATCACCTTCGAAGCCTTCTCTGCAGCCTACCAGCTCTCCCCGCAAGGCCGCGAAAATGGCCCTAGCATCCCTGTCGCTCGCATGACCGAACTCTTCCCCCGCTCCTCATCAAACGAATATGCCATTCTCTGCCGCCCGGAACCCGAACGAGCCGCTCTACAGTTCCTCGTAGCAATCCTCAACCTGCAAAAACGAACCTACGGCATCTCTCGCCCCTTCTATTCCGCCTTGGAGTTAGCCGCCCGCGAACCCGTGAACTTTGCCTCTTACTTCTTCCAACGAATTCATAAGGAATGCGTCGCTATAGTAAAACAACTCCAAAAGGGCACCTCTCCGCGCTCTCGCCTTCCCCACATCATCTCTTTCCTCTTCCCAACCATTCTCGCCGCACATCCCCCACCCACAGGCCCAGCACTTAGGCACGAAGAATCAGCACAACCGCTCGATGAAACTGAAGAAGAAGACGAAGAGATCAATCAACTCTTCCGCACTAAGCGAATCCGGATCAGCTCTTCAGAAAGCGAAGTCCAAGGATCCGCCGGAAAGAAACAAGACACCGAAGAGGACAAACAAGAAGAAACATACCACGACACCGCCACTTCAATACACAACGACACCTCGACGGAGCAACAAGACCAGCAAAACCAAGCAGAGACAGAGAAAGTGTCCACCGAAAAGGAATCCGAGCATCAACAGGACGAGCCGGAATCCGCCACAAAAGCACTGGATACACTCATCGCCGCCATCAATCATACAGAAACCGAACAACAGACAGTTGCCAAGGTAACCACGACTGACACTGTTCTTCCCACACCACCTGTCAACCCCGACCTCCACCCGGCACCACCACGCCAACCCAGTTCTGAACCTACACCATCCTCCTCTTCCTCCCCTAACTACTCTCCGCCAAACTCCCAGAACCTACTCACAGATACGTCCTCTCAGCCTCGTCAACCACCACCACCACACAACGTATTTTCGGAACTAGCCTCCATGGGGCAGTTCCTCATGCATTTATCACACCAGCTGCCCGCACAGTTTAAGGAAGCCATGGACAATCTGAAGGCAGAATACCAATATAAGGTCGACGTCCTGGAAGCTGACATCACCCCCCTCCAGGAAGAAATCGAAGCCATAAAGACTGAGAATCATCAGCTACAGACACAGTTAGCAGAACTACAAGCAAAATTTTCGGCAGAACAGACTCTAGTAGAGCAAAGAGATGCAGCCCTCGAGCAAGTTGCAGCCAAAGAAGGACTCCTACACGCCGCACATATAGAAATCCGAGCCGTGAAGACCACCCTCCACGAACACGAAGATATCAACGCCTCTCTCAAAGATTTGGTCGTAGAGACAAAGATTCAATTGCAAGATACCATCAAGAAGAATCAAGACCAACAGAAAGAAGCCGAACAAGTCCAAGAACAGTTACGACGAGCCCAAGAATGCGCAGATGAGGTTAACAGTATCCTAAAACGCCAACTCATACGGGAAGGCCAATACCTAAAGGATATCGACAAGACGCGCAGAGACCGAGATGCGTTTAAGAAAACTCTCGATTTCCAAACCTAGCAGTTTGAACGCCTAGACAACCAAGTGCGCAACCAGAAGGAGTATATTACAGAGATGAAGACCAAACTGACCGAAATGCAGACAGCCCGAGATGCGGCATTAGCTAACGAATTTTACTTACAAGAGGCTTTCCTTCAAACCCAAACCGAAATTTTGTTAAATCAAGCCATAGCCCTTAGTGCAGTAAGAACCGACGCCCAATTACTAGAACCCACCACCTTAGTACAGATGTTAGAAACCCTCAAAAAGAAAATTACCCGAACATTTAGGCTCGCCCGAAGTATGTACTTAGAAGGACTAGTATCCGAACCATAGGAACCTGCGGGTTCGAGTCCACCGTGCGTGCCAAGTGTTAAACGGCCGCCGGACAAGGACAATTGTACTTAGACAGAGGGCTTTAATGAAGAAAGAACCCAAGTGTTAGACGGCCGCCGAATAAGGACAAGAGTACGAGGACAGGGAGCTTAAATGAACAAAGAGAATCTTTCAGGGAACGCGCAGGTAACTGCAGAAGTGCGCACCCTTGTAAAAAATCCTCTATTTAAGGCAATGAAAAAAAGAGCAGAACAGCCCCTGTTTTTGGTGGGAATTGTAGTGTGTTGTTTGATTAAGTCTTGAGCCCTGTTTTTTGGGAATTGCAAGTGCAGTGTTGTGTGTGTATGTGTTCTGTTCCGTCTGCTCCAATTCCCCTTCTGCGTATCTGTTGTGTGCGTAGGCGCGTTATAATGCAGTGTTATGAATCGATACTGTGTTGTAGAGATTCCGTCCGGTAATGATTGAAGTGTTCCTGAGCGCTGCTCAAGCTAGAACGCGTTGTTTGATAGTTCTTCTGTGGAGTTAGGAAGTGTAACGAGCCAACACGGTTTGTTTGTGTGTTACGAGTCTCTATAATTGACTGAGTCGGTATCATAATCTGTGTTAAGATTAGTACCGGTGATGTTCTGAATACGAGTAGAGTAATAAGAAGGTTTGCGACAAGTTATTGTCAGTAGGCATTTCGGCTTGAAGTCGGCACACGATAATCTGTAGAGTGACACGAAGAACTGCGTGGTGTATGCGTGTGAAGTTACTCAGAGTATGTCTTGTGTATTGACTGTTGAGGAGATTGATTGTTCGAGTCCGCGTAACTTTACGATATAAGGTCTGGTTGGTATACCTATCTGCCCTGACGAAGTACGGATTAGGTGACTGTGATATTGAAGTATCTTTTGCGCGTAATTTACGTAACCAGACTGCTACCATCAGTCTTGAAGTTTGAATTCCCGTACACTGAACAGTCTTCCGTTGTTCAGGGGATGGATACTGAGCTAAGGACGGAACGATAGTAAGATTGTGTGTTAAATTGGGAAAATAGTACAGGGCCTCTGTCTAACAGACCCCTACCACTCCCAAGGACCCACGTGGCTAAGAGAAGGATTGCGGTTAGAAGATTTGGAACCGGTTGAACTTGAAGCATTTGAATAGGAAGTAACGTAACAATTAAACCATAATCAGTGTAACATTTGGCACCGTCTGTGGGAAGGTGGCATTAAGTTGCCAATTATCTGTGAACAGTAGCAGTAGCGTGCTGGCTGTTTGTTCAGAATCAACACTACGTTTATTGTTCGATTGACTGACGGTAGCAACAGAACCAGATTGTTGCCAACTGCTCAGATAGTACTACTAAAGCAATGATACATGCCGGTTACTCGGTCTGGCAAAACGTATCCTAGGAACCATACGACTGGAACACGAAAAGTACTAAAGACGACCCCAAGAAAAGAAGGTATAACGCGACCTGACTCAGTGGTCGAGCAAGTTAAGGACGCTAGAATTAATTCCAGTCATATTCCGGTGGAACGATCAACGCCCTTGGTACATGCTGGTGTCACTTCGACCCAGCCTAACCAAAATATAGTAATTCCAGAATCTACCAAGACGCCGTTGGAAACTAGTTTAACAACATTGGATAAAGATTCAGAGTTATCCACGATTAGACAAACGCTAGGAAAAGAAATCGGTAAAAGCGGAAAAATACTAAAGTCTGGTACACTGTCAGTTCATTCCGGTGATATTCCGGTAATAGAAACACCAACTGGCGGTCAAGGATTAGCATTTTTTGCGGAATCCTCAGCCAGTCCCGCGTGTCTGGAAGAAAGATTTCGGATATTGGACATCCCTAATAGTTAGAGCGCATTGAGAGTTGCGAGGAACCCTTTGTTCCATGCTCGCACTAAGCATAGTAAGGTGCACTATCATTATGTCAGGGAGATGTTCTCTGTTGGAGAGATTAGTTTGGCATATGTGTCAACATAGGACAACATTGCATACCTTTTCACAAAGGCTGTGCCTAAGGAGAAGTTTGAAGCTTTCCGTAAAGCTTTGGGCTTACTTCCATTTGTGGATTGATTCCACATAGATTGGAACTTCCTTATACATCAGTGCTAGCTCCTTGTTCACCTGCATCACTTCCAAGAGGGATTTATTGATATATATATATAGGTAGTGATGTGTGTGAACACACTAGGACTATCCGAGCACTTTTTACTCTTTAGGAGGTTTTTTTCCCTGACTTGTATATATGCCTATAACCCCAACAACTCACTAATCTTTGTATATTCTAGTGGTAATACATTCAGTATTGTGTGTTGTGCTTTGAGCTTCTTTTTTGTTGTTCACGTGCTTCCGCAGACCTCAAACTCCAACAATATTTTGTATTGTGCCTCAAACATATGATTGAATTCATAGATTGCCACAAACAAATGATTTTTCCAAGCTATAGGTTTGCAAGAGAACATCCGTTCAATAGGGCTTGTCACATTTAGAGTAAATATGCACATGAATAGTAGATGAAGAAAGGGATGTACTAGAAGATTGAGTCTATAAATCTTTGCATGATCAATGAATATGAGTTTGATGATAATCTATTATATGGGATCAATTATTGACCTTCAATCCATATATCATCAAGGTTGATAAATCCCCAAATCCACATACAATCAGAGTTGGAAAATAGGTGACCAAAAATGATCCATGATGCTCTAAGATTGTAAGGCCTCCATTATGAGGAGAAGCCATTGTGAGAGACCAAACATTTGTGGAACCCTAACTTCGAATTTAGATGACCATTGATGGTAATAAATTATCTTTGTGAACCTAGCCGTGAGATTAGGAAGGGCATAATTGTGTTGTTGTTAAAACACTAATGCATATGTGAGACAACCAAAAACATGCAGGTAAGCAACAAATGCCTTGTGACCATGCCAAGCCTCATATGGAGTGATAGAATGTAGTGCTTTAGTGGGACATCTGTTAAGTACATATGCTGCACACATAACAGCCTCAAGCTAGAAACTATGTGGTAAAGCCTGACTCTTGATCATACACCTAGCCCTCTTCTTCCATATAGCAACTCCATTCTGTTTAGGTGTATACGACACTATACATTGATGTTTTATCCCACATCTAGCCAAAAATGCATTAAATTATGAGGACATATATCCCCCCCCCAAGATCAGAACTGAGGGTGCCCATTTTACATGCTGACAGATTTTGAGCCAAAAGTAAAAACTGTTTGAAGCACATAAACACTTCAGACTTTGCTTTCAATGGATATACCCATGCATGCCTAGAAAAATCATCAATAAAAGTCATGAAATAAAGATAGTTTCCGAAAGAGGGTGTCTGGATAGGACCACAGACATCATTGTGAAGAAGCTACAATTGCTGAGTAGCATGAATTGAACCATCTTTTGGAAATGAGGAATGCTACATTTCACCCAAAATATAGCCTTCGCACACATGTTTACTAGGTGCATCGAGTTTGGGCAGAGAGGATACCATTTCAGATTTTTGTAGGCATAGAAAACTAGAAAACTTCAGATGACCAAAGCATGCATGCCAAAGCTTTGCATCTAACATAGCCTGAGAATGATGTTGTGCACATGTTGAATCATTCATAGATTTTTCATAGTCTATGAGCTTATACATCCCATGACATAAAATGCAAGAAGCAATAATTACATCGCCATTTGACAAATCATGGACTGTACATCTCTCATCAACAAATTTCATAACCAAGCCAATCTTGGCTAAAGCTGAAACTGATAAGAGATTCTTCTTGATCCCTAGCACAAATAAAGAATTTGACAATGTAAAAAAACTACCATCAGCAGTAGTCAGAATGATCTTACCAACTTCCATGATAGGATAAGAGAAGTTGTTGGTGCATGTGATAGTATTCCCTATAGAGGCAAGCTTGAGTGAAGTGAAGAAACTACACTGTGAGGTAATATGTTTGGTTTCCCCACTATCAAAGTACCAAACATCTGAGTCTACTAAAGACATACACTGTTCATGAGAAGATGGGTCGTGATTGCAAACAATGGTAAATGCCCATTCTTCATTCTGCACAAGATTAGTAGACTGTTTTGGGTTAGAGGCCTCTACAACAACCATTCCAGCCTCTTTCTTCCTTGCCTCTTTAGTAGTCAGCTTTGGATAGCTTTTTATGACATGATCATTTCCTTTACAGTATTTGTAAAACAATTTCTCATTTTTTGTCTTCTTCTCATCTCTGCCATCCTTCTTTGATTGTGTAGAATTAGTAGATTTCTGCTTACTTGTAGAAGAGCTCCATTTACCTTTGCCCTTTTGACTAGCCAAGAAACCTCGATCAGCAACACACATAATGGATTTGTTCCGCCTAGACTGCTCCTCCTGCAATAGAACAAAGACTAAATGCTCAAATGTTAATGCATTCAGATTGTCTTTCATCATCAAATGAAGAGTAGAAGCAAAACTTTGATATGAATTGAGAAGACCATTCAGAACAGTCTGCACAAGTGGACTGTCAAGAAAGACTTCATTAGTAGAAATCAATTATTCCTTTAAGTCTTTGATCTTTTTCAGAAAACTGTCCATGGAATCTCCTTCATTCATGTGCTCACTCTCCAACTATTTTCGGAGGTAAGCAACACATGCCTCATTCGTTGCTTGGTATAAAGTGGTAAGTGTATCCAAGCATCCTTGGCTGTTTTGCGATAGCAAATGTGAGGAATAATAGCACATTTGACAGACAAGGCTATCAATGCATGTGCTTGAGCATCTTTGCCATCCCAACAAATTTGCTCCATAGTAGGTGTAGCAAGAACCGCGTCACAAACAAGAACATGAAGAATATCATCATCTTCAACACCGTCTACATCACCTTCAACAACTGTGTTTGTAGGTGTAATAGGATGCTTTTCAACACCCGACACAATATTCCACAGTCCTTTTGCATCCAATACATGACGCATCATATAAGCCCATAATGGGTAATTGGTACCATCCAACTTATCCTCAATAGCCAAGTGTTGAGAGCAGTATGGGCACCCAAGGACTGACTAGACAAGGAAGCCAGCGGAGAGAGTTAGAGCGAGGTGAAGGATTAAGTAGACAAAGCAGTCGACGCAAATCTGGCAGATAGGCCCTTCAAATCTTTTCCAAATCAACATCTTTATAACAGTGATTCTTATCACTAACAATCATTGTAAATACCATTTCATATTTTTGTAGCTCCATTTTGTGCAAGCCAAGGAGTCCTTGAGCTTGAGGAGCCTTAGAAGTACCTACATATCAATTTTTGTAGACTCCGTTTAAGCCCTCAAATTGGCCCTGGAACCTAATTTTTAACTAGGCCGGACACTAGGTCTGGACAGGGCCAAAACCTAGTCAAAAACTATAAATAGATCTAGAGAGCTCATTTTTGAGGTTAGCTTGTAAGTGATTTGAACTTGTAAGAGCTTTTTGAAAGTAATCTAAGAACTCCATTGCTTCTCACTCTTGGTCTTACTGTGTGAGCGTGTGTGTGTATGTGTGTGCATGTTGGTGTGCTTCTCACTCACGCACTTGTGCCTTCACTTGCTCGAGGTCTTCATACCATCCTCACGTCTTCCCGGATTGACATTAAAGGAGGTGCTACTCATCACTGAGCTACACGAAATTTTGGCGCCGTTGCCAGGGATTGAGCTTTGAGGACGAGCGTGTGATGGTAAGACGTAGAGTTGTGACGTTGGCGTTGTAGGTAATTTCTTTACTTTTCCTTAATTTTCTCATCCTTACTTCATCATCATCATCACCATCATCATCCCCATCATCTTCCACCTCCATCTCCATCATCGCAAAAATTTCAGTTTTTTGACTATATCTCCTTCCCCCTTTCATTTCCCTCATTTCACTTGTGAGAGAGAGCGAGAGAGCGATCTTGTGTGCACTGTTTTTGCATGTTTGTTGAGTTTTTTGCAGGTTCCAGCAGCATCATCCCCTCCAGCACGTTGCGCAGGTACGGAAAGGTGCAGAACTGTCTCGCAGTCGCCAGCTTCTGTCGATCGCGATTGACATAAATTTTCATCTTTTGGTCCAGCAAGAGCACTTGAGGGCATTCTAAGCAAGAGTAAGTGCAAGCTTGGGAACACGCGTCCTGGGCACACCACGACAACAACACAAAGAAGGAAAATCAAGGTTGGAAAATCCTCAACACCCTCTATCAATTCCTAGCTTAGGCTAAGAACGACTAGTGCTAGGAGTAAGTCAAGGCAACGATAGGCATCAATCAAGTTGAAGACTACCTATGCACTCAAGTTCAAGATTAAACATAATTTCTTCGTGATGCGATAACCTTAAAGGAAAGAATCTAACGTGGAACGATCAACTTACAGTGCAAAAATTAACTCAAATATTCCTGACAACGTGATTTCTGACAAGAGCATAAACACGGTAACCACTAAAAAGGAATCAAGTAACTGCTACAAAAGAACTCAGCAACGAGGTTGTACTTGGGCAAATTTGGGCTATTCAATTAGGCTTATGAACCTTAGATCAGGGCGACATCTAGGGAGAGATAGACAAAGTCTTAGGTCTTCAGAGGCTAGTGTCAACCACACTGCAAGGTCTTGGGCCCAGCAGTTGAGCCACCACTCATACTACCCTAGCTTTGAGACTAGTGAATCAGAGATGTCTCAAGGCATGGACAGACCTACGGGAAGTTCAGGAGTTCCATACTTGCACAGGGTAGAGGCCCGTACAAGACACAGCTGAAATACCTTAGTACCAACCGATTAGGTGCTAGCATCTATGAGGACGGCCTAGGAAGATCCGTGGTCCAAATAAAAAACCCAGACCAATCTATTGGGCTAGAGCACCCTGCTGTCAAGTTTGAAAACGGAGCATACCTAGACAAGGAAGGGACAATATACGTGGTCACTAGTCACCCGGAGAGGACAGATGAATTCGGGAATGTGATCCCTGAGACGGACATAGATGACCTAGAACAAGGAAACATGGGTGCAGAGCCCAGGACCCCTCGAGGGAAATCTGTTCTTACGAGAATTCTCACTCCTGAGTGGATTCCCCAGGACAACAAGAGTATAGATCTGCTTCTGAACCGAGAGACTGACGAAGCCTTTTGGAGGTATAAATCTGATGGGCCAATTGATTTAGGAACAATCATGATCTATGAGTTTAAAGATCCAGATAGCCCAGGTAGAGTGACCTACTTAGATCATGCTTCAGAAAGGATCTTTGTGGTTACAGAACATGATAGGCATGCTTATACTTGGAAGGGTGAATTCGTTTTCCCCCAACCAAGATCGAACGTGTCCTATGGCCACCCGAGAGCGGGAACGTCCCATGCTCATGGAGTTCAGGGAGACATAAAGAGAGACAGACCTGAGGTAAGCTTTGCCAATTCCTTGGGAAGAGGAAGAACGAGAACGGAAACAAATAGAGTGGAACCTAAGGGACATAGAGCCCTAGGGAACCGAAGAAATGCGGATGAATTCCCTTTACCACGACCAAGAGAGCACACGATGACCCTGAGACCGACCCAACTAGTTAAGTCCATGAAAAACTACTTCGATGGCACTGGAGATACCTACGATCATGTGACTGAGTTTAGGCAAGTCTTGAGAGTTGAATAAGTGGAGGATCTATTCATGCAGTACAATGCCTTTGGTCTAACCCTTAGGAACACTGCCCTGACATGGTTCAGCCACTAAACGAGAGGCAGTTCAGGACTATAGACCAACTCCTAGAGGCTTTCATTATTGAATTTTCTAAGAGTGGCATAAGACATAATACCTCCTCGCTGATTCATAGCTTCAAGCAAACCCCTCAAGAAACCGTGAGACTTGCAAGAAGAAGATTTAGGCAATATCTTGAAAGATGCCCTGTTTTGGAGCTCCCCACACCAGCTAAGCAAGTGGCTTTATTCTTGGATGGATTGCTAAGTACAAAGTTGAGATCCTATGTGTACTTGAAGGACCCTCGGACCATAGAAGAGTGTGTACGCATGTTCATTGACATCGAGGATAACCTAGGGGAGGAGTTAGAGCTTTCCAAGATATACAAAGATTTAGATAGTGCCTCTAGCCTCTCTTCCATGCAATCCACATCAATTGAGGAACTCGCTGAGAAAGTGGCACAAAAATTAGGTGTCTCTAGCAAACAAATCCCAAGGTTTGCCCCTGTAAAAAGATGCTATACTTGTGGTGGTGACCACATGGCGAATGTATGTCCCATTATGGCTCAACCCCAAGTAAATCCTAGTAGCCAGTATTGCACCATAGAACGGAGGTACACCAATCACACCGCGCAAGATTTCCCCTACAATAAGCAAACCATTAGGCAGACGTACCCACAACCATACCCTCAACAAGGAAGATACCAGAACCACTACCCACCTCAGCAGTATGCGAGGCCTCAACAAACCTACCAACCCTACCAAAACCAACAAAGGCCTCAACCTGTGCTAGCACAACAACCCCCTGCTCCAGCTAATGTGATTCCGGTAAAGTATGCTGCTGCAGAAGAAAACCTGAATAGAGCTATAGTCCCTGTAACACCAGTGCTTTCAGAAAGTGATCCCAGTGACCATAGTTTCGATTCTACACATGTGGATAGCCCCCAGGCCTACTACATGCAGTCTCTGGAACATGGTGAGTCCTACTATAGTGAAGAGCCAAATGAACCTAGTTGGGAGTCAGATTACACAAACGTCATGTACGCAAACCCCAACCCTAGACCTCAACCTAGGCAAGTAAGACCTCCATTCCCTAGAGGACCATGCTACATATGTCAAGGAGATCATCTCATTCGTGATTGTCCCGTGCCTCCACCTACACAACCCCAGTCAGTGACGATCCAGGGCTTTTGCCAAGACTGTGGAAAGGAGCATCTCTTACGAGATTGCCCAAAGAACCCCAATAATATGCCAAAAATCACTCCTATCAATGTTATTGGGTTAGTTGTAGACTCCACAGGGAGTGTGACTTCCACTGCACCAGTACAAGTAATCACTAGAGCCCAAGCCTTGCAACAGAACCAAAGCGTAGGCCAGGAAAAGAGCCCAGATGTTAGTGAAACGGAGAGCATGACAAAGAAGAGGACTAGAGCTTGGAGAGATAGTCGTGAAAGAATGAAAAGGCAATGGGCAAAAAAGATGAGTGAACTCGAGGAAAGCCTCAGAGAAACAAAGGCCAATATAATTGAACTCACATCTCAAACTCCCTCTCACACTACCCCACCTCCACCATTCCCAACTCCATCCGACTGGCCACCTTCCAACCCGCCTCACCTAATTCCACCACCCCCTAGAGTAGGATCAGTCCTAGCATATCCCACTCCCGAGGACCTTAATATGATGCTTAAAGCATATCAGGCCAGAATCCAAGAAGGGCCAACTGTAACCGATCATGAAAAATGTTACCCTAAAGCAGAACTAGAGCTAGAACGAACCAAAATTTGCGCAAAGATGGTGGAATTGGCTCAGACTATGTTTGAAGCCAGTCGCCTCTTTAGCATCTCTAGTTCAGCTAAGACGCAGTTACACTTTGATGGACTGCTAGAACGAAAATAGAGAGGCTAATTGCACAATTAGAAAAGGAACCCGCCTCTCAAAATAAAGGCAAGGCAAGTGAGAACGTGAGCCTACCTCCCCAGGAAGCCTACGTGTCTAACTCTACGGAGCCAGACACATCATCTTCTATGAATCGGTTCACACCAGAGTTCTTACGAGAGATTCAAGAAGACAAATGGGCTAAGGAAAGTGAGTCCCTCCTCCCATTGAACTTGTGGATGATGCACATGACCAATTCCCACAAGACATCCCATCCATTTATGAGGAGCCCTAAGACATACCTAATACAAATAATCCTGATTGAATGATTCCTCTAAATGTTGATATTCTATGTGCTTGGAAATGTAGAAATGCAGGTGCACTCTCTGTTATAGTTACAAGTACTGCTGATAGTGTTCTGACTCTCACTCAACATACTAGCAAGGCTTGTAAAGCATGGAAGATATTGAAAAATCAATATGAAACTCATAGTTAGACACGGGTTTAGAACTTGGAGAATCACCTAGCAGCAAAAAGGTTGTTAATGGGGAGACTACACTCACATAAAGAATCTACGAGATCAAATGGCAAGAGTAGGTGTACAAAAGTCAATTGAGGAGATATCTTAGAATTGTTTTGAATCCCTCCAACAAAGTTTGATGGTTTGATAACTTCTCTTAATACTCATATCAAACCTCAAACATCAACTTTTGAAGAATTGAGTGCCTTACTCATGGTGAAGGATATGTGGCTCAAGGCAAGGAATGGTGGCAACAAAGGAGATGCCCCATTCATAGAAAATGCTGAAGGAGGCAAAGCACACTCTTGAAGATGGATACAAAACAAAAACAACAAGAAGAAGTTCAAGGGAGAGTGTTTCTACAACAAGAAGAAAGGCCACAAAATTCAATATAGATGCATCAAGAAGGCAAAAGATAAGAATGGCTCTTCAAAATGTGACAAGGGCAAGGAGTCTACCAAGACTAAAGAAATAGATCTTGAGTTATTTGTTATGATAAAGGAGGTACACTCCTCAGTCAAAGATTAAAAAACAGATGACTCATGGGTGTTGGATAGCGGTGCCTCTAGTCACATAATGAGCAAGAAACACCTTTAGAGTTCCTTACAACCTCTAGAGGAACCCATCACAGTAAAGTTAGGAAACAATGAAACAATGAAGGTTTCCTATTGAGGGTGAAGGTACAAGTTCTTTGTTAAATCTAATGGGGGTACCATAAAGCTTTCAAATTTATTGTGCGTTCCATAAATCAAATGAAATTTTCTTTTAGCAGCTTCTATAACTCATCAAGGTCATGAATTATCTTTCAATAATATAGGAGCTAATATTGTTGGGATTGGCATAAGGAGGAACAACCTATATGAGTTGTCTCTCTCACATCCACTATAGTTATGGGAACAAGTAAGCTATGACATGAGAGATTCGGCAATATCCAATACCTAGTATTAAAGAAGATGCACTCTAGGGGTATGGTTGCACACTTACCATCGAATGGAGACATGAAGAAACCATGTGAAGCTTGCATGATTGGCAAGCAACAAAGGAAGTCATTTCCCCAAGAAAGCAAGGATAGAGCAAGCTACCCTCTAGAGTTGGTGTTGTTGAGGTGTGTGAAAAAATGCCCACATAGGCCTTGGGTGAATCTTCCTACTTCATGTTACTCATTGATGACTATAAGAAGAAGATGTGGATGTACTTCCATCACAAGAAGGCTCAAGATTTTGGTAATTTTAAAGAATGGTGTCAACTTATTGAAACTAAAACAAGGAAGAAGATGAAGAAATCCAAATTGAGTATGGTGGTGAGTCTACATCAACAAAGCTTGAAGATTTTTGCAAGAGTAAATTAATCAAATGTCAACTCACAGTCACACATAGACCTCAATAAACTGTTGTTGTAGAATGTTGGAATCAAACCATCATGGAGATGGCAAGGTGCATGTTCAAGGAAAAGGGTTTGTGAAATCAATCTTAGGTGGAGGCTCTAAACATTGTTATCTTCATCTTGGATCAAAGTTATACTAAGAGACTTGATGGAAAGCCTCTACAAGAGGCCTACATTGGTAAAAATCCATCATTTTCCCATTCTAAATTACTTGGAAATGAATGGTATGCCCATGCTCTAGATAGGGAGAGAAACAATTACGACCTTGAGGTTAAAAAGAACATGGCAAGGTGTTGATATATTTAGGAGGTTTTTTTTCGCTCTTTAGGATGTTTTTTTCCCTCTTTAGGAGGTTTTTCCCCCGACTTGTATACATGCCTATTACCCTAATGTGCTACTTACCATTGTACATTCTAGTGGTAATACATTCAGTATTGTGTGTTGTGCTCGAGGCTTCTTCTTCTTCCTTGTGTTGTTTGCATGTTTTCGCAGACCTCAAACTCCAACAATTGGTATTAGAGCAGGTCGTTGCTTCATCTAGGGCGTCATCAACACCTCTCCGATCATAGTCTCAAAATCGCATGAAATTTTGTGAGCATACTCATGCTGATTAGGAATTCAAAATTGCTTCACTTTGTGGTGCCAAAATTGCGATTTCAACTCGTTTCGGCCTCCAAACACACTATTCTAGTGCTTTTGCAGGCTATTTCATCTTTTTGTGCCAAATATATGTATAGGTTCTGGTCCACCAGTATAATCATCTCAAAGTCTGCTAGAGGTTAGCAAAACTGGATATGGTAGTTCTATTCAACTTTTTGACATATAGTCATTTTTTTGCATTAGGGTATTTCAGTGAGTGTCCATGGCTAAAAGCAGTGATGCATTCTATATGTTGGTGTAGCTCAGTGATGAGTAGCACCTCCTTTAATGTCAATCCGGGAAGACGTGAGGATGGTATGAAGACCTCGAGCAAGTGAAGGCACAAGTGCGTGAGTGAGAAGCACACCAACATGCACACACATACACACACGCGCGCTCACACAGTAAGACCAAGAGTGAGAAGCAATGGAGTTCTTAGATTACTTTCAAAAAGCTCTTACAAGTTCAAATCACTTACAAGCTAACCTCAAAAATGAGCTCTCTAGCTCTATTTATAGTTTTTGACTAGGTTTTGGCCCTGTCCAGACCTAGTGTCCGGCCTAGTTAAAAATTAGGTTCCAGGGCCAATTTGAGGGCTTAAACGGAGTTTAAAAAATAGGAAAATTGATATGTAGGTACTTCTAAGGCTCCTCAAGCTCAAGGACTCCTTGGCTTGCACAAAATGGAGCTAAAAAAATATGAAATGGTATTTACAATGATTGTTAGTGATAAGAATCACTATTATAAAGATGTTGATTTGGAAAAGATTTGAAGGGCCTATCTGCCAGATTTGCGTCGACTGCTTTGTCTACTTAATCCTTCACCTCGCTCTGACTCTCTCTGCTGGCTTCCTTGTCTAGTCAGTCCTTGGGTGCCCATACTGCTCTCAACACCCCCCCCCTCTCTCGCGTCTGTCGTCCCTGACAGACCCTTGTTGCTGGGAGTGTTGGATGTAATATTCCACAACCTGAGTGGCAAGCTGATGTTCTTGTATGCGTAGTCCTCTGGCCAAGTCTGTCATCATACGATCCCAATCAATTGGTCCTGGAATGTCCGGATGTGGCAGACGTAACTGATCTGCATGGATCGCTTGTTCTACTGCGAATAGATGTAGCAAATGGGTGGGTCTGGGAATGAAAATTTTTGAATGATATTCCCAGAATCCCGTAGAGAACATTTCCTCAAATGTCTGCTTGAAACATGCAGGTAAGTACTTTATTTGTGCATGCCAGGCAAAGATTATAATGACTGAGGGAGTCTGGCTCATGTCGTAGACTAAATCCTTGTTACCTTGAGAGAATCTAGGGGCAGAGATGTATGGAGCTTGTACCATCTGAAAGGTTTTGAAGACAATGGTCATGAGCTCGAATATTTTCATACACATTTTCGCTGCTATGTCGGGTACATTATTCAGACGTGTAGACCAGTGCCGAATTGTTGATATCATGTAGGCTACGGTTGGGGTCCCTCGAGGTGGAGCAAAATATGGATAGTTAACCCCAGCCGAGCATTCTTTATTGTTGCGTACCTTGATCGCAAATGCTTGCCATGATCTGCAACGTACCATTGGGCAATAACATGGATTATACTTGATATATAGTGGCATGGTTGCCCAGGTGCTCATCATCTCAGGGTAATCGGTTAGTAGACGTGCACGCCAATTAGGCTGGAAGATCGAGCCAGCACGCACATCTGTCGGTAAGTCCTCTGGCTCAAATTGAGTGGCAAATGTGGGCTCCTTCCCTGTATGGCTTTTAACTTCTGCATTATAATCATGTAGCAAGACAAAATAAGGCATGTATTGCGACTTTGATGTTGTGATTAACCGTTAGTGGGATAGGTTCTGAAAATAAGAAGACCGAAGGACAGTCTCTTGGAGATTTGTGAGAGATTGCATTTGCACGGCAACGCGATCATCATGTGTCTTACCCACTTTCTCGACCCTTTTGACCCAGTCTGGAACTTGAATTTCTAAAGTATCCTGTCCTTCCTCTGTAGTCCGACCACCGAGTGTTGGCATCGGCTCGTACGGCTCTTCATAGCTGTCATTGACGAGGATTTCCACTACTGTTTCAGGTTCTAGTTCTTCATTGGGCGAGGGTGGCCTTTCATATGGTAAGAGGCATGCTTGGAGTTCTGCCACCTGCTTCCGGAGGGTCTCTACTTCTTCTGTAGAATGTTGCAAGATTCTCAGCTCCTGTTGAGCTGTGGGGGCACTGGCTATCTGTTTCTTTAGGTCTGCACATTCAGTCTCTAACTTTTCATATGACTCCAAGAAATTTGCATGCTCCTCAAGTAAGATACGAATGTCTTCCGATGGGACTGCTCTATACTTGGTAGGGCTAATGGTTGCTCCTGCAGTTCCTTCCATAGCCGCTTCAAAGTTGTCTTGGTTTTGTTGTTGAAGCCTCTTGTTCTCTTCTAGTGTTGCTGCCATATGCTTCCTTAATAGCCCAAGGTTGCGTCTGAGTGTAGCATTAGATATCATTTGCGCTTGAAGCACTGTTTCTAGTTCCTTGACTGCTTGATCATCTACTGTCGATGTCTTTGATTCCAATTCGGAGTGAGCCTGCTGTAAGGTGGTATACTCGGTTAGGAGCGTTTGGTAATCAGCTTCAAGAGTGTTGACTCTAGCTTGTAGACGCTGAGATTCTGCCTGGAGGGAAGCAGTGCGTTCTTCCAATTGATGGTATTCTTGTTGTAGTTGATGTGCACACTGAAGTAATGTATTGATCGTGCTATTTACATTATGAGAGGCAAGGGGAAAAGTTTGAAATGCAGGGGAGGTGGGATTGGGGAGGGGGGTAGTGAATGTTGTGTGTGCCAATGATGTGGTGAGTGGTGAGGTGGGGGGTAGTGGAGGGGAAGAGGGTGGAATTGTGGGGAGAGGTGCTGTGGTGGGTGAAATATCCATTGGGTCAGATAGAGTGGTGTGTACAGGGGCTACCATGTAGGTGGGTATGGTAGGTGAAGTGAGTGTGGTGTTCGTGTAAATTGATGTCGTTGCGAACATCGGGGAAATGTGCCTCTGAAACATTGGAGAGCGGATGAACTGCTCCAGAAAGGACGGGTATTGGGGTGGTGAGGTCAGGTTGAAAGAGGTGTAGGGGCCAGATGGGAAGTGAGGGTCATGGAATGGAGGTACCCGTATTGGGGGATAGGCTGGGAAACACAGGGTGCCTTCTGTGGGTGCCGGGTTTCCAACCGCACTTGGAATTATGGGATGGCCAGTTATGGGTTCGGAGGATAGAAGGGTTGAAGTGTACAAGGGATTGGTGATGAAAGAGAAGAGGGTGTCTTGTGAGGTGGGTTCTCGAAATGAGAATGATGTGAATGAGGATGGGTTATAAGTGAAGTTAGAGGTGATGACTGTCGTTTCTTCCATGGTGGGAGGTGGTGGTGGGGGTGGAGAAGGTGGTGATGGGGGATGCTGGGGTGAGATGGGTGATGTCTGAACGAAGGTTTCAGCAGAGAGGTCAATGGTGGTGGTGGGGGTAGCTGTGGTTTCAATGGGTACTTCTTGTTCTGTGACGGGTATCCTGATAGTCTTACCTGCGCGTGGTAATGTGTCAACTCTACGTTTGTCATACCTCACGGACTGGCGAACTGCTGTGTGGACAACCTCCGGAACTCCTAAAGATTCTGACACTAATTTGAGGGTGTCAATGAAATGTTGATCCACCCCATCATCTGATAGCATTTCTTGCATCAAAGCTTGACCTGACACAAGAGAGAGTTGATGCCTTTCTTGCACTGCTTTGATTGTGTCGTATAACCTTTGTAGTTGAGCTGTATATGCAGGTGCACCTACAATTTCTGGCACTTCTTGTTGCTCATCATGATGCTCTTGATCATAATCCTCCTCATCTTCCTCCTGATCTTCATCTTCATCATCCTCTTCATCCACTTCAACTATGGTGACAGGTACTTGGGAGGTTGTTGCCTGCGTTTGTGTTGATATATTTAGGTAGTGATGTGTGTGAACACTCTAGGACTGCCGGGGCACTTTTTTCCCTCTTTAGGAGGTTTTTTTCCCCCGGCTTGTATATACGCCTATTGCCCTAATGGGCTACTTATCTTTGTACATTCTCTAGTAATACATTCAGTATTGTGTGTTTGTGCTCCAAGCTTCTTCTACTTCCTTGTGTTGTTCGCGTGCTTCCGCAGACGTCTATCTCCAACAATTGGTATCAGAGCAGGTCGTCGCTTCTTCTAGGGTGCCGTCGACACTCCTCCGTTTGCAGTCTCAGATTCGCACGAAATTTGGTGAGCATACTCAGGGTGTTTCCGAGATCAAAAAAGCTCGTTTCGGCCTCCGAACACACTATCGCAGCGCTTGTGCAGGCTATTTCGTCCTTTTGTGCCAAAGGTATATACCAGTTTTTGTTCGCCAGTTTAAGCGTCTCGAAGTTTGCTACAGGTCTAACAGAACTCGTCTGGGCAGTTCCGTTCAACTTTTTGAGATACAGTCAATTTTCTGCATCAAGGTATTTTAGTCACCGGCCATGGCTGAAAGCAGTGATGTATTCCGTATGTTGGCTGTTGAGGATAAGTTGGATGGTACCAACTACCCATTATGGGCTTATATGATGCGACATGTACTGGTTGCAAAAGGACTGTGGAACATTGTGCAGGGTGTTGAAAGACGTCCTGTTACACCTGCGACTACAGGTACTACAAATACAGGTGCTGGAGGTACTGGAGCTGATGAAGATGGTGTCGAAGATGATATTCCGCAAATTCCTATTCGTGTTGCTGTTTCTGTTGCACCTACTGCAGAGCAGATTCGTTGGGATGGCAGAGATGCCCAGGCACATGCATTGATAGCTTTGTCTGTCAAACGTGCCATTATTCCTCACATTCGCTCTTGCAGAACAGCAAAGGATGCTTGGGATACACTTAACACTTTGTACCAGGCTAGGAATGAGGCTCGTGTTGCTTACCTCCGAAAACAGTTGGAGAGTGAGCACATGAATGAAGGTGATTCTATGGACAGTTTTCTTACAAAGATCAAAGACCTGAAGGAACAATTGATTTCTACTGATGAGGTTATACCAGATAGCTCACTTGTGCAGACAGTTTTGAATGGTCTTCCTGATTCATATCAGAGTTTTGCCTCTACTCTTCGGTTGATGATGAAAGGCAATCCGAATGCCTTGTCATTTGAAGAATTAGTCTCTGTTCTGTTGCAGGAAGATCAGTCCAGGTAGAACAGGTCCATTATGCGTGTTGCAGATCAAGCTTTCCTAGCTAGTCAAAAGGGCAAAGGAAAATGGAGCTCTTCTACTAGTAAGCAAAAATCTGCAAATGCTGCACAATCGAAGAACCAGGATAAAGATGAAAAGAAATCAGAAAAGCAGAAATTGTTCTGCAAGTACTGTAAAGGAAATGATCATATTATAAAGAACTGTCCAAAACTGGCTGCTAAAGAGGCAAAGAAGAAAGAGACTGGAATGGTTGTTGCAGAGGCCTCTACACCAAAAACAGAGTCTGCAAATCTTGTGCAGGAAGAAGAATGGGCGTTTACTACTGTCTGCAGTTTTGACCCATCTTCTCATGATCAGTGCATGTCTGCAGTAGACTCAGATGTTTGGTACTTTGACAGTGGGGCGACCAAACATATTACCTCACAGCGCAGTTTCTTCTCTTCACTCGAGCCTGCCCCTACAGGGAATACTGTCACATGCGCCAATAACTCCTCTTATCCTGTTATGGGAGTTGGTAAGATCATTCTGACTAATGCTGATGGTAGTTCTTTCACTTTGTCAGATGCTTTATTTGTGCCAGGGATCAAAAAGAATCTGTTATCAGTTTCTGCATTAGCCAAGATTGGCTTGGTTGTGAAATTTGTTGATGAGAGGTGTACAGTCCATGATCTCTCAAATGGCGATGTGATTATTGCTTCTGGCATCTTATGTCGTGGGCTGTATAAGCTCATAGACTATGAAAGATCTGTGAATGATTCGGCATGTGCAGTTCATGATTCTCAGGCTATGTCAGATGCAAAGCTTTGGCATGCACGCTTTGGTCATCTGAATTTTGCTAGTTTGTTACGCCTGCAGAAATCTGAAATGGTGTCCTCTTTGCCCAAACTTGAGGCACCTGGAAAACATGTTTGTGAAGGCTGTATTTTGGGCAAAATGCAGCGTTCTTCCTTTCCAAAAGATGGTTCAGTTCGGGCTACACAAAAATTGCAGCTTGTACATAGTGATGTCTGTGGTCCTATGCAGACACCCTCTTTTGGAAATTACCTTTACTTCGTGACTTTCATTGATGATTTTTCCAGGCATGCATGGGTATATCCACTCAAAGCAAAGTCCGAAGTGTTCATGTGCTTCAAACAGTTTTTGGTTTTAGCTGAAAATCTGTCAGCATGTAAAATGGGCACCCTTCGTTCTGATCGAGGGGGGGAATATATGTCTTCAGATTTTAATGCATTTCTGGCTGAACGTGGGATAAAACACCAGTGTACAGTACCATATACACCTCAATAGAATGGAGTTGCTGAACGAAAGAACAGGTCACTCATGGAGATGGCGAGGTGCATGGTCAAAAGTCAGGCTTTACCACATAGTTTCTGGCTTGAGGCTGTCATGTGTGCAGCATATGTACTGAACAGGTGTCCCACTAAAGCATTGCAGTCTATCACTCCATATGAGGCTTGGCATGACCGGAAGCCATCTGTTGCTCATTTGCGTGTTTTTGGTTGTTTGGCATATGCATTAGTGCCTGAACAACATCGCAGAAAATTGGATGATAAGGCAGTAAAATGTATTTTTGTTGGGTACAGTTCTGAAAGTAAAGGCTATCGTCTGTATCATCCACAGACTAAACGCATTCTGGTTAGCCGTGATGTTGTCTTTGTGGAAGATGCTATTCAGCCATTGCTTTCATGTACTAAGGAGACATCTGTTAGCTCCAAAGACATGTATGATACTTTGATGCCTCTTTTTACAGGTGGACAGGCTAGTGTTGGTCCTAATGAGGCAACTTCTCAGCCTTTGCAAGTTTCATATGATGATGCAGATCATTCCATTTCTGATGCAGATTTACATGATGCACTTGCTGATGAGAGAGCTGATATTGAGCAGGCAAAAACTATGCCAAAAATGGCTGGTACAGACTTTGCGTGACAGCAAATTAGATGCACCTTTGTCATATCGTACTCGTTCAGGCTCTCATAGTGCCTCCTTTGCATCAGATTGCTATGCTATGGCTGCATCTAGTCTCTGTGATGAGAATGAGCCTGTTTCTTTTGATGAAGCACAAAATTCAGAAAATTGGATGGCTGCTATGCAATCTGAATATGATGCTATAATGAAGAATGGTACATGGTCCTTATGTGACTTGCCTCCTGGCAAGAAGGCCATTGGCACTAAGTGGGTATACAAGCTGAAGCGTAAACCTGATGGTACCGTTGACAGGTATAAGGCTAGGCTTGTTGCAAAGGGTTATGCGCAGGAAAGAGGCATTGATTTTGATGAGACCTTTGCACCTACATGCCGTATGACTACTGTTCGTAGCATTTGTGCACTTGCAGCCCATCATGGTTGGAATGTACATCAGTTGGACATTAAAACAGCATTTCTGAATGGTGACTTGCATGAAGAAGTGTATGTTTTTCAGCCCCGTGGCTTTGTGCAGAAAGGGCATGAAAACCAGGTGTGCAGATTAAAGAAGGCGTTATATGGTTTAAAGCAAGCACCACGTGCTTGGTATGAGAAGATACATGCCTATCTGATTGCACATGGTTTTGAGAACAGTCCAACTGAAAGCACCTTATATGTTAAGCGTGCTAATGATGTGCTTCTGATCATTGTTGTCTATGTTGATGACATGCTGCTCACTGGTCCTATTGAGACACATATTGCTGATTTTAAGGCTGATTTGCATGCCTCATTTGAGATGTCTGATTTGGGGCATTTGCATCACTATTTGGGCATTCAGTTTATGCACGTTGATGGTGGAATGGCTTTGTGTCAAACGAAATATATTGACACATTATTGCAGCGTTTTGGCCTTGAAGACTGTAAGCCTATTGCCACTCCTATGGAGACAGGTTTACGATTGAGTCTTCATGATGCTGGAGATGCATTTGATGCTGTTCTCTATCAGCAAGCTGTTGGATGCTTGATTTACTTATGCATTACTCGGCCAGATATTCAGTTTGCTGTCTCACAGATGAGCAGGTTTATGCATTGCCCAGGAGTCACGCATTGGAAAGCGGTTAAGCGCATCTTTCGCTACTTGAGTGGTACTCGGCTACTTGGGTTGTTTTATCCCAAGGGGGGATCACTACCGCCAGATTTGCATGCTTTTTCTGACTCAGATTGGGCTGGTTGCTATGACACTCGTGTGTCCACCAGTGGTTTTTGCTTCATGCTTGGTAGCTCATGTATATCTTGGTTGAGCAAGAAGCAGCCTACTGTGGCCACTTCCAGTTGTGAGGCTGAGTATAGGGAAGCTTTCACAGCGATTGTTGAGTGTGTGTGGCTCAGACGCCTTATGGCTGATTTGGGTGTTGGCCAGTCTTCTGCCACCACCATCTTCACTGACAGTCAGAGCGCATTGGCAGTTGCGAGGAACCCTGTGTTCCATGCTCGCACTAAGCACATTGAGGTGCATTATCACTATGTCAGGGAGAGGTTCTCTGCTGGGGAGATCAGCTTGGCATATGTGCCCACGCAGGAGAACATTGCAGACCTTTTCACGAAGGCTCTGCCTAGGGAGAAGTTTGAAGCTTTTCGCAAAGCTTTGGGCTTACTTCCTTTTGTGGAGTGATTTCCACATAGCTTGGCACTTCCTTATACATGAGTGCCAGCTCCTTGTTCACCGCATCACTCCCAGGGGGGATTTGTTGATATATTTAGGTAGTGATGTGTGTGAACACTCTAGGACTGCCGGGGCACTTTTTTCCCTCTTTAGGAGGTTTTTTTCCCCCGGCTTGTATATACGCCTATTGCCCTAATGGGCTACTTATCTTTGTACATTCTCTAGTAATACATTCAGTATTGTGTGTTTGTGCTCCAAGCTTCTTCTACTTCCTTGTGCTGTTCGCGTGCTTCCGCAGACGTCTATCTCCAACAGTTTGCACATTCTCCACTTGTTGTGCCTCTTTTGCCGCCAGCTCTACATCTTGTAATAATTGTTCAAAGTCTTCATTCGTGAGTTCTTCCGAAGGTGCACCACTGGGAAATTCAAGATCGGTTGGGATGGGAGGGAATATCAAGTTAGGACCATCGGTGCTGCGTCTTGGAAGTCGGAGTGTGAATGGTTGGACTCTTCCGGGTGGAGGGGTGATGTCTGGTGTTAGGGTGGCTCCACGTGGTTGAGCACAAGGGACTTGGACAGTACCTCTCATCTTCGTAGAAGGGGGTCCAGTGGATGTCTTGCCTCTAAACTGCTCTACACGATTCCACATTAGGGCCCGTTGAATAGGGATGTCATAAGCCAAACACCTATAAATTATTCTCGTCAAAGCACAGCATCCATATAAAACCTATTTCCGCGGCCATCGTTTGTGAGCTAGGTGTATCTGATCAATTATCCAGTGGGGTAAGTTGATGGTGAGGCTCTGTGTCTCTGCCAGATACAAACTAAACCAAATCTTTTTGGGCGGCATGGTGAATCTATCTTGGGCAGGAAAAGCAAAGTGTTGCATGCACATGCAAAAATGTATTGCAATATTAGGCGTCATGGAAACCATGTCCTTGAGTTTGGTGAGGCTTCGATTCTTCATGTAATCAGGCACTAGGGTCTCCTTCTCTGTAGGAATATGCATTCCGCGCATATCTAGGGCCTCCCTCACCAAGTTGTTTGATAGCCTGAACCTCTTGAGCTCATTCCCCTTTGTCAGAGATGGAATCACAAATGAGCTTGCACCTTTTGGGTTCTTGTTTGGAGTCAAGGTGTTGATGAGATAGTAGCATCGCATGAAGTCAAGCTTTGGGAGCCGTGCACTGAAATATGCATCCAATCCTGCCTTCTCCCATATCGAACGTAGACCTTCTGCATTTTGTAACTTCTCGAATTCTCTTGTAAAGAAATGGTATTTACCTTGCTTCCCATTGAAGTCCAACTTTGATTCCCATAGGTACGTTCCCTCTCCCAAGGGTCCTGCCACTTCACTAAACCAGTGGGAAGTTTTTCCTACGGGCATGGTATGGCCATTGGGAGGGTCCGCTATAGGTATGATTTTGATGGCCTGCAATTCTTTCGGTCTTTCGTTTGTATCAGGCAGAACGGGTAAACTGTCTAAGTCCACCACTTGCTGGCTCGTTTCTGTTTGAGAGCTAGTTCCTGCTGCCTCAGCCATGTTGAAAACTTCGCAGCTGGTTCTGTGAGAATATATGAATAAATGTTAACATTGCAATGGACACAAAAAAGACACTGTGTCCCCTGTTACAACATTAACATGAGGTTCGAGAGAGGTTAGGGGGTTAGTAAGTGCTCGGTGCTTGTGTGTGTAGTTAGGAATTGGGTAGACCTAAGAGCTAAGCGGAATGATGTGGTGTGAGAGTGAAGTAGTTAGTGGGTGGACATGGATTTACAATTTGGGTTCGGGGGTTTATTACAAGTTTTAGGTTGCCAAATGCAATGGATAGGTTTTGATTTTGACTTTGTGGAGGCTCTAGAGAGTGTGATAGGGTATTTACTTGAAAAATGGGGCTTTTTAGGGACCCATTTACAAGTGATTCTACTTGTGCTCATGGAAGAATACGTGTTAGTGCGTGATGTGTAAGACTGGGCCTCAGATGTTCGCGTGAGTGAAACATGTTGTACAGGGTTTGGCCTTGGTGTAGCTATTTGAGCCCGCAAGCAAGCCTTAGGCACCCAGATTTGTCGTGATTGTGGGCTGGCCTTCATTGACTTCTTGGGTACCCAAATAGACTTCACTTTCGCAGAAGAATTTATGAAGGACTTCTTATTAGTGTTGTGTTGTTGATTACTAATAAGAGGTTTTGGCCGTGGTGTTGGCCTGGTCAGAACGGGGTGTTCGCCTTTTCGCCTCCGTACTTGTTTCATCGGCTAAAACAATCTGCTTTGCTCCTTTTTTTGGCCTCCAGTATAGGTAGTGTTCTACTCCTTCTGTATTTGATCTGCCGTTGGCTGCTGCATCCTTCTGGCCTTTGGAAATGAAGGGAGTACCGTCTTATCCTTGACTCCGTTGTTGAGACAATCCTCTTTCTGCATCATACATTTTTGGACAAGAATAGCATTGTCAACTTCATGTGCACCCCTGGAAGGACCAGGAGTTCGTGCCTTACCTAGTTCCTTGAGTGCCTCATTTTCGAGTTCAACTGTAATTCGACTATGATTTACCCATACCTGAAGAAGTCCACTTCTTAGGTTTAGGTTGACTGCATGATCATAGATCCAGTCCTGACCCAAGACAAGAGGCTCAGTGAGGTCCTCATCTTGACACACTAATACTTTGACTGTCATTACTGCGTCTTGAATGGAGATGGGAAGATCCACCTCACCCATGCAAGGGATTTCCACACCTCCCAATCCTATGAGATATGCTTCTATAGGATTGACAGTTAATTTCAATTCTTGACAATAAGACAATTTGACAGCACTAGTGGCTGCACCTGAGTCAATCAAGGCTCTTACAGTCCTTGCACCCTTTCCTTGTCCTATATCTAAGGTTATAAAAGGACGTCGATCAATTATCCTATGAGAGCCGACACCTAAAATTTCACACATAGCCACATGATATCCTTGATCTACATAAGCATCCGCCCTAGGTTGGTCTCTGCCCTGCCTTCTCAACTTCATTTTCCGTATGCGTTCCAATGCTTCTGCTTGAGCTTCTTCGCGAATTCGTCTATCTTCTTCTTTGCGTTTCTTAGCAGTGTTGAGTCGACTTAGCATATCTTCCGTCAGAGGTTCCTGATATAACTTGACTCTGCATCCGCTAATGTAGCTCGGGAGAACATCACCCTCTAAAGTGGCTAGTTGTACTGCTCCACTTGTGGAGATCCTATTTATGATCATAGGTCCGTAGCCCCTCTTTTCTAGCTTCCTCGCGTGTTGTTTCAATGTGTAGACTAAAACTAGATCACCTGCTTTCAAGCCCTTATCCTTCACATGGGCATCAAAGTATGCCTTCTGTCGTTTCTTAGCTGCATATATCGCTGCAGCCGCCCTCAGTCTTGTTTCTCCTAATCGTTCGAGGTCAAAGAGTCTAGCGGAGAGTTCATGACCCGTCCAATCATGCTCTTGTGCTACTTTCAATGTAGGTATTAAGAAGTCCAACGGTAGCACTGCATTTTGGCCAAACACCATCTGAAAGGGGTGGCTTGGAGTACAGTTTTGTAGGCGACTCGGTATGCCCAAACAGCATGGTGTAGCTGTTTGTCCCAATCAGAGCGTTTATTGTTCACTAATTTCGTCAGTACATTGCATAAGATCTTATTGGTGCTCTCAGCCTGGCCATTAGCTTGTGGGTGGTAGGGGGCAGACTTCTTATGTACTACCAAGAATTCTTGGAGCAGATTTTCAATAACTTTGTTCAAGAAATGGGTGCCTCTATCACTGACTAGCTCTATAGGTAACCCGTATCTTGTGAATACATTCTCAAACAAGAATTTAGCAGTTGTCTCAACATCGTTCTTTGTCGTAGCTTTTACTTCCACCCACTTGGTTAGATAATCTGTGGCCACAATGATATATTCTACATGAGAACCCTTAGCTGGGGGATTAATAGGACCTACAAAGTCTATTCCCCACTTAGAGAATGCATGTCCACCCATCATAGGTTTCAGTGGCATCTCATCTTTGCGTATAGGATACTGAGTTCTTTGACACACATCACACCGTTTCACATAGGTATGTGCATCCATGTGAAGGGTTGGCCACCATAAGCCCGCAAATAGTATTGCCTTGATCACTCGAACTGGTCCAAAGTGTCCTCCTGCTACACCTTGGTGAGCAGTTTCCAAGATATTGAGATATTCACTTTCATGGACACATAGTCTCAGGTAACCATCCTTACCACGCTTGTAGAGATTATCACCAATGAGTGAGTACTCTAGGGCTTCTTGTTCTAGACTTCTTTTCCTAACCAGAGTCATGTCTGGAGGGAATGTTTTTGTCCTTAGGAAGGATACTAGTGGTTCACTCCAATCTGGCACTATGGACACTTGATAAAGAGTGGCATGTTCCACAGGTGGTTTAGTGCAACAGATTGGGCATTCCTTGCACAACTTTTGGACATCAGCTTCCATAGTTGGCCAATGCACTCCGAGTCTCCTTAGTGTCTGTAGGGTTCGTTGTTTTGAGTAGTGTTGCTCTAATGCACCTACATGTGCTAATTGTAACCATTTAGCATACTCATCCTCTTCCACACAACAAGCCAAGACCCCTTGATCTGTGTGTTTGTACATACTTCCTGCCATGATGTGATACTTTTGGGCTTTTACTACCTCTCTGTCCTGTGTGTTTATTACTGGGTGATTAGGCCCGTAGGTCAGTACTGGTATTAATGGCTTAGCCCACTGAGGTACAACTTCCAAATTAAATAAGTAAGCATCAGGAAGGTCATCTGACACTCCTTGTGGGGCCTCTCCAGATGTGAGCCTAGAGAGATGATCTGCTCTCAAGTGAGTCTTCCCTTTCCTCACCACTACCTCAAAGTCGTATTCCATTAGTAAGAGAAACCATCGTACTAATCTACCTGTGTTGCAAGGTTTGTTTACCAGGTACAACAATGCCTGATGATCAGTAAAAAAATTAAACTTATTTGCAAGCAAATAATGTCTAAACTTTTTAACTGCATATACCATGCCTAATCCTTCTCGTTCGGTGGTTGTATAATTTCGTTCAGCTGCATTCAATTGTCTACTAGCATAGGCAATTGGAAGATCCATATTACCTTCACCAGTAGGTTGCGCGAGTACACACCCAATAGCATAATTGGATGCATCCACATGAACATGGAAAGGCTTATTCCAATCTGGTGTGGTTAAGATTGGTGCTGAACATAATCGCCGTTTAAGCTCATTGAAGGAATTCTCACATTCATCAGTCCACTCAAAGTTAGTCAGAAGTCCGTACATGGGCTTTGCAATGACAGCATACATGTGAATGAACCGGCGGTAGTAACCACAATGCCCCATGAAAGCCTGCACTTCCTTGACGTTCTTTGGCCTAGGTAACTCGGCTATGGCCCTCACTTTCTCTTCATCAGTGGATATGCCATTCTTTGACACTATGTGTCCTAGAATCTTGCCTTGCCTGACCATAAAAACACACTTTTCTGGGTTTAGGCAGACTTGATATTCTCTACATTTGTCAAAGATTTGTCTGAGTTCAGGAATATGGGTTTGTCTGATGTTGGAATGAGCACAAAGATCATCAACATAGACTTCTAAGTTCTTCCTCAGGAACTCTTTAAATACATGGCACATTAGTCTCTGGAAGGTTGCAGGAGCATTGGTAAGCCCAAATGGCATTACACGAAAGGCAAATATACCCCACTCTGTGGCAAAAGCTATCTTATGCTGATCTTCTGGAGCTATGGCTACTTGATTGTAGCCCGAAAATCCATCGAGGAAGCTGTACACTTCCTTGCCTGCTACTCTTTCTAAGAGATGCTCTGTGATAGGAAGCGGATAGTTATCTCGAATTGTGGCTGCATTAACCTTCTTCAAGTTAATGCATACACGCAGCTTTCCATTCTTCTTGGGCACCACTACGATGGGGGATACCCACTCAGTGTGCTCAATTTCATAGATGAATCCAGCTTCAACCAGTCTATCTATCTCCTCTTTGATCTTGGCAGCATAATTATCATTATATGTATATGGCTTTTGCTTAGAGGGTTTGGCATCTGAGGTCATGGGGATAGTGTGTGAGCATATGTCTAGATCAACCCCCTTCAAATCCTTGTAACTCCAATCGAATACATCTCTGTATTCTCTTAGCAAGGCTATTAGCTCTTGTTCTTCCTCTTCTGTCAGGTCATGGCCTATGTACGTGCATCTCTCTTCTCCTTCTTCCATGGCTACCACAATTTTCTTTGTGGTTTCTTTGTTATCATAGGCCTCTCCTGATTGTGCCTCTCGTTTAGGCATTCTGATCATGACTCTCCTGTCATCTATCTCATACTTCTTAAAATTTTCCGGGACCTCAAACAAAGATTCTTCCTCTTCTGGTGAGACTTCTCTCTTCTTTCTTTTCTTTCCTTCTTCCTTCGGGGTCACATGTGTGGCTAATCTTACATCATTTGTAAGCTCTCCATACCTCTAGGGTTGAAATTCTACTTCGTAGAAGTATTCTTCTTCAGATGCAAAAGGTGGGTCCATAATGATTGACTCTAGATCGGAGTCACTTGCATCCTCCAATGCATGAGGGCTAGGTTCACACTCTTCTAACACTGCCTCTCCCATGATTGGCTCTATGGAGAAGACTGAAATGTCATAGCCATCTTCGTCACAGTGAGGTGTCCATTGTTCTTCATTGATGGCTACATCCATTGTTGCTAGGATTTCGGCCAAGCCGTGGGGTTCAAACTCTTCGTCAGGAAAGACTACAGGTGCATAGGCTGGGTCTTGAATTGATCTATGTGTTTCTTTTGCACCTATCTCTCTGGCTTTTTCTCTCTTCTCTTCTTCTACTGCTACTTTGCACATCCATAAGTGGGTGTCTTCATGCATCCATGAGGATCCTAACCCTATGGAATGCACCGATTCTGTATCATCTTTGGCTCTATGGATGGGATTCCATTGGATAGGAGGGACATCTCTATGAGAGTAATCTTTGAGATTCACTTTGGTCATAACGCCTAAGTGTTGCAGGTACAAGGAATTGGTTCCCCAGTCCTGTACCACTTGCAACTGTCGCATAAAAGGTCGTCCCAAGATCATTTCATAGGCATGATTTTTGCTAAAATCACATATAGCAAATGTATGCTCGAACTCGACACCACATGTAGTGAGAGTTATGCCTTCTAACAATCCCAAGGGCCTCTCAATATGGCCATCGGCCATCTCCAATTTCATTCTCGTTGGTCGGAGTGCTGGCTTGCCCCAACGCTTCCATAGGGAAGTGGTAGCAATTGCAACTCCTGCACCTGAGTCTAGAATGGCCTTGGTGGTGTATCCTTGATGGGTGATAGGAAGATATGTGTTTCCCTCTTCGCCCTCACTCATGTCTCCTATCTTGTCCAATGGTATTTCTGGCACTGTTCTCTGGGATCCTACCTGGGAACGAGGTTTTGCTATCTCTGGTACTTGTTTGGCTACATGTTTCCATAGCTCTGGCCTTACTTTGAGTAGCTCTTCTAAGGTGAGGTTGCATTGTACTTTAGTGTTTTTTACTACCTCTATGTTCCTAGGTATGACTGAGTCCTCATTTCGTACCATGACCGTGGGTGCTCTCATACAAGTAGACTTAGCTTCCCATGGGCTTGTGAAGTGGGGTAATTCTTGTAAAGAATTAGACTCAAAGTCTAGTCTTTCCTGAGAGTGGGTGCTCTCCTCTTCATCTAGCACTAAGGTCTCCAATATTATGGTCTTTTCTTCTATCCTCTAGGGTTCTTATGGATCAACCATAGGTTGTTGAATTAGTGTTTAAACTTCATGTCATGGTATCCAAATAATAAATGGTGGTACAATAGGATGGGACCTTATAGGTTAGTGAGCTAGTGTGAGGCTAGCCTATGGGGGTTTTGTAAGCATGGTATGGTTCCATGCATGCACTTTGACTGATGGGATGTATAGAAGGCATATATATACTATAGGGGTGATTTCACAAAAACCATTCAAGACCTGTTTGTGGATCCACCAAGAATCCACCACATAAATTTGTTCAATAATCCAAAATGATAAATCCAATTTCATGTTATTTGTATTTCTCCATACAAACTAAAACAAATGCACTTATGAGGCTGAGTGAATCACTCTTGCCTAAGAAAAGAAAAGTGCTACATGTAGGTCCTCAGGGCATTAGACCTTGGGAGCATTTGAACGAGCTTTAGCATATCACTTTTGTTCATCTCTTCTAGAACTTGGGTCTTCTAATCCAAGAGGATATGGAGGGCATACATTTGTAGAGCTTTTCTAACCAAAAAATGTGTCAATTTGAATTTCTTAATTGTTTTACATAAAAATTAATGAGGATATCATGAATGTGGCTAATAGGTGTCTGCTATATCCCTCCCATAAGGTATGGATCATATAGTAACATCTCTGGAATCTACCTTGGGCAAGGGAGCATTAAATTAAGTGTTTAAGCGTGCTCTCTCCCAGAGAAGCTTCAATTCCTTTGACTTTTGCAAAAAAAAACTAGAAACAACCCCGTATGGTTGAACTCAAGCTTTGCTTCCCAAATGTAATGGGAATCGCCTAAGCATCCTATGAAATCTTGGAATCAATGTGATTGTAAGTCTACTTTCTCTTTAGGTTCCTTTGTGAACTCTAGAGGTGGGACTAGAGGGTAATCCTCTATAGGTATGTTCCAAAGGTTGATGGGCGCTCTACTTGTGCCCATTGGTTCCATGGATCTTTGCTCTCAAATTGCTAAAAAGATCTTCTAAGACAAGGAGAAAACATGTTAATATTGTTAGAGACACTTGATCCCAGTATGGTGAGATTGAGGTCAATTTCCAATACTAAAATGAGTCCCCATTACTAAACCCTTGACATGGTGTGGTTGGGCACAAGGTGTGCATAGTGCATGTGTTGAAGCTCAAGATCAAGGACAAAGAATGGAAGTGCATCAAGGAGGTGGACACACAAGAAGAAGGAGCAAGTAGGGAGTTGAAGCTCAAGATCAAGGACAAAGAATGGAAGTGCATCAAGGAGGTGGACACACAAGAAGAAGGAGCAAGTAGGGAGCTCCAAGAAGCACTTGTCAAATTTTCAGAAGAAATCCCTACAAAAATAGTGATTTTTATCACTAAAAACCATTGTAAATACCATTTTCAATTTTTGTAACTCCATTTTGTTCAAGCCGAGGAGTCCTCGAGCTTGAGGAGTATTAGAACTACCATCATACCAATTTTCATGATTTTTAGACTCCGTTTGAGCCCCCAAATAAGCCCTGGAACCTATTTTTTAACTAGGCCGGACACTAGGTCTGGACAGGGCCAAAACCACTCAAAAACTATAAAAAGGGCTGGAGAGCTCATTTTGGAGGTTGGCTTGTTGTAGATTTCAGTTTTGTAAGAGAGCTCTTTGGTAATCGAAGCTTTCCATTGTTCCACTCTTTGCTCTTACCTTGTGCGCGTGTGTGTGTATGTGTGTGCATGCTTGTGTGCTTTCACTCACACACTTGTGCCATCACTTGCTCGCGGTCTTCATATCGGTCCTCACGTCTCCACGGATTGACATTTATGAGGTGTATCTCCTCACGTTGGTACTCACCATTGTGCTAGAGTGACACCAAATTTGGCGCCGTTGCCGGGGAGAGAGCTTGGAGGACGAGCGTGTGACGGTAAGACGTGGAGTAGCGACGTTGGAAGGTGAAAAATCGCCATTTTTCAGTTCAGTTTCTGAGTTTTTCTCCTTCTTCATCTTCATCATCATCACCATCTCCTTCCCTCTTCATATTCTCTGATTTTTTCCATTTTCGCCACTACATTCACTCGTTTCTTACTCGTGGCTGTGAGAAACAAGCTTAGGAGGAGCTGAGAACCAAAAGCACTGAAGAAAATCACTTGGAAAACCTCTCAAAACTCCAAAAATTCAATTCAGTATCGCGCGGACTGAAGCGACCTGCGCCTGGTATCGCGAGCATCATATTGTGATTTTGGAGGGTGACTTTGCATCCACAGGCTGATAGGAGGGACAAGGAGGACACAAGGTACACAAACCTGCAAAAATTTTTGAATTTGGGTGTGAAAATCTCCAAGTATCGTGTCCGGTTGAGATTTGGTATCGCGATACCAGAACTCCCGTGTATCGCGATACTTGTCGAGATATCGCATCGTGCCTGCCCACTTGAGGTATCGCGATACCATTCTGGTATCGTATCGTCAAGTGTTGGTGTCGCGATCGCGGTCGCCCCGGTGGTATCGTATCGTGCCATCCTTGGTATCGTATCGTTGATTGTGCAGTATCGTATCGTCGGGTACTTATTTTGGTAACGCGATACCATTCTGGTATCGTGCCCTGAAGTTGGTATCGCGATCTTACCTTACCTAGCAGTATCGTATCGCCCACTTTCCCAAGGGTATCGCGATACCACTCTGAGGTCGTATCGCCCTGGTCCTCTCGTATCGTATCGTCGAAGTTTTAGTATCGTATCGCCTACTTCCCAAGGTAGTATCGCGACACTTGAAATAGTATTGTATCGCCAAGACTAGTGGTATCGTATCGTTTCCTTACCAGGAAGTGTATCGCGATACCATTTTTGGTGTCGTATCGTGGCAAACCCTGGGTATCGTATCGTGATGTTGGTATCGCGATTTCAGTAATCCCGTTGGTATCGTGTCGTCTAAAGTGGTATTGTGTAAGAAAGAGGTATCGTATCGTGGGGAATCTGGTATCGTCTCGTCTGTTCTGAGCTCCCAGAGTGATCCTGTTTCCCTGTTTTAACCCCCAAAACCCTGAACTGGCATAACTTTCTCATACGAAATCCGTTCGGAGTGATCTTGGGTTTGTTGGAAAGCTCGTGAGAAGTACAACAAAAACATCGACTGGTTATGTTAATATTAATACCAGGATTATTAGATAGGGTATTTTGAAGTTGACCCTCAGGGAAACTAGAAAATCAAGGTGTTCCAAAGGATTTTGAGCAATATAAGAGAACTTTGGGACTAGAAGCCAAGGCTTATGAACCTGAGATCTGGCAGACACTTAGGCAAGGATAGACAAAGCATTAGATCATCTGAGGCTAGTGTCAACCATACAGCCAAGTCTTGGGCTCAACAGCTTAGTGGTTATCCTTACACAGGAAGTTCAGAAACCAGTGACTCTGAAATGTCTTTTGGCATGGAAAGACCCACACGCAGCTCAGGCCTTGCCTATTTACAGACACCAGAAGGTCCCTATAAGACCCAATTGGAGTATATCAGGACCAATCAATTAGGTGCTCGCATCTATGAGGATGGTCTAAGACGATCAGTGGTTCAACTCAAAAATCCTGACCAACTCTTTGGACTTGAACACCCAGTGGTCAAGCTTGAAGAGGGTGCTTACATTGATAAGGAAGGAACCATGTATGTGGTTACCAACTTACCAGATAGGACAGATGAGTTTGGAAATATCATTCCTGAGAATGAGATAGGAGACCTAGAGCAAGGAGACCTAGGAGGAGAACCCAAGACCCCTAGAGGTAAGTCAGTCTTAACCAGAGTGCTCACTCCAGAATGGATTCCTCAAGATAATAAAAGCATAGAACTATTCGTGAATAGAGAAACGGAGGAAGCCTTTTGGAGATTTAGGCCGGATCAACCCAGCCCAGTAGTCACCATCTATGAATTCAAGGACCCAGAGACACCAGGGAAGGCTGTCTATCTAGATCACACATCTCAGAAATTATTCTTAGTATCAGATCATGACAGACATGTTTACACTTGGCAAGGTGAAGCAATTTTCCCTCCACCAAGATCTAACGTTTCCCAGGGCCTCCAGGGAGCCGGATCATCCAAGGCTCATGAAACCCAGAGGGAAAGAACTAGAGAGAGACCGGAGATAAGCTTTGCAGACACTGTAGGCAGAGACAGATCAGGATATGGAACGGAGAGACTTGAAAGGGAGAGACATAGAGTTCATAGACATCAAAGAGACGATCATGATTTCCCATTGCCTAGACCACGAGAGCACTCAAGAACCCTTAGACCCTCTCAAGTGGTTAAGACAATGAAGAACTACTTTGATGGATTTGGAGATCCTTATGATCATGTGGCAGAGTTCAAACAAGTGTTGAGAGCTGAACAGGTTGAAGACTTATTCACCCAGTTCGAGGCATTTGGGTTGACTCTTAAGGGTACTGCCTTAGCTTGGTTTCAACCTCTAAACAGTCGCAACTATAGAGAGATAGGTCAGCTGCTAGAAGAATTCATTGTGGAATTTTCCAAAAGTGGTATCAGGCATAACACATCATCCTTGATCCACAGCTTCAAGCAGACACCCCAAGAAACAGTGCGACTCGCAGGAAGAAGATTTAGGCAGTACTTGGAAAGATGCCCTGTACCAGAATTACCCACATCAGCCAAACAGGTGGCACTGTTTTTAGATGGCCTATTGAGCACAAAATTAAGGTCATATGTATACTTGAAAGAGCCTAGATCCATAGAAGAGTGTATACGGATGTGCATTGACATAGAAGACAACTTGGGTGAGGAATTAGGACTATCCAAACTCTATAAGGATTCTGATAGTTCTACAAGTCATACCTCTAGAGCCTCCACTGAGATAGATGAGATAGCTGAGCAAGTGGCCAAAAAGCTAGGAGTTCAAAATAGACAAATGCCAAGGGTCACTTCAGTGAAACGATGTTATACATGTGGAGGAGATCACATGGCTAATGTTTGTCCATTGACGACTCAACCCCAAGGAAACCCTAATGCTCTGTATTGCACCATTGAGAGAAAATACACAAATCATACGGCCCAAGATTGTCCCTATAACAGGCAGGCTGTTAAACAAAATTATCAGCAACCTTACCAACAGGGTAGGTATCAGAATCAGTACCAACAGCCATATTATAGGCCACAACAATATCAACCTCAATACCAGCAGCAATATCAGGCACCATATAGGCCACAACCAGTCCTAGGAAACCAACCGCCAACTCCTGCCAAGGTGATCCCAGTTAAATATACGATGGCGGAGGAGAACCATAATAGAGCATTAGTGCCACTGACCCCATTGGTCTTAGAAAATGATTCTCACGCTCATGGTTCAGACTACTTCCATGAAGATAGTCCACAGGCTTATTATATAGAGTCACCTGAGCAAAGTGAGACTTCTCAGTATCAATATGAGGCACCACCTATGGAACAAAATTGGGAGCCAGAATACTCCAATGTCATGTATACGAATCCAAATACTAGGCCCCAATTGAGACAAGTAAGACCACAAGCCCCTAGAGGACCATGCTTTAGATGTCAGGGTGATCATTTCATTCGTGAATGTCCCCACCAACCAGCTCTGGGACTAGGACAAAACATCACAATACAAGGCTTTTGTCCTGAGTGTGGCAAGGAACATCTTCCTAGAGAGTGTCCGAGAAACCCCTCTAGTGCACCCAAGGTCACACCCATCAACGTGGTAGGCTTAGTGGCAGATTCAAGCTCAAGTAGCAATAAGGTGGCTCCTGTACAGGCAGTTACTAGGGCACAGGCTACACAACAAGCAAAACCATCTGAGCAATCGGAGTCAAGTGAGGCAGGAGAGCCTAGTAAGAGGAAACCAAGAACATGGAAGGATACCAGAGAGAAGGCTAATCGCAAGTGGAACAAAAAACTATCCGAGCTAGAAGAAAGCCTAAGGGATACCAAAACAAAAATAGAAGACATTACATCTCAAAGCCCCTCGCATGCCGAAGCTCCATCCACTTCGCTTCATCCCACCCCACCACCCATTGTAAATAACCCACAACCAGGGTCTGTTCTTGCAGATCCAACCCCAGAAGGTTTGGACATGATGTTCAAGGCCTACCAGGCTCGTCTTCAAGAAGGGCCAACAGCTGCAAACCTAGACAAGAGTTACCCTAGAGCAGATTTAGAGATTGAACGGATGAAAATGTGCATGAAAATGGTAGAACAAGCGCAAGCTATACTTGAGACTAGTCAAAAGTTCAATCAGACAAACTCTGTCAAACCGGATTTGCATTTCCAAGGCTTACTAGAAAGATTAGAGCAGTTGGTAAATAAACCACAAATTTCTTTACCACCACAGGCTCAACCAACTATTGAAAGAGGAAGCTCACCACCAATGGGAGCTTATGTTCCTAATTCCACGGATGCTGGAATACCTCCTTCAATTCAACAGTACTCTCAAGAGTTCTTGCGGGAAATACAGGAAGAGAAATGGGCCAAGGAGAAGGATAATTCCCCTCCTATTCCTGAGATTGATGATCTTCATGATCAATTTCCCCAAGACATTCCGTCTATCTATGGAGAACAAGCAGAGCAACAAGAAGATGAAAGATTAGATTTTGAATCTAATTCTTTACAAGAGTTGCCTCATTACACAGGCCCGTGGGAATCTGAATCTCTCCAGATCAGAGCCCCCACAATATTGGTAAGAAATGAAGACTCAGTGATTCCAAGAAACACTGATGTTGTGAAGAACACTAAGGTTCAATGTCATCTCACTGTGGAAGAGCTGCTCAAAGCAAAACCGGAGCTCTGGAATCATGTGAAGAATCAGGTTCCAGAACTTGAATCCAATATGCCAAAAGTAGGCTCTAAGCAAAAAGTTCCAGAGATACCTCTCGACAAGATAGGAGACATGAGCGAAGGTGAAGAAGGTAACACTTATCTTCCGATCACCTATCAAGGTTACAAAACCAAAGCAATTGTAGATTCGGGTGCTGGTGTTGCTATTGCGACCACCTCCTTGTGGAAGCGATGGGGCAAACCCACCTTAAGACCAACGAGAATGAAACTTCAAATGGCAGATGGTCATTTTGAAAGACCTCTAGGATTGCTTGAAGGGATAACTCTAACCACTTGTGGTGTAGAGTTTGAACATACATTTGCTATATGTGACTTTGAGAAAAATAATGTCTACGAGATGATCCTAGGAAGACCCTTCCTACGACAATTGCAAATAGTACAGGATTGGGGAACCAACTCCTTGTACTTACAGCACTTAGGGGTCACCACCAAGGTCAATTTGAAGGATTACACCTTCAGAGATGTACCACCCCTACAGTGGAATCCTATCCACAAAGCGAAAGAAGATTCTATCTCCGTGCATTCTGGAAGTTCACCTGATCCATCATGGTTGCATGAAGATACTCACTTGTGGATGTGCAAGGTCGCAGAGGAAGAGGAAAAGCGCCTAAAAGCGAGAGAAGAAGGAACTTCCCCAGGAGATAGACCAATAAAAGACCCAGCCTATACACCGATGATATTTCCAGATGAGGAATTTGAACCTCATGGTTGGGCAGAAATCTTAGCTACCATGGACATAGCAGTCAATGAAGAACAGTGGACACCTCATTGTGATGAGGAGGGTTATGATATTTCAGTGTTCATGTGTCAGCCTCTGTTGGAAGAGTGTGATCCTAGTGAGTTCATAGAAGAAGAAGAGAATGACGATGACCTAGAATCCATTGTGATGGATACTTACTTTAACTCAGAGGAACACTACTTAGAAGACATAGGAGTGCTAACCCAAAAAGAAGAAGAACCCCTCACAAGTATTAAAACGATAAACTCAAAGGAAGGAAGTGAAGGAGGTCAAAAGAAAAAGAAAAGAAAAGCAGTAAAACAAGAAGAAGAAGAATCGTTGTTTGAAGTACCAGAAAATTTCAAGAAATATGAAGTGGAAGACCGAAAAATTTTGGTACGAATGCCTAAGAGAGAGGCCATTATAGGAGAAGCATATGACAATAAAGAAAAGACCAAAAAAATTGTAGTGACCATTGAAGGGAACGAAGAACGATGTACGTACATAGGAGATGACCTAAGTGCAAAAGAAGAAGCAGAGCTTGTAGCTCTATTAAGGGAATATAGGGATGTGTTCGCTTGGCACTATAGAGACTTGAAAGGAGTAGATCCAAAGATTTGCTCTCATACGATTCCGATGACCGCTGATGCCAAGCCCACCAAACAAAAGCCCTACACATATAATGACAATTATGCAGCCAAAATAAAGGAGGAAATTGACAGGCTGATTGAAGCTGGATTCATCTATGAGATTGAGCACACTGAATGAGTGTCCCCCATTGTGGTGGTGCCCAAGAAGAATGGGAAATTGCGAGTGTGCATTAACCTTAAAAAAGTTAATGCCGCAACGATCAGAGATAGTTATCCACTCCCAATCACCGAACATCTATTGGAGCGTGTTGCAGGCAAGGAAGTTTATAGCTTCCTTGATGGATTTTCAGGTTACAACCAAGTAGCCATTGCCCCCGAAGATCAACACAAAACGGCCTTTGCCACAGAATGGGGAATTTTTGCATTTCGTGTGATGCCATTTGGGCTCACCAATGCACCTGCAACATTCCAAAGGCTCATGTGTCATGTCTTCAAAGAGTTCTTGCGGAAGAGCTTGGAAGTATATGTGGACGATTTATGTGCGCATTCCCAACAGAGAAATTACCACATCCCTGAGCTCAGACAAATCTTCAACAAGTGTAGAGATTATCGAGTGTGTCTGAACCCAGAGAAGTGTGTGTTCATGGTACGACAAGGTAAAATCTTAGGTCACATTGTTTCTAAGAATGGAATTTCAACAGATGAAGACAAGGTAAGAGCGATAGCAGAGTTGCCAAGACCAAGAAATGTTAAAGAGGTACAAGCCTTTATGGGCCATTGTGGATATTACCGTAGGTTTATCCACATGTATGCCATCATAGCTAAGCCTCTTTATGGGTTGTTAACAAATTTTGAGTGGAACGAGGAATGCGAGAATTCCTTCAACGAGCTGAAAAGACGTTTGTGCACAGCACCAATATTGACTACTCCGGATTGGAGCAAACCCTTTCATGTCCATGTAGATGCCTCCAATCATGCAATAGGATGTGTACTAGCACAACCCACAGGTGAAGGAAACCTAGATTTGCCGATAGCATATGCTAGTAGGCAATTAAATGCAGCTGAACGAAATTATACCACAACGGAGAGAGAAGGCTTAGGTATGGTATATGCCGTGAAGAAGTTTAGACACTATCTATTGGCCAATAAGTTCAAGTTTTTCACTGATCATCAAGCTTTACTATATTTGGTCAATAAACCTTGCAATACAGGCCGCTTAGTAAGATGGTTCCTCTTACTAATGGAATACGACTTTGAAGTTGTTGTGAGGAAAGGTAGAACCCATCTTAGGGCAGACCATCTTTCTCGTATCACTTCAGGAGAGCCACCGCAAGGAGTGTCTGATGAATTGCCCGATGCTTATCTGTTCAATTTAGAAGTTGTTCCTAAATGGGCAAATAAGTTGGTGCCAGTCCTAACCTTTGGGCCGGCAAATAAAAATGTGAAAACAAGCAAAGAAGAAATTGTAAAATCACAAAAGTATCAAATATTGGCCGGAAGTATGTACAAGCAAGATCCAGAGGGTGTACTAGCTTGTTGTGTTGAGGACGACGAACATACTAGTTGGATGCAACAAGCCCATGAGGGATTGCTAGGAAATCACTACTCTAAACAACGAACATTGCAGAATCTAAAACGTTTAGGAGTGTATTGGCCTAGCATGGACAAAGAAATACAGGAGTGGATCCAAAATTGTCCAGTGTGCCAGAAGAGACCCCCAGTGGAGCATGCCACTCTTTATCATGTGTCATTAATCCCAGATTGGAGTGCTCCATTGGTTGAGTTCATGAGATCGGGAACATTACCCAATCAGGCTAGTCTTGCAAGAAAACGGAGCATGGAGCAAGAGGCTCAAGACTATGCCTTAGTAGGAGACAACCTATATCGAAGAGGCAAGGATGGTTACCTAAGACTGTGCGTTCATGAATCAGACTATTTAAAGGTCTTAGAAACTGCACACAGCGGTGCTGCAGGTGGACACTTTGGGCCTGACAGAGTAATTAAGACCATTTTATTCTCAGGACTTTGGTGGCCCACTCTTCATATGGATGCACATACTTATGTGAAGAAATGTGACACATGTCAACGTGCCCAATATCCGATAAGAAAAGACGAGATGCCTTTAAGGCCAATGATGGGAGGACGTGCATTTTCAAAGTGGGGTATAGACTTTGTTGGTCCTATTAACCCCCCAGCTAGAAACTCCCATGCAGAATACATTATTGTAGCCACAGATTACCTTACAAAGTGGGTGGAAGTAAAAGCCACGACAAAGAATGATGCTCAAACGACGGCTAAGTTCTTATTCGAAAATGTGTTCACTAGATATGGGTTACCAATAGAGTTGGTCAGTGATAGAGGTACGCACTTCTTGAATGAGGTCATTGAAAATCTCCTTCAAGAATTCATGGTCATACACAAGAAGTCTGCCCCTTATCACCCACAAGCCAACGGACAGGCCGAGAGCACGAATAAGATCCTATGTAACGTATTGACGAAACTTGTAAATAATAAACGCTCTGATTGGGACAAACAGCTTCATCATGCTGTTTGGGCATACCGAGTTGCCTACAAAACGGTACTCAATGCTACCCCATTTCAGATGGTCTTTGGACAGAATGCCGTGCTACCATTAGACTTCCTAATCCCAGCCTTGAAAGTAGCACAAGAGCATGAGTGGAATGGACATGAGTTGTCTTCCAGGATCTTTGATTTAGAACGCTTAGGTGAGACTAGGCTACGGGCAGCAGCAGGCATTTATGCTGCAAAGAAAAGGCAAAAGGCATACTTTGATGCCCATGTAAAGGATAAAGGATTGAAGGAAGGAGATCTAGTGCTGGTTTATACGCTAAAGCAACATGCCCGCAAATTGGAGAAACGAGGATATGGACCCATGATCATTAATAGACTCTCCACTAGCGGTGCAGTTCAATTGGCCACTTTAGAAGGTGATATCCTACCAAACTATATTAGTGGATGCCGAGTCAAGTTATATCAAGAACCTCTTACAGAGGAAATGCTCATGAGACTCAACACTGCTAAGAAACGAAAAGAAGAAGAGTTAAGGGTTAGAGAAGAAGCACAAGCAGAAGCTAGAGAGCGCATCAGAAGAAATAAGTTACGGCGGCTAGGCCTAGATGTCAACACAAAAGCTCCAAAATATCACATGGACATGTGCCAAAAATCGGGCATAACTACTTCTCGAATAACTGATCGACGGCCCTTTGTGACTATAGAGGTAGGACAAGGAAAGAGTGTAAGAACTGTGAGAGCATTGGTCGACTCAGGAGCAGCAACTAGTGCAGTTAGACTTTCATACTGCCAAGACCTGCATTTGGACATCAAGCCCATAGAAGCCTATCTCATAGGATTAGGAGGCGTGGAAACACCCTGTTTGGGCGAGGTGGAACTTCCCATCTACCTTCAAGATGTTCCAATAAAAGTCAAAATGCTAGTGTGTCATGATGAGGACCTCACAGAGCCACTTGTCTTGGGTCAAGATTGGATTTACGACCATGCTGTCAACTTGAACCTAAGAAGTCAACTTCTTCAAGTGTGGGTATATAATCAATGCATTACATTAGAGTTGGAGAATTGCATGCCCACTGAAACTGACACCACACACTCTCTTTGTTCCTCTAAGGCTAATCTTCTTGAACAAGATGTTGTAGATGTCAAAAGCTCTATGATCCAGACGGACGCAAGCACGGAAGGACAGTCGCAAAGTCAAGATGAACCTTCTTCTTGTTTTTTAAAGAGCAAAGCATCCACAGGAGCTCAACCTCAGAAGCAAGCAAAACAGTGCAAGACAGCCAGTCTATCAAATAGACAAAGAGCCCTCAAGAAGAAAGAAGTGTTGGGCATGACACAGATCTGGGTAAAGAAAGGAGTGCAACCATCGATGTTGCCTCAAAGACTCCCACCCAACCAGATCGACCATGATAACAGAAGGACCAAGCACCTACGACAGGCTCAAACACGAGAAATCCAACTACTTTGGGTACCGAAACAATCGATGAAGGCCGACCACAATAAGGTACAAATTTGGGTGCCTAAAAAATTAGCTACAGCTCAACACGGGCGATTACAGATGTGGGTACCCAAGAAGCTCTTACATACGCAACGGCCTATGCTCCCCACCATGCAAAAGGTCTCAACAAAGAAGCCAAGGAAAACAAAGGATAAGAACAGAGCACAAAGACCCAAAGAAGATAAACTTAACCCTTCTACAAAAATAAGCAGGCACTCACCCAAGATATGGGTTTGGCAGCCAAAAGCACAAGCAACATCCACAAAACCAAGGGGTCAACCACACTGGATACCAAAGCTTGGAAAGCATCCAAAGAAGAACTGGCCTGAGGTGATCTCTACAGGGCCAAATACTATTTGGAAATGGGTTCCCATTAGGAGGATTACATCATTTCGAGATCCAATCGACACCTCCAAACAAAGAATTCATCAAGTATACAAGTAACATCAAAAGCCTCGACCAGCAGCAACCATGTGCCTTTGGCATAACCAAGTCGTTTGCACCATTCAGGTCATGCATTTCCAAAGTATGCATCAATATAGGGCCACCTTACATGGCCGTGCATAGACACAATTGAGAAATCCCAGGCACATGAGACACAATTTTCACATGAAAAATATGTTATTGATACTAACCTCTTTCTTCTTGTTTGATTCCATTGTTCCAAAAAAAAAAAAAAAAAAAAAAAAAAAAAGAGACTATGTGCTGGAAAGTGCTCATCAGCGAACTTCCAGCAAGGACATCCCTCAACAAAAAGGACAAGCCGACGGTCAAACATCATGAGGGAACCACAACACGAAAGATCAACGGACCCGTCACCATGGTAAGACGTGTATGTTTCAACAACACTATAACCATGATAGATTAGGAAACCTCTTCGTCAGCATACCCTTGAGCACTTAGCTCAAGACCCAATCTCTTGCACCATACTTCTTGCCATGCATTATCCAAGTACGCATACGTAGGGCCACATTACAAGGCCATGCACAAGGCACATAATTTGTTCAACCCATGCACTAATGCACTTAAACCATCATCCATTATGGGTTACAAGTACTTGGCACGAAAACTATGAAAGCCATCTTTGGAAGAATCAGAGGACATCACGGTGACCACTACAAGAACAAGGGAGCCATCCACCACCGAGAGTTTCTCACAATCAACATTGACCACATCCTTTGAGCAGCTAGCAGTTTTGGAAAACTCACAAATGCACCACCCAGATGGAATACAAGGCAGAAGTACGTACAAAGGGACTACAAACTGCAAGCGATAACAGTGGCAAAGTGAAGAACCAGACAAACGACCATGATACATTGGGAAGAGGGATCGCCCCTGTTGGACGCAAAGGACGCTACCTCTCAACGTACTACATGGAACGACCACTACAACAAGGGTCTGTCAGGGACGACAGACTCAAGAAGGGGGGGAGTGTTGAAGCTCAAGATCAAGGACAAAGAATGGAAGTGCATCAAGGAGGTGGACACACAAGAAGAAGGAGCAAGTAGGGAGTTGAAGCTCAAGATCAAGGACAAAGAATGGAAGTGCATCAAGGAGGTGGACACACAAGAAGAAGGAGCAAGTAGGGAGCTCCAAGAAGCACTTGTCAAATTTTCAGAAGAAATCCCTACAAAAATAGTGATTTTTATCACTAAAAACCATTGTAAATACCATTTTCAATTTTTGTAACTCCATTTTGTTCAAGCCGAGGAGTCCTCGAGCTTGAGGAGTATTAGAACTACCATCATACCAATTTTCATGATTTTTAGACTCCGTTTGAGCCCCCAAATAAGCCCTGGAACCTATTTTTTAACTAGGCCGGACACTAGGTCAGGACAGGGCCAAAACCACTCAAAAACTATAAAAAGGGCTGGAGAGCTCATTTTGGAGGTTGGCTTGTTGTAGATTTCAGTTTTGTAAGAGAGCTCTTTGGTAATCGAAGCTTTCCATTGTTCCACTCTTTGCTCTTACCTTGTGCGCGTGTGTGTGTATGTGTGTGCATGCTTGTGTGCTTTCACTCACACACTTGTGCCATCACTTGCTCGCGGTCTTCATACCGGTTCTCACGTCTCCACGGATTGACATTTATGAGGTGTATCTCCTCACGTTGGTACTCACCATTGTGCTAGAGTGACAGCATGTCACTAGAATAATATTGTATTCAAACTTTCGGAATGCATAATCCCAACATGGTGTATGTAGTCTAGGGAAAGCTCACCTTGGTTTTACATGGGTAAGATTTAATGTTACAAGGATTATGTATGAAAATGTGCTTCCTTATGGAATTATAATGATATGTGGAAGCATTCAAATTACAATTTTTAAGGATGGATGCAGGTTTATGTGATGACTTGGGTGCTTATACATGAGAAGGCTTTGATGTATGAGATGTATGGAGTTGTTAGGCACCGATTTCCAAACATTTGAAGGATTAAACACGAATGATTCAGTGGAGACTGAGATCTGGATTAAGGCTTAGAGAGAGGGGAATACCTATGTTATCCTAGGTGGGTTACTTAAGACGTTGAAGATTGGGTCTACAAGCAAGCTTTTGGCACCTAGATCTGAGAAGCATTAGGGCATGCCTTCAACAATGACTCAGGTATCTAGAATTTTCAAGTCTTCACCTGGTTGTGCTCCTTGAATCTTGGTGATTGAGTTTGTAATCTCTTAAGCATGACCCGATTGCCACTTAATTAGTGGAACAACAAGTAATTTTCCTTTCTTCACCCACATCTACTTCATCTTCAATGGTTCTTGAGTCTTCTTTGATTTTGAGGGTCTCTATTGATGTTGAATCCTTTTCTTGGTTTTCTTGTGTGGTTTCTTGTTGACAAGGAGTCACTTCCATGTTTAAGGCACACTCGAATTTGGAAATTAATGGGGCTCCATGACTTTCATGGCTTGTCCACAAGAGATCAAGGCATTATATATCGCATACCTTGAAGCACATGTGAAGTGTGTGGACTTGGAACAAGAATGGCGATAACCTTCTAATTCAATGATAAGGCATTGCTTCTTAACCCAAACTTGGAGAAGTCATTTCCTACTTCAAGTCTACTACGTGGTTATGTATCCACTATTGACATGATATGAAAGGCTTTGTAAGATCTTCATCATGGAAAACCAAGAGTTTGATTATTAGTGGTACATCATGTAGGACAATGGCAACTTCCACCTCACCTAAACAAGGGGTTTCCACACCTCCTAATCTAATGAAGTATGCTTCTATTAGATTCATGTTTATGCCCATGTCTTGACAACGAGAATACTTGATGGCACTTGCGGGTGCCCTTGAATCAATCAGGGATTTTATCATCTTGATTGTAGTGCCCACTCCTAGTGCAACTGAAATCAATGTTCCTTTTTTGATAATGCTAGGATTGGTATGGGTGCACTATCATGAAGGTGCAAAGTTCGAAGGATCAATTCCAATTGTTTGTGTTCCAAAAGATGATTCCTCTTTGGGAGTACTACTCATTCAGAAGTGTGTAGATAGATGTACTATATGAAGTGTTGAAATGAAAGCCATATTGCTGCAACACTTTCCTTGAATCTGGTTCATTGCACAACATGTTATCTCATGAATCACAATACCGGAAATCTTGTATATAATACTCGTAGTGAGGTGATAACCACTAATCAAGTGCAACCCAAGTTGATGCATCTTGATTAGTGTTATCGTACCACTTATGTACATAATATTCATCTAGGAGAGGTTGGTAATGTTAGGAATACTCTAGAAAGTGGAAATTCATCTCACTTTGGAGTAGGTCATTCTAGATACCACATCATTGGATGAGGGTGATGCTTTTTCAATCAATATCAAAAGGAAGGTAGCAATCACTCAAAAGATAAAGGTCCCTAGTGTTTGTTTTGCATGGAATTTGTTCATGTCCGAGCTAACTACAAAGAAACCCAAGATTGTGATAGAAGGAAATAGGATGCCAAGTTAAAAGCCTATGAGTAGCATGGTTTCCTTCAGTTTTGAGGGCCTAATCACTATCGTAGCTACTAGAGCTAGTAAACAATTCAATATGGAGGAATCCTTCCATCACCCTACAATGCAAGAACAACACCAAGTGCATATTCAGGCTTCATGATGGGCTAACTAGTTACCATCACATTTTGCTTCAAATCTACTACACTCTCTAGCATCAATATTATCTTCATATCAAAACCCTACTCCACCTTTACGATAAAAAGATCGACTTTGGCCAGTGATGACCACCCCAACTTCTACAGATGAGATAGATCAAATGGTACATGACACAACAATGATGAATCATCCGAATTCTACTACTTTTGTCCCCACTAATTTCAAAGATTGTTGGCAATTACTTTGTAAATCTACCATTTAGTTGCCTTAGGGAGATTTATTGAATTTGGTACCGATCTTTAAAGTTGCATTATATTTTCAGATGTTAGAGTGATTGTCCCTCCGTTGCAACCGGATTTCTTAAGAGAGGAGATTAGCTATGAAGGGGGCGATAGGGTCCTTCGTTATTCGCTCTAAAGATGTTGAACTTTGCTTTCTTTAAATTAAGTCTGCGTTTTGGAGTTATGTCACCTCATCATCACATGTGCGTTTTGAATGTCGAGTGTCTATCTCGAATTTTTGAAATACTTTCAATTAAAAAACAATTATATAGTGCTTATTGCCCTTGGGATCCTCTACTCTCTCTTCCATAAATTAATTTAAAAACAATTATAGAGTGAAGGGGCACTTCATAAATTAATTAAAAAACATTTATATAATGAAGGAGCTTAGTGTCCTTGGGATCCTCCATATCCCACAAAGGAGGGGTAGAATGGCCCAAAGGGGCAGAATGGGTCCCTCTAGGCTTATTTCCCTTGGGATCCTCTAGTCTCTCTTCCATAAATTAATTTAAAACCAATTATATAGTGAAGGGGCACTTCATAAATTAATTAAAAAACAATTACATAATGAAGGAGCTTAGTGTCCTTGGGATCCTCCATATCCCACAAAGGAGGCGAAGAATGGCCCAAAGGCGCGACAACGATGATGACTAAGATTTTGCAACAAGGTTAAGATTTAGCAAGAGTTGTAGAGAACGTTAATGAACTTTGACGCATGTCTTTGACTTAATCATTTCTAGACCATTCAAGCTTAGAAAGTGAGAAGTTTAGTATGTCAAAGGGTCTTATTGTTTAGGAAACGGCTTCCATGGCTACCATACGTAGCCAAACACTTTTGCCCTTCAAATCAAATTGTTGAAATAAAGAGCAAGGATTAGGCCTATGAACATAATCCCACCAAGTGTTCATCCTTTGCCTTAAGAGTCACCAATCCTCATAGTGAGTTCTACGTCTATGAGAAATGTCCTCAAATCTTATCCACTTTCTCTCAAGGTGGTTCCACAAGTCCTTCCACTCTTGAAAACCTTTGGAACAAAGCTTTTTGGCTCTTTGGAGGCCTTTCCATTTCCTTGGTGCCAAAGATCAAGAGCCAAATGGAGTGATTTTGTATAATTTTGGCCGCCCACTCTCAATCCTTGCTCCTAGCACCCTTGGTTGGAGAGCTCCTAGCACCCTTGGTTGGAGAGCTCCTAGCACCCTTGGTTGCAGAGCAATAGGGGAGGCAATTGAGAGGTGATTTTGAATGCAATCTTGGTTGCATAGCTCCTAGCACCCTTGGTTACAGAGCAATAGGGGCCTTAGAAACCCTAGGAAATCAAGTGAGGCAACCATATTTGAACTTAGGAGTGGGAACGGATGAGTATCAACTGGTGGATGCCCTCATTGGCACTGGAGCAGCTATCACCTGCATCAGATCCTCTTTGACTCATCAACTCAAAGCCCAATTACATCCAACCAAGGCACATCTGATTGGAATAGGAGGCAATGTTACTGAATGCATAGGTGAGATAACCTTATCATTACACCTAGGAAATAACATGTTGCAACTATTAGTGTGCCACAATCAAGATCTATTAGAAGAACTTGTGTTAGGACAAGATTGGATATACAAATATGAGGTAACCATTCAATTGTCCTTAGGCTACATATTAGCTAAGACAGGGCAAGCATTGGGGACAGACTACAAGACTTAAGATTAGAAGACTTACTTCTTGAATTGCTCACTCTTTTGCTCCTTCTTTGTCTCCTTCTTCTTCTTTCCCTTTGAAGATGATAACATGGCTTTATCATTCTCTTCCATATTCTTTTGTTGATCTTCATCTTGAAGTAACAGGAAGTGTAGTTCTTCCAATGGAAGTTCTCTATCTCTTGTAGAGAGAGATAAAGAAGTAACAAAAGCATGATATGAAGATGGAAGTGAGTTTAAAAGTGTATTTACCCTCTCGTCATCTGAAATTTTGACTCCAATGTTGAGTGATTGATGTTGTAAATCTTTGAGCTTCAAAATATGTGTTTGAATTGATTCACCGACTTTCATCCTTGTGTTGGCTTGTTGTCTCTTAAGATGAGCTTTCCTAGCAGGGTCTTTGCTTTGATAGAGATTCTCTAACTCCAACCAAGCTTGATGGGAGGTTCTACATTACCTGATTTGGGGTATAATATGCTTCTTGAATCCCATAGCAATATATGAAAGTGCTTGTGCATCCTTTGAATCCCATTTGGATTGCTATTCTATAGGAAGTAATATGGTGGTAGTATGGACTCCTGATGATGAAGTACTTCCTTCTTCTTTACTAGCCTCCTGTTGAGTAGAAATAGGAACAACATGTCTTTTAGAAGATGAAGTAGCCTCTTCTCTGACTTTTCTTGGCCTTGGATAAGTGCCATTGACAATATTCCATAAGCCCTTTGATACTAATAGATTCATCATCATAAAACTCCACATTGGATAATTAGAAATTCCCTCATGCTTGTCTTCGTTCTCAATTCTATAATCAGTCATCTTGTTAAGGGTGTATTTCAATTATGCTCTCATACCAAATGTTCAAAGTGGGGTGGGCCTCAATAATAATTAATCATAGGTTTACATGATCTTCCAAGACATGAACCTTTGCATACATACCTTAAGACTCAAAAAGATGATGAGTGAGAGACAGAGAGAGAATAGACAAGATTTACAAAGTGTACAGTAAGCTAGGATGCTCACCTGCACTATGTATATTCCAATGTCAAATTAGAATGTGTGATTATGATACAAACTAAAAATATCTAAATCTAGGCAGAAATGGGAACTAGATACAAGAGATTGTGTGCAAAGTGCCTAAGAGGTATGAAGAGTGTGCATGTGTGTATGAGAATATAGAGAATATGAACAATTTAGAATTGTTTTATAGCAAACCCGAATTTTGATTATCCCTAAATCAAAAACTGGTGAATAAACAAGTGAGGATAGATGTAGACTTGTTACTCACAATATGTTGGATGATATGAACTCTTCTAGATGTCTCCAAATGTAGAGCACACCTCCTCCAATAGTGTAGACCTCTTCCTCACATAGAGGAGCTCCTTGATCTTCTACTTAGCTTGTGTGTATCTTGAGATGATGATCCAACAATGAATCCAATGGTTCTCTTATATAGGTTCAAGCTTCTCAAGCAATGGCATCCATGAATAAAGCAAAAGAAAAAGCATGATCACATGAAAAATCAATCACATGAAAAATGGCACCAAAAAGAAATTTAGGAAAACTTCTTTGCAAAAGTTTGTTTTGAGCTGTTCTGCCTAAGGGGTGTTGATCTTGGGCGAGTTTTGTAGGAGAAGATTGATCTAGCCATGATGCACACGTGGATTTCTTGTAGAAACTTTACGGAAGAGTATTACTTATGTTGGGATCTCCTAAAGACATGAGAATTATGGACCTTCTTGACATTGTTTCCAACAAATTCATCATGAAATCATATTAGTGAATTCCTAGGAGGCTTATTTTCTTTCTTAAGATTCCCTTCAAATTGGCCTCTTGAGATTTGGTTTTAGATCTAAGTAGAATTGTATCCTCATTTCTATTATCTTAAGTTTCTAAATACTTCTTTATCACTTCTATGATCCAAATCTCTTTGGAAGAAATTTGATGCCAAATATTGATACATAACTTGACCTTCATACATGTATATCATTGTCCTAGATTCAAAGGGCATGAACACTTGGCTCTATGGATCTTTGTTTGCAAACATGCAAAAAAGAATTTTATCTTTCACCACAAATGATGAGAAATTCATTTTCCCTCATTAAGCACTAGATGTTTGATCATAGGTTTATGAAATTATCACATGAATTTGCATGCAATGAGCTGAATATGTGTGTCTTGATTTCTTTGAGTCTAATAGAGAACCATGTATTATTAGTTTGTCCCATGACATTTGAAGTGAATAATTGTGTGATTATCGAAGAAGTTTTATTTTTTCTTAGGAGTCATAATGTGCATGGACCTACTCCAACAACTTTAAAATCACATGAAATTGGTTGTACATGCACTTAAGGTCGGCTAGCACTTAGTGGCAAAGACAATTAGTCAAAGTTCATATTTCATCAATCGAAGGTAACAAGACATTTATGGATTGCACATTTCTAGCGTCATCTAGTAACAAATCAAAATTTGAGTGGGAAAGAATAGCCACATTGTAGCTCAGTGATGAGTAGCACCTCCTTTAATGTCAATCCGGGAAGACGTGAGGATGGTATGAAGACCACGAGCAAGTGGAAGCACAAGTGCGTGAGTGAGAAGCACACAAGCATGCACACACATACACGCACACGGCAAGAACAAAGAGAGTAAGACAATGGAATCACTTCTATTGCAACAAAGTTCTCATACAAGCTCAAACTACAAGAAGCCAGCCCAAAAATGAGCTCTCTAGCTCTATTTATAGTTTTTGACTAGCTTTGGCCCTGTCCAGACCTAGTGTCCGGCATAGTTAAAAATTAGGTTCCAGGGCTTATTTGAGGGCTCAAACGAGATCTAAAAATTATGAAAATTGGCAGGCAACTACTTCTAAGGCTCCTCAAGCTCGAGGGCTCCTCGGCTTGTACAAAATGGAGCTACAAAAAGGTGAAAATGGTATTTACAGGGGTTTTTAGTGATGAGAATCACTTTTAAATGGTGTAATGGTTTTGAAAAAAATAAAGGGTTGCCTTAGTGCTAGATCTGCTTGTATGCTCGTACTTGCTTCTTCTCGTATACGGCCAACACTCTCCCCCCCCTAGCATCTGTCGCCCCTGACAGACCTCTGCTCCACTGTTTGATCAATGTACTCTTGCAAGAGGTCGGTTGCCACTTCTTGTTCCTTGATGCGTAGTCCCCGAACCAAGTCTCTCTGGAGGGTCTCCCAATTGACTGCACCCGTTATGTCCGGTTGTGGCGTTGTGTAGAGTTCTGAGTGCATCGTTTGTTCGCATGCAAAGAGGTGTAACAAATGGGTGGGCCTTGGCGCGAACACCTCTGAGTGTGCTTCCCAGAACCCTGTGGTGAACATATCATCGAAAGTTTGCTTATAGCAGGCAGGGAGATATCTGATGCGTGCGTGCCATGCATAAGCAACGCGTATGCTCGGGGTGGTGCTCATATCATATAGCAGGTCATAATTACCATTGACAAACCCGGGAATCGGAGGCTGAATATGGCATACATTGCAAAAAGTTTTGAGCACCACCTGCATCATATCGAATATCTTGAGCATCATCTGGGCAGCAACATCTGGCATGGGGTGGAGGCGTGGCATCCAATGTCTGATGGTTGCAATCATGTAAGATACTGTGGGGGTGCCGGTTGGGGGTGCAATGGCGGGGTAATTAAGCCATTCTCTACAGTTTACATTGTTCTGAACCTTGATGGCGAAGGCTTTCCATGATCTTCTCCTTTGTACTGGCCCATAACAAGGGTTATACTTCAAATGCATGGGAGCGTGATCCCATGTTCTCAGCATTTCCGGGTATGTTTCCAGTAATCTTTGCCTCCAAGTAGGTTGGAAAATCGCCCCTTTTCTGGCTGCCTCTAGTATATCTTCTGGTTCGAACTGGGTGGCGAAGGTAGGGCACTTGTTGGTGACTCTTTTGATCTCTGCGTTGTAGTCGGCCAACAATACAAAATATGGTTTATATTGTAATTCTGAGCTCGTGATGAGTCGTCTAGGAGCAAGGTGCCTGAAATATTCAAACTTGAGTATAGACTCCTCAATGGTTTTCATGGCCAGCATCTGATGTGTTACGCGCTCTTCGTGAGTGTGGCCCATCTCCTCTACCTGCTTCATCCATGCTGACGGGGGTTCCTCATATGTATCCTGGCCTTCCTCCGTAATTCTGCCTCCTGGAAGGGGTTGAGGCTCATAATTGTCTTCAAATGTCTCCTCCACTGGAATGACTACTTTTTCTTCTTCTATGGTTTGATCAGGTGGAGAGGGAGGTCGTTCATACTGTAACAACTTAATTTTTAGTTCTGCAACCTGTTGCCGTAGCTCAAGTACTTCATTGGTTACTGATAATTCTGGCTCTGGTGAGGTTGCAGCGTTGGCCATCTCTTTAGGTTCTCGTTGGTGTGGTGTAGGCACTTGGGCTTTCTGTAGGTCTTTGACTTGGTCAGCAAGCTGATCATGTGCTTCTAAGAGATTGGCATAGGTTTCTAATATTTGTTGTATGTTTTCTGAGGGGATGGCTTGGAATTTAGTAGGGTCGATGGGTGCCCCTGGAGTATTTTCCATGGCTGCTTCGAGGTTGTCTTGATTTTGTTGTTGTAGTCTTTTGTTTTCTTCTTGAGCAGCCGCTAAATGGCGTCGGAGTAGAGCCATGTTTCGTTGTAGTCTAGCGTTACGGGCTAGCTGATCTCTAAGTTGTTCTTCCGTTGCCCTACTCTTCTCTGTATGTGTGGACTCGAGCTCCACCTGATATTGTTGGAGGGTGGTCACCTCCTGCTGTAATTCCGTATTAGACAACTCCAAGGCAGTGACACGTGCCTGGAGGTGGGATGACAAAGTACAGAGCTCTTTATTGTTTTCTTCTAGTAACCTGTATTCCTGTTTAAGTTGGGCAGCAGCTTCGAGCATGGTGTTGAGTGCATGACTAAATGAGGTGGGTGCAGGGGTATAGGTGGAAGATGCAAGGGGTCGGGAGATGGGAACGGGAAAAGTGGATGTTGTGCCTACAGTGTTTGGAAATGGTGACGTGAGTGAAATGACACGTGGTGATGTTGGAATAACAGTGGTGGTGGGTGATCCTATGGATGGTGAGATGTCCATGGGATCGGACGTGAGAGTGTGTGATTCGTGAACTGTGAATACAGGGATGGTGGGTGGTGTGATAGTGGTGGCAGTGAATGTGGGGGAGTGGGGTTGGGAAAGGGGCTTTTTATTATAATTATCCACCTACTGGAGTATATTTACAAGGTTTGTCCAGAATGACGGTTGGGTGACTTGGGTTGAGTATGAGGTAGTTACTAGGGAAGTGGAGGATAGGGTTTGGGTGTGGGTGAATGGAAAAGGATGGGATGAGGTCTGGCTAGTGGCAGGTGGTTGTCCAAGGGCGGGGAGATAGGAAGGGTGACCTATTATGGTTTGATCGGTGGCAGGGTGACCGGTGCGAGGTTCAGAAATTTGGGTGGAAGTGATGGATGTGGGTAAAGGGAAGGATGTAAAAACAGAGGTGTGTACAATGGTTTCATGATGGGTGGATATCGGTTGTTCAGAAAGGCTAGCGGAGAAGGGTTCTGAGGGTTGAATGGAAGGTGACGGTGGAGATGGTACCTGAGTAATTACATCTTGTTCGTCAGTGGGACTTGGGCTCGTCATGTGAACATCTTCTGAAATTATGGTAGGCAAGGCAGTAGAGACTTCCATTTGAATCATTTTCCCTCGTCGTGGCCGTGTATCAATCCTTCGTTGATCATAGGTAGGGTTTTCCTGATAGACCATTGTCCTCAATGCTTCCCCGATCCCACATGTCTCTGCCAATAGATTCAATGATTCCACAAAATGTGAGTCGACATTCTCGGTTTGAAGCATTTGGTACACTAGAGCTCTATTCGCCTCTTCTGTCATCTTATGTCTTCTCTGTACCTGCTTGACTGTCTTGTACAGCCGTCTGAGTTGTGCCGTGTAGGCAGGGGCCTCCTCTTCACTGTCTTCTGGTTCATTTCTTTGTGCACCTTCCTGAACTTGTGTGTTTGGGTCATGAGGATGTTGTGCCACTTCTTCCCCATGTACTCTGCTGGTCTCGCCCCGTGGCTGTTCTCTTTGGACTGATGCTCCCGGATCAACATTGTCAGGGGAATCTTCACTGTCTGATAGAGGGACCGTCTACAGGAATCTTTCAAAATCAAAGTTTGGATCCTCTGTGAAGGTGGCCATAGATGTAAACTCTACATCGGTAGGTAGTGGAGGGGCGGATGGAGCGGGTTGTACCACCTCCCCAGCTTGAACTCCTTGAAGATGGATCGTGAAAGGTGCGACCTGAGCTTCTGGTCTAGGAGAAGCTTCGGTCGTGGCTTCTTGAGGGATCATTACCTGGGAGAGCGATCCACGCATTCGTTTTGCAGGCTGGCTCCCTGACTTCCGCCCTTTGAACAACTCGAGTTGTGCATATTTTAGGGCTCTGGCAACTGGCACATCATATGCAAGACATCTATAGATAATTCTTGTAAGCGCACAACAGCCATGTAGAGTAGGCTTCCTCACTCCCCGCTTGCCTGCCTCATACACTTGGTCCAAGATCCATACAGGCATCTTAATGGGCAAGCTTCCAGTCTCTGCTAGATATAGCCCATACCATATTTTCTTGTGAGGTTGGGTGAAACGGTCCTGAGCTGGGAATGCGAAGTGTTGGAGGCACATCCGCAAAGGTATGGCGATGTTGGGGGTGAGGGCGCACATTTCTTTTAGCTTCTTGATTCTATTGCTTTTCATCGACTCAGGTATCAAGGGGTCGCGGTCAGAAGGTACATGCGTGCCATACATCTGAAGTGCTTCCTTGATTAAAGTAACATTCAATTCGAACTTCCTCATTTCCTCCAGATTTGACAAGGAGGGCACCCAGAATGTGCCTGAATGATCTTTATCCCCAGTCGGCTTCAGCGTGGCAATTAGGTAGTAGCACCTGAGGAAATCAGGTTTAGGCAGAGCTGCACTAAAATAAGTTTGTAATCCTGCTTTTTGCCAGATATCTTGAAGTGGAGCTGCATTTTGCAATGCTTCGAATTCTCGTGAGAAGAACTGGAAGGTCCACCACACTCCTCCACATTCCATCTTGGATTCCCAGATGTGATCCGCGTCTCCCAAATCTCCTGGCATCTCATTGAACCAGTGAGAATGCCCCTTTACTCTTTCGGTTAGGCCATTTGGTGGATCTGGAATAGGAATTCTCCGCACATTTATGAACTTCTCAGGCCGAGCTGTTGGTGGAGCCTCCATCGGCATGGCATCCCAATTGATTTGAGCACCAGAGCCTGCCTGAGAGCTTGTGCCTGCCGCTGTTGCCATGAGAGTAGGTTGCTTATCTGCTGGAAGAAGAAAGGCACATTAGTGTTGCATAGGAAACAAGATGTAATGGTGTTCCCTTCACAATACTAACATGACAATCCCGGAGGTCAGTGGTTAGTGGTGAAGTGTTTGTGATAGGTGTGAGTGGTGATTAGAGGTCAGTGTCATCCTAGATGCATACTTTGGTTATGCAATGGGCTCAGAATGCTCCTGTGTTAGAGTGGACGGATTTACGGAATTGGGTCAGGGGGTTTAATACACAGTTTAATTCTCCAAACTTTGATAGAGGATTCGTAGCTCTTAGAGCTAAAGACAGGTGAAGATTTCTGGATGAGAGTGTGATGTATTTGGGACCTTTTGGGTACCCATTTCCAAACATTCCTAGGGTTGATGGGAGTGGAGACAGTGAGAGGTGTAGGTATCTTTTCGTTTTCTGAGTTGTTGGCCACGAGTGCTTGTGAAAGTTGCTTCATCCTAGTGCTTGAAGGTGAAGTAATTTGGGCTTGTAAGCAGGCCTTGGGCACCCATATCTGTCTAGCATTAGGGATGGCCTTCATTGACCGCTTAGGAACCCAAATAGAAATGGTATGCCTAGGGGTTATCCTAGGGGGCTTCTTCACTTTGTTCCTTGATGGTGAGGCTCGTTTCTTGTCTCCTTGAGAGTCTGCTATTAGAAGTGTGGGTTTTTCATCCTTGCGTATCCAGATCTGCTTCGCGCCACTAGATGCTCCATGTTGCACGGGTTGGCGCTCCTGCCTCTTGATCAGCAGCCTCCTTCGTGTCGAGTGATGTTCGGTCTGCTCGTTTAGAATCTTCTTTGGATCAGTTAGGAACTCCTTATTGGCTCCTGTACCTTGAGTAAGATTGACAATCCTCTGCACCATAGAAGTTTGTACAAGAACAACATTGTTATCTTCATGTGGATTCCTGGAGGGACCAGGAGTTGGTGCCTGTTCCATTGGTTTGAGTGCTTGATTTTCTAATTCAATCGTGAGACGGCTTTGGCCTACCCAAGCCTCTCAATTTAGCTGGTTGACCAGACTGCTACACAAGCCCAGGAAGCCTTCTCCCAAGCTTGGTACTCACCCTTGCTAGCTTGCTCTGGATTGCCTTGAGTGCACACAATGTTCCTGCAAAAGCTCACCAGTCAGTATAGCTCTCTTACCACAAGTAATTGACAGACACACATCAATATTTGTAGTCCCCCTGGAGTAACTCACTGTACCCCTTCAATATTAAGACCACCTAGTTTCACCTAAAGGTCAACTTAAAAATACATGTTCTAAAACTCCGCGTATGATTCTTACAAAAACCAGTCGAGGTCCACGTAGGATTCTCAACGAGCTTCCAACGAGACCAAAATCTCATCAATCGGAGTTCGTACGGTCAAGTTATGACCATTCAGGCACTAAAGGGTCAAAACAGGCTCTCAGGGTTCAGGAGATCCCTCTCTGATTTCTAGGTCTTTTGCTCACTTCCAAGGTTCTAAAGTTATACCAAGGTGCCTAAAATTAAGCTCTACTACCCTTCCATTCACTCAAAAATAACCCTAAATTTTTCATGTGTTAAAGGCCGTGTATCGCGATAGGTCGGGTCGAGGTGTCGCGATAGCTCGAAGTGTCGCGATAGGTCGTGAAGTGTCGCGATAGGTCGAAGTGTCGCGATAGGTCGAAGTGTCGCGATAGGTCGAAGTGTCACGATAGGTCGTGAGGTGTCGCGATAGGTCGAAGTGTCACGATAGGTCGTGAGTGTCGCGATAGGTCGTGAGGTGTCACGATAGGTCAAAGTGTCACGATAGGTCGAAGTGTCGCGATAGGTCGTGAGGTGTCACGATAGGTCGAAGTGTCGCGATAGGTCGTGAGGTGTCGCGATAGCTCGAAGTGTCGCGATAGGTCGTGAGGTGTCGCGATAGGTCGAAGTGTCGCGATAGCTCGTGAGGTGTCGCGATAGGTCGTGAGTGTCGCGATAGCTCGTGAGGTGTCGCGATAGGTCGTGAGGTGTCGCGATACCTCGAGGTGTCGCGATAGCTCGGGATATGGTGAATTTTTCTGTTCTGTCTAGTGATCCTGGGAGCTCTAGGCCTGTGCAGTGTCGTGGTGCACTCAGAATCGTGATTGGGTGAAATTTTCGGAGTGTCGTGATAGCTCGAGCTCAACGCCTCGGGGACTGTGCAGACAGATTCTGTACCTGCTGAGCTTGCTGGAGATGATGATGGAGCTTCCACCTGCAAGAAACATGCAAAAAACACACAAAACAAGAACACACAAGCTCGCTCTCTCTCAAACTCGCACACCACAAATGAGGGGAATGACAAGGAAGAGGGAATATGTAGTGGAGAAGGAGGTGGAGGTGGAGATGGAGAAGAAGGTGAAGATGGAGATGGAGGTGGAGAAAAATCAGAAATTTACCGACTACTTACCATTCCAACGCGTCCTCTCTACGTCTTACCATCACACGCTCGTCCTCAAAGCTCGAATCCCTGGCAACGGCGCCAAAATTTGGTGTAGCTCAGTGATGAGTAGCACCTCCTTTAATGTCAATCCGGGAAGACGTGAGGATGGTATGAAGACCACGAGCAAGTGGAAGCACAAGTGCGTGAGTGAGAAGCACACAAGCATGCACACACATACACGCACACGCACGCACACGACAAGAACAAAGAGAGTAAGACAATGGAATCACTTCTATTGCAACAAAGTTCTCATACAAGCTCAAACTACAAGAAGCCAGCTCAAAAATGAGCTCTCTAGCTCTATTTATAGTTTTTGACTAGCTTTGGCCCTGTCCAGACCTAGTGTCCGGCCTAGTTAAAAATTAGGTTCCAGGGCTTATTTGAGGGCTCAAACGAGATCTAGAAATTATGAAAATTGGCAGGCAACTACTTCTAAGGCTCCTCAAGCTCGAGGGCTCCTCGGCTTGTACAAAATGGAGCTACAAAAAGGTGAAAATGGTATTTACAGGGGTTTTTAGTGATGAGAATCACTTTTAAATGGTGTAATGGTTTTGAAAAAAATAAAGGGTTGCCTTAGTGCTAGATCTGCTTGTATGCTCGTACTTGCTTCTTCTCGTATACGGCAAACACACATCTAAAGACCTACATGATGTGACCTAAGATTTTGACAAGCAATTGATGAGTAAAAATGTCCAACACTCAAGTATCATGGTAAGCTTTCTTAAAATTCGCATGTTAAAGATTCATCTTCCTTGCATTCGAGTATCATGGTAAACTTTCTTAGAAAAATGTCTCGAAGTTTCAAGCATGCATTCAACCTACTAAAAATGTGCTTCTTCCCTAAACAAAATGGGGTATATTGATGTGTTTTTCTTTGTAATAAGTATATACTACTTTCTATATGTCCATAGGCCTAATCCTTGATGTCCATTCCAACAATTTTATATTAGAGCAAGAGTCTTTGGTTGTGTAGTAGTCATGCAAGACATTTCATAGATAGACTAAATTGATGGAAATGATTAACATCCAAGATAACAAGTTATCCTTGATGTTAGAGCACCTCTATATCAAGAACAACTCATAAACACAACCAATTTTGGAAATCTATTGCCAAATTATCAAGACTTGAGTCATTTGTGAAGAAAATCACTACACAGAAAAGTCTGTTGCACTTAATTCACTCATTGATTGATCAAATGTGTAACATTTTCAATGAAATTTATACAAGGTGTTCTAAAGTTTGTGCACCTTGTCCAAGTTAAAATTCTTCAAAATAATGAGTAGATCTTGAGATTTCCTCCAAACAATGTACATATGTCTGAAACTATTCTTTTGTGTAGTCGACTTTGACACCTACAACTTCTAATGCATGGTTCTCTCAAAGTAGACCCCATTTATTTAAATTCTTTTAGCCACAAGTAGCTTACCTTTCAACTTAAAGAATGAGTGCTTACTTGCTTAAAATCTTACACTATGGAAGGAGCTATGATCAAAACTCTGATCATCGAGATTGCACCTGTTTTAGAAGACACTTATCACTTCCTCACATACAAATCTTCCTACTTAAACTTCTCTCAGCTTAATTTCAATTAGACTTTCAAATCTTGACCATAGATGCATTAACTATGGACTTAGATATCTACAAAAGGATTTCTAAAATGACCAAGCATAGAAGAAGAGATGGAGAAAAGATTGCAACATAGATTTCAGAAGTTTTCTTCTATTCTCATGGAAAACATCTGATTGATGAATCTCATACATTCATCACACTTTTCTTCTTCTACTCATCTATCTTAGTTCTATATCTCTTCTCTCATATATGTCCACATTCTATACTAGTATATATAGGCATATATGTACAAACCCATCACCATTACAAAGGCATAAGTGAACTAATTACAAGCTTAATGTACATGTATATATATAGGTCTTCATCTTTTGACCATGCACTCATCTTCATGACTCAAGTTTTGATCTTTGCTTTACTCTTTGACTTCAAAATTTTTCCAAATCATCAATTGTTGATTGTCCTGCACCAACTGCTCCCCCTCAATCATCAATTGTGATTTTCTCCAACTTCTTTATACCTGCCATGTCTTTGAACCTCTACAACTTAGGTCCATCCAAGATTTTGGTTAACATGTCTGCAATCTGATCTTTTGTAGAAGTGTGTATGACTTCAATTTCTTTATCAATCACCTTCTCTCTCAAGAAATGATATTGAATCTCAGTATATTTAGTCCTGGCATTAAACAAAGGGTTAGCAGCTAGATACAATGAACTCATATTATCTCCATAAATGGTGGGTGTACTCTGATTGATGTCAAAACTCTTCATTAGAGTCTTCAACCATATAACCTCCTTTGTAGCTTCAACCATACCTTTACATTCTACTTTTGTAGATGATAAAGCAACTATATGTTGCTTCTTAGAACAACAAGAGATTAATTTATCTCCCACATAACAGAGATATCCATAGGTTGACCTTCTATCATCAAAGTTACCTACCCAATCTACATCACTGTATATCTTGATTTTTGTATCTGATGTGAAACCATAAAACAAACCTTCTTTGAGTGTACCCTTAATGTATCTTAGCACCCTTTATCCTGCAACCCAATGTTCTTTCCTAGGACAATGCATGAATTGAGACAACACTCCAAATGCATATGATTTAAATCAGGCCTAGTCAATGTAGCATAGATTAGACTACCAACCAAACTTTCATACAACTTCATGTCCTTGAATTCTTCTCCTCCATATCTGCTCAATTTATGATTCACCTCCATTGGAGTAGGTGCTACCCTGCAATCTTCCATTTTTAAACTTGATTATCAAATTCTTCAAATATCTTTCTTGAGTCACATACACCCCATGTTGAGTATATGAAATCTCCATTCCCAAGAAATATGACAAATCTCCCAAGTCACTAATCTTGAGCTCTTTCTCCATCTGCTTCTTAAGACTTTGTATGCCCTTCTCATCTCTACCTGTAAGAACTATGTCATCAACTATATGCAAATGTAAATAAACCCATCATTACTTGCTTTAACAAGCATACTACTATCTGCCTTAGACACCTGAAAACCAAGCTCCTTCAAGAACTTCACAAGTCTGTAATTCCATGCCCTTGGGGCTTGCTTCAACCATACAACACTCTCTTGATATTACATGCATAATCTGGATAACATTTATTCTTGAAACCATCTGGTTGCTCCATGAAAACTTCATCTGAAATGTAACCATTTAGAAAAGCATTCTTCACATCTAATTGACATAGCTTCCAACCTTTACATGTAGCAATAGCTATGAGAGTCCTTATATTTATCATCTTTGCCATAAGACTATAAGTATCATTATAATCTATACCATATGTTTGAGCATACCCTTTCACAGCAAGTCTAGCTTTATACCTAGACACACTCTTATTGACCTTCTAACGTCTCCACTCTTTGAAGTCCCTGGTTCTTCATATTCTGGATCAAACCTTGGCATCTCTTCATTATCAATTTAAGCATCAACAATCTCTTCATCATCAAGAATTTGAATCTTTGATTTCCACTTTCTTTTGGTGATGACTTCTTCATCACTTGCATGACTATTAATTATACCTACATACCAAGTACCTTTCTCATCAAATGTAACATCCTTTGACACAAGGAATTCCTTTGTGGATGGACTCCACAATCTATAACCCATCTGCTTATCATCATAACCAATGAACACATACTTATCATCTTTAGGTTCCAATTTATGCCTTAATTGAGATATAAATATGCATAAGACAAACATTCAAACACTTTGCAATGATCTAAGGTAGGTCTCTTACCCCACAATGCCTCATATGGTGTCATACCATTCAAGGCCTTACATGGAATTCTATTAACCAAATAAGTAGCTATATTCATAGCCTCAGCCCACAAATCATTAGGACAATTTTTCTCCTTCATCATTGACCTTGCAAACTCAACAAGAGTTCTATTTCTCCTTTCTACTACACCATTTTGTTGAGGGGAGTACCTGCAAGTAACTTCCCTTTTTATAGATGCGTTCTATAAGTAATCACTAAACTCATTAGAGAAATACTCTCCCCCTCCATCTGACCTTAGTCTCTTCAATTTTTGCTGTGTGATTCTCTCTGCATACACATGTTAATGTCTAAATGTATTGAACACCTCTGATTTATGTTTGATCACATATATAATGATCCATCTGGTAGCATCATCAACATAAATCACATAATATCTCAAACCATTAATGTTAAAGTCCTTTGATGGACCCTACACATCTATATGCACCAATTCAAGCTTCTTTGAATACATAAACCCTTTCTTACCATAAGTCTTCTTGTGAGCTTTACCCAATTGACATGCTTCACACTTGTATGTCATGTGTTGACCTACAATATTAGGCAATCCAAGCACTCAACCATTGTTAATCATATCCTTAATCCCTCTTTCATTGAAATGTCCAAGCCTTTTATGAAAAAGATCTAACTCAGAGCTCTTATGTTCTCCATAAGTGAACAAGACATGACCAACATTGCCTTGAATCTTCAATGTGAAGGGCCTTCCTTTCGTCTTCCCTGAAACAATTTGTTTTACCCATGGCTAGGGTCTTCAACATAAACTCCATCATTAGTGAACCTTACTTCATATCCTTTCTCTACAATCTGCCCTATACTTATCAAATTCTTTGGAATTGTAGGGACATACAAAACCTTGCTCAAAAGAGTACTTCCATCCTTGGCCTTTACTGATCCAATGGACTTCACATTGTGCTTTGTGTTATCACCTATTTGGACTATATGATTACTCACCTTATTCTCCAAATCAGTCATCAAAGCTATGTTGCCACTCAAGTGATTACTACACCTTGAGTCAATGTAGAAAACTCTTTGATCTTCACTTGCTCTTTCACATGTTGCATTCATAATTAAGGTTGAATCCTCTTTCTGATTTGAAGCATAATTGTAGTAGGTATTATTCTAGGATTGACTTTGAAAACCTCTTCCTGCATTTCTTCCAAAGCAACCTCTACTAGCTCTACCTCTGAAATTACTTCTTTGATTTCTACCACCTCTTCCTCTTGAATTAGAGTCCTGATTATATCCTCCACCATTCTGATTATTATACCAACATTGATGAGCTAAATGATTATCCTTACCACATATCCAACAAGCTTTGACACCATCTTTATTGCTTCTACCTCTTCCTCTTCCTTTGCCACCTCCTCTTCCTCTTAGGAAGTTAGCTTGACTCATAGTGCCTTCATCTTCATTCAATTGTTGCTTTCCTTTGTTAATTTTCTTCTTATCCTTTGAATATATTGCTTGACCTGTACTCTTATCAACATCACCTTTGATATCCTGCTCAAAGGTTAGCATATGTCCTAGCAATCGATTCAAATCACGAGTAAAATGATCTATTGACAATTCAGTGGATAGAATGAATGGCTTCCACTTCTCATCTCCTCTCAAACCTGTGAGAATTTGTCTTACCAATTTTTCCACTTGAATGTCTTCATCAACTGCTCCTAATGCATCTGCAATATCCTTCATCCTTGCTACATAATCAGAAATAGATTAAGAAGCCTTCTTCTTGAATGTAGTGAACTCTGCCCATAAAGATGCCTTTCTTGACTTTGTAGTGTTTTGGAAATGCTCCTCCAAAGCATTCCATATGGCACTTGCACTTTCAAGTCCTCTAATGTGAGGTAGCAAGTAATCATTGACTCCCATGTAGATAATGATCCTTGCTTGAGCATCCTTCTTCATCCATGTCTTCAAATCGGAGAGCTCTTCCCTAGTTGGAAAACTAGGATCCTTAAATTATAGTTTTTCTTCTTCACAGGTGATGTATCCTATCAAATCTTTGATCATAAGATGAGCCTCCATCCTCATTGACCAAGGAGGATAGTTTTCTCTTTCCAATTTCTCTATTTGAAGAGAATCTCCCATCCTTTCTTCACGTGTGAAATAAATTCTTCAAGCCTTGTGAATAATGAATGTACCTTTAATTCGAATATAGTTCATTTTGATCCTCTTAATAGCTTTCAAGCCTCATTCTCTAGCTTTCACTTTAAACTTTCACCTTTTCAATCTTCAAAGATTGATTTTTGTATATCTGCAATAGTCGAGGTCCTCCTTTTCTTCAAATCTAATTATTCTTGCTCTGATACCACTGATGGAAATGATTAATCTCCAAGAGAACAAGTTATCCTTGATGTTGGAGCACTCTATATCAAGAAAAACTCATAAACACAACCAATTTTGGAAATCTATTGCCAAATTATCAAGACTTGAGTCAACTGTGAAGAAACTCATTACACAAAAAAGTCTACTGCACTTAATTCACTCATTGATTGATCAAATGTGTAAATTTTTCAATGAAACTTTATACAAGGTGTCTCCTAAAGTTTTCACACCTTCTCCAAGTTACAGTCCTTCAAAACAATCATTAGATCGTGAGATTTCCTCCAAACAATGTACACATGTCTGAAACTGTTCTTCTGTGTAGTCGACTTTGACACCTGCAACTTCTAATGCATGGTTCTCTCAAAGTAGACCACCTTTATTTAAATGCTTTTAGCCATAAGTAGCTTACCTTTCAACTTAAAGAATGAGTGCTTATTCTCTCAAAACTTTACACTGTGGAGGGAGATCAGATCAAAACTCTGATCGTCGAGATTGTGCCTGTTTCAAAAGACACTTATCACTTCTTCACATACAAATGTTCCTACTTAAAATTCTCTTAGCTTGATTTCAATTAGACTTTCAAATCTTGACCATAGATGCATTAACTATGGAATTAGATATATACAAAAGGATTTATGAAATTACCAAACACAGAAGAAGAGATGGAGAAAAGATCGCGACACAGATTTTAGAAGTGTTCTTCTATTCTCATGGAAAACATGTGATTGATGAATCTCATACATTCATCATCTTCTTCTACTCATCTATCTTTGTTCTATATCTCTTCTCTCATATATGTCCTGACTCTGTACTAGTATATATAGGCATATATGTACAAACTCGTCACCATTACAAAGGCATAAGTGAACTAATTACAAGCTTAAGGTACATGTATATATATATAGGTCTTCATCTTCTGACCATGCACTCATCTTCAAGACTCAATTTTTTATCTTTGCTTTACTCTTTGACTTCAAAACTTGTCCAAATCATCACTTGTTGATTATGTTGGGTGTGTGTAGAAGTGCAAGAGACACACAAGAAGCACACACAAAGAGCACAAACGCAGCAAGACACACAGAGAAGATGATGGCGGGTATAGCTCTCTCTATTGAAGATGAGCTAAACTGAAATAAGAGCTGAATAATATCCCTAAGCACAAAGTGCCACCAGATATGAGAGTATCAAGTATGTGGTAACATGGGGAAAAAACCTCTAGCCAGCACTAGAGTAAAAAGTGCCCATGTATAGGGAAAAGGTTCACATCAAAGCTACTCGAGGAACACATAAGTGTAACAAACCCCCCTGAAGCGAATGATGTGAACACATATAGGGAGTGACAGATCAGCCCCCACAAGGTAATAAACCTAAAGCTTTGCGAAAAGCTTTAAATTTTTCCCATGGAAGAGCTTTGGTGAATATGTCTGCCACATTATCTTGTGTAGGCACATATACCAAATCAATATCTCCTGCATGAAGGTGCTCTCTCACATAGTGATAATGCATCTCAATATGTTTGGTCCGTGCATGAAACACTGGGTTTCGTGCAACAGCCAAAGCACTCTGACTATCAGTGAGAATATGCTTAGCAACATCAATCTCCATGCAAAGATCCATCAATAGGTGTCTTAACCATATACACTCCACTGTAGCTGTTAAAACTGCCCTGTACTCAACTTCACAACTCGATGTCACCACTGTAGGTTGCTTCTTACTCAACCAAGATATGCATGAGTCTCCAAGGAAAAAGCAATTACCACTAGTGCACACACGAGTATCATAACAACTGGCCCAATCACTATCTGTAAAAGCATGCAAGCATGACTGAATATCTCTTCCATAAAAGAGACCTAAGCTCAAAGTACCTCGAAGATATCTAAACACACGTTTCACCTCTTGCCAATGCTTAGTGCCAGGGCTATGCATGAATCAACTCAACTGGGAAACTTCATACTATATATCTGGCCTTGTGTTGCATGCATATATAAGACATCCCACAACTTGCTGATAAAGAGAAGTGTCAAATGCATCACTGGAATCCTCAACTGAGAACCTGAATCCTATCTCAACTGATGTGGAAATGGGCATGCGATCCTCAAAGTCAAAACGCTAAAGTAGTTTTTCAACATACTTTGCTTGATGCATAACAATTCCCCCCTCAACGGATACAAACAGGATGCCAAGATAGTAGCTCAAAAGACCAAGATAAGTGACATCAAAAGTATGTTGCAAATCAGCCATAAGAATGTCAAGTTTTGCATCACATGACCCAGTCAAGAGTATGTCATCAACATAAAGAACAAGCACTATAAGATCAGCCCCATTTTTGTGTACATAGAGTGTGCTTTCAATCGGACTACGTGTGAAGCCAAGAGCAATCAAGTGCTTATAGATTTTATCATACCATGCACGTGGAGCTTGCTTGAGACCATAGAAGGCTTTATGCAAGCGACAAACCATATGTTTTTTCCCTTTCATAGAAAATCCAAGAGGTTGCTTCACATAAACCTCTTCTTGCAAATCACCATTCACGAAGGCTGTTTTTATGTCCAACTGATGCACTTTCCAACCTCGTTGGGCAGCCAATGCAACCATGATACGAATGGTAGTCATGCGTGACATCGGTGCAAAAGTTTCCTCATATTCAATGCCATATTGTTGTGCATATCCTTTGGCAACCAATCTAGCTTTGTGGCGATCAATGCTACCATCAGATTTTCTCTTAATCTTGTAAACCCACTTTGTACTAATGGCATTCTTTCCTTTTGGTAATTCACATAACTCCCAAGTACCATTCCTATGTATGGAATCCATTTCTGATTGCATAGCACTCATCCATTGTGGATCGTCACATGCATCTTCAAAAGAAAGTGGCTCTTCATTACATGCTATAGCAATAAGAGAATAATCCACAAAACTACTTAATGCATGGTGAGAGCTTGATCTTGTTCTACCAAGTAAAGGTGCACTCAATTTGTTGTCCTGCAAAGTTTGTTTCAGCCACTTTGGCATAGATTGTGCACTCTTGATAGGCATGCATTCATTATGTAATACATCTTCAACATGTACATCATGCGTGGGATGAATTGCATGCTCATTTTCAGCCATATTTTGACTCAAATGTTCAGCCATATGTGGCTGGAAATTTCCAGCAGTTTTGACAACTTTTTGCTGAAATTTTTCAACCATGTTTGGATAGAAATTCTCTGCATTTTCAGCCCTATTCCGCTGGAATTTTTCAGCCCTTTGAGCCTGAGTTGGGTGGCCTACATGGCCATAGTCAAGCACACCATTTTGGAACAAAGGCATGATTGTATCGAACACATCTTGTGAGCTAACTGTGGGCTATTTTTTGCATTCGAGTAGAGGGAAAACTGAATTTTCAACAAATACCACATCTCGACTCACAATAATTGTGTTCGTCAATGGATGGTATAAACGATATCCCTTACTTTCAGCACTATAACCAACAAATATATATTTCTTTGCCTTATCATCAAGTTTGTGACGTTGTTGTGATGACACAAGAGCATATGCCAAACAACCAAACACACGCATATGACTAACCATAGGCTTATGACTATTCCAAGCCTCATAAGGAGTGATGAATCTCAATGCTTTTGTAGGGCATGGATTCAAAACATAATTTTCACACGTGATTGCTTCCATCCAAAACTTATTAGGAAGATGCTTTCCTTTAACTATACATCGTGCCATTTCAAGTAGATTTCTATTTTTACGCTTGGCAACACCATTTTGTTGAGTTGTATATGGCACTATACATTGGTGTGAAATACCTCTTTCACAAAGAAAAGCATTAAACTCATGTGACATGTATTCGCCACCACAATCGGTGCGTAGAGTCAAAAGCTTTTGTGAAGAAAATTTTCAGCCATAGCTAAAAATGCTTTGAAGCAAGAAAATGCCTCATTCTTTGCTTTCATAAGATACACCCATGTATGGAAAGTGGCATCATCAATGAAGGTAACAAAATATACATGCTTCCCAAAAGATGGAGTCTTGACGGGACCGCATACATCACTATGAACAAGCTCCAATTTTCTTGTCGTTTGTGTATGATTATCTTTTGGAAAAGAAGCACGATGCATTTTTCCAAGAATGCAACCTTCACATGCATTCTTTTCAATGGACTCAAGTGTAGGCAAATCAATAACCATGTCCTTCTTTTGCAATAGAGCAAACTATTGAAGTTCAGGTGACCAAAAGGAGCATGTCAAAGCTCCATTTCAGCCATGGAAGAAGTATGAGCAACCAAGGCATTCAAGGCAGCCCTCTTGTATGTATCCATGCAATACAAACCATTACATAATGTACCGGACATCATGATAACATCGCCATTGCTGAAATCATAAACCATACACTTATCATCAACAAAGTGTACATGAAGCCCAGCTTTGACAATCAACGGAACTGAAATTAAGTTCTTCTTGATACCGGGCACATACAATGCGTTTTTCAAGAGAAACACACCTCCATATGTAACCGTAAGCTCAATTTCTCCTACTCCAATGATAAGAGGCATTGTTTACGCACACCACATGTCCTCCTTTGGGTGCATCTTTCAAAGAGGCAAAAAATATTTTGCATGATGTTATGTGCTTTGAAGCACCACTATCAAAGAACCAATCCAAATCATCCTCACTCACAACCATACATTTAGAATGCAAAGAAGCATCATAATGACATGTAATAACACATGCCCAAAAATCTTGAGCCATGTTAGCTTCATCATTCTTTACATTTGCTGAATTTTCAGCAATAGACATGTCAGATTCCTTCTTCTTTTCATTGCGTTTAGTAAGCTCTCTACACTCATCAATAGTATGACCAGCCTTTTGACAATATTTGCATCTCTTCTTCTTTTGCAAATCACCATCATTAGACGAGTGAGTGGAAGAGAAAGATTGAGGGTTTGGTTTTGATGCACCCAAAGCTAAACCATACTTGCTTTTCCCCTTTTGTGAGATAGCAAGTGCTTGTATTCCCTCAATCAAACCACGCCTATTCACTCTAGATTGCTCTTCTTGCAAAAGAAGAGACACAACCTCATCAAAATCATACATATTAGGATTTCCTTTTGCAACCAAATGGAGTGTAGTAGCAAAGCTTTGAAAAGATTCCAGTAATCCTTTCAACAATGTAGAAATGAGTGATGCATCCAAAATAATCTCATCTATGTTTGCCAATTGCTCTTTCAAGTCCTTGATGCGAGTCACATACACATCCACCAACTCATTTTCAGCCATACATACATCCTCAAGTTGCTTCCTCAAGTATGCAACACGTGCTTCATTACGCGCGGCATACAAAGAAGTAAGAGTGTCCCATGCGTGTCTCGATGTAGAACATGATCAAATGTGTGGAATTATATGACGCTTCATTAAAAGCACAATCAAAGCATGAGCTTGAGCATCTTTTCCATCCCATCTAAGCTTCTCCTGTGTAGGTGGGGAAGGAGAAACCACTGTACTCGAAGAAGAAGCTCCATCTGTGACAGTAGACTGTGAAGTAGAAGCAACTGCCAGTCTTCGATCTACATCAGCTACTATGTTCCAAAGCTGTTTTGCAGCAAGAACATGATTCATCATGTAAGACCACATCGGATAGTTGGTCCCATCAATCTTATCTTCATCTTGAAGCATGCCAAACAAGTCATTGCTGCCCACCATTTCACTAAGGAACAAGAATGTGACAAAATCCTTATTTCGACAAAAGCTAAAATGAGTGCTAAAATTTCAGCTCACAAACCGTCACTCTGATGGCGATTCTAACTGCACGAATAGCTTCAAAATGGGGGTAATGAGTAAACTTCAGTCTAGTGAGCCTCGAATCAAAAGGTGATTATATCTACCACTTGTGGAATCTAGTGGGAAGTCGTAAGTAATGGTGGAGAAGGCACATGTAAAAGGTGACTCAAGCACTTTAGTTATAAAAAATGATGAGGGTTGCTTATTTAAAATTAGCTCCATCTACTCTAGAGGTCACAATTATTCCCCAAATCTATATAATGGTAGGTTGGGTTGAGAATCAGAGGTCATTCTCTTGCATGCATAGAGGCTAGGTTCTAGTGGTTCTTATAGTCCGACCTTAAAGGAGGCTTTGATCTTCATAAAGAAAAACTTGATAGATGCTATATTTATCAAGATATTACCAACTTCTTTGGTTCTCTTATGATGTTCCTCTATGGGAACATTGTGGTCTCATATCAATTTACTAACTTGGCTTCCTTCTCAGCCTCCACATTAAGGAAGAAGGCTTCACGGTTTGATGTGGACCCTTCAATTTTTATGTTGACTTTCATCTGCAAAGAGGTTTCCGAGGTATGGTCTCAAGCTTCCCATTACATGGCCTTGCCAACTAAGTGATGGATTCAATCAGTTATGGTTACTTAGAATAAGTTTTGCCAAGAAAAATATGAGACCCAGATGATAAGGAAAGAAACAAGGGAAAGACAATATACAGGAGACTCTCCAAGCTTGAAGAAGAAGCCAAAAAAGGAAAGATGCATCTTCAAAAAGATGTTATCAAAATGAGGTGTAACCTTTCACAGGAAGAAGAAATTCAATAAGAGACCATACATCTTCTTCAAAGACTGTTGCTAAGACAAAATGGATAAACCAACCAAAGAAATGCGTAGAATATTAAAGAATAACTAGGACAAGCAAAGCCTTCCTAATATGATCAACAAGGAAGGTATTGAATGTAAGTCAGGAAAGGAAGTTCATGATCACATAGTGTAGCACTTTAAGACCTCCTCCACATGGCACACCTTCACATTAGAGAAGGGAATGTATGGCCTATATCTTGAGGGTTATATTCAAGATGATCTTTCTTGTTGCATCCTATTGCTTGAAGAAACCTTTTTCCATTGATAAAATCAAGAATGGGAATGAGTCCCTTACCACATGTAACAAGCCTAGTCTCGATGGGCTCACTATTGAATTTTTCAAAGCCTCTAAAGACTCTATTGTTGGTGCTATAAGTGTTGTGCGGAAAGAAGCATTTATATTCATAGTGCTTCAAGCATGTTTGAAGAATGGAGTCATCAAATTGGTACACAAGAAAAACAACAAGAATAGAATACAAAATTGGAGAGTAATCATTATGATTCAAACTAAGATACAAGGTCATAGCCAAGGTCCTCGTTATTTGATTTATTAATTACCTTTGTGATTGGCTAAGAAATGAACCAAAAGGTTTCATCAAAATAAGGTCCACTTTAGATGCCATTGTGGACATTTGGAAGGATTTGAGTATGCAATGGATTCTAACCAAAGTGTGGTGCTTCTCAAGATCGACTTTGATAAGGCATATGAAAAACTTGAATGAAACTTCATCTTACAAGTTCTCAATGATGTGGGATTCAATCCTAGGTTTATGAGAATGGTGGCATCTCTTTTTGGAAATGCCTTAGCCTACTTTAATATCAATGTTAGTCTTCTCGACCCCATTAAGCTCAAAAGGTCAATTAGACATGGTTTCCCTCTGGCTCCTCTACTATAAGTTATTGTGTTGTGGATGGTCAACTATCTCATTGCAAATCAGGTTAAGTCCAGAAATAACAGAGCACTCTACTTCCCCAGAGGCAAGACCAAATTGTGCTAAGAATTTTTGCTAACAACACTAATCCCTTTATCCATAATGAGGTAGGATGTCATCATATTTTGGTCTTGCTTGGATATTTTCTATGCTATTTTATGCTCCAAAATTAACCACTCCAAGATTGCATTCAAAACCACCTCTCAATTGCCTCCCCAATTGCTATGCAACCAAGGGTGCTAGGAGATCATTTATAGCTCAGTGGTCAAATGTCTTGGTGTTTCTTTGGGTTTGGTGTCGATGAGCCAAAAGTGGGATTGGGTTCTTAGCACTCTAGACTCAAAAGTAAGGTATGCAATTGAATGTCACAGATAGAGCGATGGTGGTCAATGCTTTCCTCATTTCCTCCATCATCTATTTCTTGCCTAATAGAGACGGACAAACACAAAGTTGACAAAAATGGAAAGAATCCATAGAAATTTTATGTGTACTAGTGATCCCCAATCAAAGAGGAATGCCTAAAATTGAATGGTACGTATGCACTTGCCCCAAGGAGGGGGGCTCAATATTCTAGATTGGAAGCTAGAGTGGAAGAACCTATGGAACCAACCCAAGAGAAAGAGGATAAGATTTGAGGATATTGCCCATAGACGTAGAACTGACTATATGAGGATTGGTGCCTCTTAAGGCAAAGGATGAACACTTGGTGGGATTCGGAGAGTTGCCTTCTTATCGGCCAGGAAGGTCCTAATTTGAAATGTATTAGACAGAAAATTGATAACAAGATTGAGTATGTCTCAAGAATTAAGCTACCTCGAGATTTCTTCCAAGATCTCAATAGCAAATTCTGCTTTACTTTGTCATGGATCTTATGGAATCTCAAATTTAATGATATCTAGCATCCTCTAGTGGAACATAATAAAGCTAACCCTCCATGGAAAGTTCTCCATAGGGGAATCTGGACCAACATGAAAGCTACTGAAATTTTTGAAGCTACGCCTTGGTGTAAAGGTTGCATCGTGAACAAGAAGACTTAGTGCACCTCTTCTTTTCATACCCAACAAGTGCCATTGTCTAGAGGAGAGTAGACGAGCATCTTAAGTTTGATTGGTAGATCAATTGGAAACAAGCCCTACTTGGGGAGGTGGTTGGTTATTCCTCTTCCCTATGGAACGCGATCAGAGGCGAGGTCGTCTAGATATTTGGAGAGAGCATTGTTGTACAAACTTTGACAACCCATATGAAGAACTTTTCACTGAGTCCTCCCTAGACATTTGGGCTAGAAGGACCAGATACTCCAAAAGCTCTGGCCTTCAAGCATTATAGAGTCTTTGGAAGTAAGAATGACAAGCTAAAAAGAAAATGGCTCCCGCATGAAGGAGACCAAGCTATCATAAAGCTTCTTAGTGTCTCCAAGTAGATTTTCCCTTTAGCCAAGCGATGAGTGCTATGGCCTTCTTTGTATCTCCCTTTTTTCTCTCGTACTCTCTCCTTTGTTAATATATTTTCAGATGGGTTCAAAAAAAGGTATCATGGTAATTCTTAGAATAATGTCTTGAAATGTCAAGCATGCATTCAACCTACCAAAAATTTGCTTCTTACCCTAAAAGAAATGTCTTCCTTTATTGTAATATCGATGTGTTTTTCTTTGCAATATCTATGTGGTACCATAGGCCTAATCCTTGCTCTTTATTTCAACAATTTGATATGAGAGAAAAAGTGTTTGGCTACGTATGGTAGCCATGGAAGCCGTTTCCTAAACAATAAGACCCTTTGACATAGTAAACGTCTCACTTTCTAAGTTTGAATGCTCTACAAACGACTGTGTCAAAGGGTCAAGCGTGATGGTAGTTACAGGATCTATGGCTACCTGTACATCCATGGTAGTGATTGGATTGGGCTCAAGGGCTCTTACTTTTGATGTTATTGATAGGGGTGAATAGGGAGGAGTTTGGAATGTGGTTTCAATGGTTTGACTAATGGTCTTTAGAGTGGTCAAATGGACATAAGATATTGGAGTTGATGTAGGAATGGGGGTGGATGTCATAGGTATTTGTATTCTTACCTGATCGAGGGAGCATCAGAGCTCGACATTCATCATATTGTATGCTCTACTTCTTTAGCATGTGCTCAATTGCTTCAACTATGTTGATTGTTTTGGATAGAGCACACAAAGAATCGACAAGTTGTCGGTCCATATCATCTGCCTCAGATAGTTTTTATGGAAGGATGTTGCTTAGATAGGCGGCTACATGCATGAATATCTTCCATTATCTTTTGTCATCTCTTTAGACTCACTCTATATACACGCTCTCCTTCTTCTTTCTCATCACTTTCAAGCCTATCCTCTCCTTGGGACTGTGGCCAATGTTGTTCTTCCTCCCCATCAAACATGTCATACATCTTTGGTGCATTGTCCTTCACCATGCCTTACTAATTGTCCTATTTTTTCTTGATTCTCTTCTTCTTCAAACCCGAATTCCACACCTGAGAGTGGAATCCCTTGCAAGAACTATTCAAAATTGAAAGTGTCATATCTTCAAGGCCTTCAGTTACTAGAAACTCGGATTTAGGTGGAAGGGCTGTGGTCAATTGTTGTGTTGTGGTAATTGCACTAGTAGGGGTTGTTGCTTGAACTTCTATGGGTCCAAGGAGTCAAATTGTGAAAGGAGGGATATTGGTTTGGTTCTTGGAGATACTTCATGGGTTGTGCTGTAGCCCAAGGATGAGCACCACCTCCTTTACTTGTCAATCCGTGGATACATGAGGAGGATATGAAGATCCGGAGCAATTTTGGCAAGAAAATGTGAGAGACAACAATGGAAGATTTTATTCTCAATAACTCGATCACGCTCTTCAAGAAGCTCTTTCTCTAACTTGCTGACCTAAAAAATGCTAACCTCAACTAACTAACTTCAAAAATGAGCTCTTTAGCTCTTTGTATAGTTTTTTTTACTAGTTTTGACCCGCTATAGACCTAGTGTTTGGCCTAGTTAAAAATTAGGTTCCATGGATTATCGGAGGGCTCAAATGAAGTCTAAATATCATGAAAATTGGTATGTAGATACTTCTAATACTCTTCAAGCTTGAGGACTCCTTGGCTTGAACAAAATGAGTTGCAAAAATGTGAAATGATCTTTAAAATGGTTTTCAGTGATCAAAATCACTATTTTTATAGGGGTTTCTTGTGAAAATTTGACATATAAGTTTTGGGGCTCCTTGCATGCTCCTCCTTCTTGTGTGTCCACTTCTTTGATGCGTTCCCATGCCTTGTGCTTGACCTTGATTGTCAACAATCTGGATCCACTCCTTTCAAGCCCTTTTAATCACAAGCAAACACATATCTATAATCTCTTAGTATATTTATTAGTTCTTATTCTTCTTCCTCATGCATGTTGTGTCCTATATATGTTCATCTCTCTTCTCTGTCTTCTATTTTCACTACTACTTTTTTGGTTTGTTTCTCATTATCATATGCTTCTCCCATGTGGGCTTCTTTCAGCAACACTTTAAGTTGATACTTAGCGCAATAAATGGCAACAAGAGTTTGCATCTACTACAAAAGATGAAGGCTCTATTATAGCGCATTTCAAGAGTTGGAATCTACTATAATAGAGATTAGCAAGAGTTGGGCTCTATTTTATCAAATAACAAAGACCATCACACTTTTAACTAAACTTTTTAGATAATCACACAATCATTCACATCAAATGTCATGGGCCAGACTAGGCATACATAGTTTCCTTTTTAGGTCGAAGAAATCAAAACAAACACATTCGACTCATTGCATGCAAATTCATGTGACACTTTAATAAATTTATGGCCAAGTTTCTAGGGCTTCCTGAGGGAAAATTAATTTTTGTACATTTGTGGTGAAAGGTCAAATGTTTTCTTGCATGTTTATAAACAAAGATTTATAGAACCAATTGTTCATGCCCTTAGAATCTAGGCCAATGATTGGCATGCCTCAATGTCAAGTTATGTATCAATATTTTGGATCAAATTTCTTCAAGAAGGATTGTGATCGCAAAAGTGATAAAGGGGTATTTGGAAGCTTAAGCTAATATGGATGAAGCCACAATTTTACTTAGATCCAAAAGCAACTCTTGATAGGACAATTTCAAGGAAAAAAATAAGCCTCCTAAGAATTCACCATCATGATTGCATGATGAATTTGATGTTGCAGTTTTGATTGATGATGAGTAATAGGAAGAAATTACAATCTCTTATGGGATGAGTGGCTATGAACATAGAATGGGTGATATTGATTCTAGCGGAGTAACTTAAGAAGTTTGATGCAAGTATCAAGGTTGAAACTTTGGTTTTCCTTCATAAAAGAAACTACTCAAACTTGCTTTTAGCTTACCTTTTGTGCTCTTTTTGGGTCTAGCATGCATAGCCATTGGTTTTTCCACAAATAGTTTTGGGTAGCACTTTCTTAATGCATGTGATGCAAAAACTACCCAACAATGCTAATGATAAATGATGAGGAGTGACTATAATAGGATCAACAAGCATTGTCGATTGTGATAAGTTATATAATTAGAACGAAGGCTTATCATACACAATACTTGGATAAAGGATCATTAAGTGACCTCAATCAATGATCAATGACCTCAATCAACTATTGAACCTAGTGAGATTCTGGTGTAAGGATCTATTGACTCTGATGGTATATGAATTGAGGATTTATCACCCCTCATTGGATTTGGTGTAAGGATTTTCCAACTTTGATTGTATGTGGATTAGGGATTCATCAACCTTGACGGTATATGGATACAATAGATTATCATCAAATTCATATTCAATGATCATGCAAATCTTTATTGACTCAAACTTCTATTACATCCCTTTCTTCATCTACTATTCATGTGCATATTTACACTAAAGGTGACAAGCCCTATTGAACAAATGTTCTCTTGGAAACCTATAGCTTGGAAGAATTCATTTTTTGTGGAAATCTATGAAGTCAATCATTGTAGCTCAGTGATGAGTAGCACCTCCTTTAATGTCAATCCGGGAAGACGTGAGGATGGTATGAAGACCTCGAGCAAGTGGCGGCACAAGTGCGTGAGTGAGAAGCACACAAGCATGCACACACATACACACACACGCGCACACACGGCAAGACAAAGAGGGAGAATCAATGGAGTGCTTTAGATTACTTTCAAATGCTCTTACAAGTTCGTTTCAATTACAATCTACCCCAAAAATGAGCTCTCTAGCTCTTTTTATAGTTTTTGACTAGCTTTTGGCCCTGTCCAGACCTAGTGTCCGGCCTAGTTAAAAATTAGGTTCCAGGGCTTATTTGGGGGTTCAAACGAGATCTAAAAATTATGAGAATTGGTACGCAACTACTTCTAAGGCTCCTCAAGCTCAAGGACTCCTTGGCTTGCACAAAATGGAGCTACAAAAATGTGAAATGAGATTTACAATGATTATTAGTGATAAAAATCACTGTTGTTGTAGGGATTTCTTCTAGTGATCTGCCATACATATCTTCAAGCTCCCTACTTGCTCTTCTTCCCTGCATGTCCATCTCTCTGATTTGCATTAATGTCTTGAAAAAATATTGGCCTACTTGCCAGATCTTCTTTGACTGCCCTGTTTGCTTGTGCTGTCCCTTCGCTCGCTTGTGCTGTCCCTTCGCTCTGACTCCCTTCTTTGACTTTCACGTCTTGTAGTTCCTGATGTACCAAGGCTACTGCCAACACCCCCCCCACTCTCGCGTCTGTCGCCCCTGACAGACCCTTGTCTAGCTGCTTTTTGTACGTAGTATTGTACAACATCGGCGGCGAGGTGGTGTTCTTCTAACCTGAGTCCCCTTGCTAGATCTGTCAGCAATGCATCCCAATTGACTGGCCCTGGGACATCGGGATGTGGCACCCGTAACTGCTCGGAGTGAATGGTTCGCTCCACAGCAAATAAATGGAGGAGATGTGAGGGTCTGGGTACAAATATTTCTGAGTGGTATTCCCAGAACCCTGTTATGAACATCTCCTCGAATGTTTGTTTAAAGCAGGCTGGGAGGTATTTTATTCTGGCGTGCCAAGCGTATATCACCTCTATGGAAGGAGTGGTGCTCATGTCATAAACTAAATCTTGGTTTCCTGTAAGGAATCCGACGCCTGAGAAGTGTGGGTCCTTGATATTCTTGAATGTCCTGAATGTAATAAGCATTAACTCAAAAATTTTCATGCACATCTGGGCCATTACATCAGGGGTATTCTTTAATCGGATGCTCCAGTGCCGTATAGTGGAAATCATGTAATTGACGGTGGGAGGCCCTTGAGGGGGTGCTAGATAGACATAGTTTAACCATTTGGCGCATCCCTTGATATTCTTGACTGCAATGGTGAACTCTGGCCATGTGCGTCTGCGGAGTACAGGAACATAACAAGGGTTATATTTAATAAAAAGAGGCATATTCGTCCAGGTGCGAACCATCTCCGGATAGGTTTCGAGGAGTCGGATCCTCCAAGTGGGTTGATGAATGGATCCTTTTTTAGCACTCTCTGGGATGTCATCTGGCCCAAATTGTGTAGCAAACGTTGGAGGTTTGCCACATCTATGTTGGATTTCTGCATTGTAGTCCGCCAGAAGTATACAATATGGCACGTATTGATCATCATTGGTTCCGATCCATCTATGGTGGGACATGCTGCGGAAGTATTCTGATTTAATAATAGTGTCCTCTATCTTTGCCATAGATTGGATTTGAACTGCCACTCGATCTTCGTGAGTTGATGCCGTTTTCTCTAGTGTTTGGAGCCACTCAGGTACTTCGATTTCTAGCGTATCCATTCCTTCTGCGGTTTGCTCACCACCTGGCATTGGCATAGGAACGTAAGGTTCCTCATATGTCTCATCTACCTCGATGGGTACCAAATCCTCGGGTTCTGGTTCGACAACTGGAGAGGGTTGCCTTTCATGTGTGAGTAATCTTGCCTGTAATTCGGCCACCTGCTCTTTCAATGCCTTGACTTCCTCTGAAGTCGTGGTCGTTTCTGTGACTTTGGGTGCTGTCTGTTGCTCTTGGAGTTGATTGCGCAGCGCATCCCGTTCCCTTTCCAAGTCATCATGAGCTTCTAATAGATCTGCATAGCTGTCCAAGATGGTCTTCATTGTCTCTGAGGGCACAGCTTTAAACTGCTCTGGATCAATTTCGTGTGGAGAGCCTTCCATTGCAGCTTCTAGATTTGCTTCGTTTTGCTGCTGCAATCTCTTGTTTTCCTCAAGGGCGGCCGCCATGTGTTTTCTGAGAAGTGCCAGGTTACGCCGGACTTTGAGATTATCTGCTTGGTATACCTCGAGCAAAGCTTCTAGTTGTTTGGCACCTGATTCTGTTGATGGTTGGGGTGCCGCCAATAATGTTTGGTGAGCTTGCTCAAGCGTCGTGTAACGTTGATTCAGTTCTGCATTTTCTGTGTGTAGAATGTGAAACTGTCTTTGTAAGTTTTGATGGTGCGTTTCCAGTTGCTTATATCGGTTGTCCAAAGCTTTGTACTCATGCTGGAGCTGGTATACACATTGGTTTAATGCAAAAAATATGTTATTTACATTAAATAATGCTGGGAAAGGTGAAGATGCAGGGGGAATGGGGGCGGGAATGGGAGAGGTGGATGCTGTGGATGTAAGTGGAGATGTGGGTGGAGGGGGTATGGGTGATGAAGGTGGCATGGGGGGAGGGAGCGGTGCTGTGGCAGGTGATGTTTCCATCGTGTCAACTGTTTGAGTGACTGTGTAGATGGGAATCGTTGGTGGAGTGGATGTGACATCGGTGAACAGGGTGGTGAAGGTGGGCATGGTGACTCCCCCGAATTGGATTCCCGGGGAGAGTGGGATGCCCATGACAACGGTAGTGGTAGTGGATGTGGTAGTGTCAGTGTCCTGTGGTGGAGTGAATTGTGTAGTGTGAGGTGGGGATGGGGGTGACAACGGTGCTTCCTGATATTCTTCTGCTTGCGCTGCCTCGCCTGGTGCTGATGTATCGATGTGAATTTGCTTCCCGGACCTCCTGGGACGAACGGGAACTCTTTTTTCAAACCTGTGGATGTAGGCCATTGCCTCATGAATGGCTTCGTCCAGTCCTACAGCGTCGGCATGAAGGTTCATGGACTCAATGAACAACTCGTCCACACCTTCCTCCACTAGTAAGTCGTTCATGAGTCTTTTGCCCTGTTCTAGAGACATCTTATGCTGTTCCTGAACCAGTCGCATGGTTCGATATAGTCTCTTGATTTGTGCAGAATATGCTGGGGCACTTGCTAACTCGGAGAGTTCGTCATATTCTTGATGTTGTTCTTCGTCGGCTTCTTCTTCGTCTCCTCCTGCCTCTTGGTCATCTACATCGACTTCTACAGTTTGTGGTTGGGTGGGTGCCGATGTTGTTTGGGGTCGCGGTTCCTGAGCTCGCGCTGCTTCGGCTTCGAGGTTAGAGTCATAGATTAATCTGGCAATCTCTTCATCCGTGAGGTCCTCAAGAGTAAATCCCTGCGGAAATTCCAAATCGGATGGAATGGGTGGAAACACCAGATTAGGCCCCTCCGTGCTTGGTCGTGGTAACCGGATTGTAAATGGCCTAACTCGTCGTGTCTGGGGAGGGGTGACTTCTGGTGTAGCGGTAGCTCCCCTTGGTTGGGCACAGGGTAGTTGGACTCCCCCCCTCATCTTCTTTGATGGGGGACCTGCTGCTGATAGTCTTCTTTGGAATTCTTGGACTCGGGACCATACGAGTGCCCGCTGAACAGGCACATCATAAGCTAAGCATCTGTAGATTATTCTGGTCAAAGCACAACACCCGTGGAGCACGTTCTTCTGTTTCTTGTTCCACCTTTGATGTGCTAGGTGGATCTGGTCTATGATCCAGTGTGGCACATTGATGGGCAGGCTTTCGGTTTCTGCTAGATATAAACTGAACCATATTTTTTTCGGGGGCATTGTGAATCGTTCTTGGGCGGGAAACGCAAAGTGTTGCATGATGGTTCGCAGGTGAAGCGCAATGGTAGGTGTCATGGCTACCATATCCTTCAACTTATTCAAATCCTTATGCTTCATTCGACCTGGGACCATGGTTTCCTTTTCTGTGGGGATGTGCATGCCATACATAGCCAACGCTTCTCTTACCAGATTGAGGGTCAACTTGAATCTTTTGAGCTCATTACCCGGCAGCAGTGATGGCAACACAAAGGTGCTGTCGCCGCCCTTGACTCTGCTTGGCGTGATTGTACTGATCAGATATGAACATCGTAAAAAATCCGGCTTTGGTATGTGGGTCCTGAAATAACTTTCCACACCTGCTTTGACCCAAACTGATCTCATGACTTCAGCATTTTGGTAGCTTTCAAATTCGCGTGTGAAAAAGTGGTATCGACCCCATTTGCCATTGAACTCCAATTCTGCTTCCCAGAAGTAGGTTCCATCGCCCAGTGGTCCAGCAACATCACTGAACCAATGCGCATGCTTACCTACTTGAGAAGTGTGTCCTTGAGGAGGATCCTGGATGGGGAGCACATGCACTTCTTGAAGCTCTTGCGGTCTTGCAGTGAGACGTGGCTCAAGGAGAAGTGTTTCTATGTCCACGATTTGGGGACCAGATCCGGCTTGAGAGCTGGTACCTGCTTCTGCCATGGCCCTGTTTGCGGATTGGTTCTGTGAGAATATAGAACCAAGTGTTAACATTGTAATGGACAAAATAAATACGTTGTTGTCCCCGTTACAACATTAACATAAGGTAGAGGGTGAGTTAGTGGTTAGTAAGTGTATGAAGACAGTGTGTGTAGTTAGTGATTGTGTTGTCCTAGGAAACTATTGCAGTTAGTAAGTGGGTTATGAATTTACACATTGGGGTCGGGGGGGTTTATTACAGGCCCTAGGCTGCCAAATGCAGTAAATGGGCTTTGCCTTCGGTTTCGGAGAGTCTCTACAGAGCCTTCTCGGTGTCGTGGTTTGCAGATGAGGCCTTTTTGGGACCCATTTACAATTGATTACATGTACGCTCTTGGGTTTTGGTGTGTACATGAGTGTCGAGAACGAGTGAAATCTGGCAGTATGCGTCGCTGCGTTATGCTGTTTAAGTTGTGGCCTCAGCGTAGCTACTTGTGCCATCAAGCAAGCCTTAGGCACCCAAATTTGTCTTGATTGTGGGCTTGCCTTCATCGACTTCTTGGGCACCCAAATAGATTTTACTTTAGCAGAAGAATTTCTGAAAGACTTCTTATTAGCGTTGCGTTGTTGGTCACTAATAAGAGGCTTTGCCCCTGTAGTTGACGGTGGTGCAACTGGTCGTTCGCCTTTCCGCACCCATACCTGATCTATTTGCTGGGCTGTTCTGCTGCGCAGGTACTTTTGATCTCTGACATAGGTAGTACCCTGCTTCTTCTGCCTTTGATCCACCTTGGGTTGTGGCCTCTTTCTAGCCTTTGGAAAAGAAGGGAGTTCCGTTGCATTCCTGACTCCTTTTTTGCGAATATCGTTCCTCTGCAACACATAGTTTTGGACAAGAACAGCATGGTCATCTTCATGTGTACCCCTGGAAGGACCAGGGGTCTGTGCCTTTCCTAGTTCCTTGAGTGCTCGATTGTCTAATTCTACTGTAACTCGACTATGATTGACCCAAACCTGGAGAAGTCCACTTCTTAGGTTTAGATTGACTGCTTGGTCATAAATCCAATCTTGACCCAGGACAAGAGGCTCAGTGAGATCCTCATCCTGACACACTAGTACTTTAACTGTCATTGCTTCATCATGAATGTAGAGGGGAAGTTCCACCTCGCCCATGCAAGGGGTTTCCACTCCTCCCAATCCTATGAGGTATGCTTCCACAGGTTGGACAGTTAACTGTAACTCTTGACAGTAAGACATTCTAACAGCACTAGTGGCTGCACCTGAGTCAATCAAGGCTCTTACAGTCCTTGCACTTTTTCCTTGTCCGATATCTAGGGTTACGAAAGGACGTCGATCAGTTATCCTAGGTGAGCTGGTTCCTGCGACTTCACACATTGCCACATGATATCCTTGATCTGCATAGTCATTTGTCCTAGGCTGCTCTCTGCCTTGCCTACGTAATTTCATCCTTCTAATGCGTTCTAAAGCTTCTGCCTGAGCTTCTTCTCGCACTCGCTTTTCTTCCTCTTTGCGTTTCTTAGCAGTATTGAGTCGGCTCAGCATTTCTTCTGTGAGGGGTTCCTGGTACAACTTGACTCTGCAACCGCTAATATAATTTGGGAGCACATCACCCTCTAATGTGGCCAATTGTACCGCTCCGCTTGTGGAGATCCTATTGATGATCATAGGTCCGTAGCCTCTCTTTTCTAGCTTCCTCGCATGTTGTTTTAGTGTATAGACTAAGACTAGATCTCCTGTTTTCAGGCCTTTATCCTTCACATGGGCATCGAAATATGCCTTCTGTCTCTTCTTGGCGGCATATATTCCCGCAGCGGCTCTTAGTCTTGTTTCCCCTAATCGTTCAAGGTCAAAGATCCTAGAGGAGAGTTCGTGACCTGTCCATTCGTGTTCTTGTGCTACTCTCAATGTAGGGATTAGGAAGTCCAAGGGTAGCACAGCGTTTTGGCCGAATACCATCTGAAAGGGGGTGGCTTGGAGTACCGTTTTGTAGGCAACTCGGTATGCCCAAACAGCATGGTGTAGCTGTTTGTCCCAATCAGAGCGTTTAGTGTTCACTAATTTCGTCAGTACATTGCATAGAATCTTATTAGTGCTCTCAGCTTGTCCATTAGCTTGAGGGTGATAAGGGGCAGACTTCTTGTGTATTACCAAGAATTCTTGGAGTAGATTTTCAATCACTTCGTTCAAGAAATGAGTGCCTCTATCACTTACAAGCTCTATGGGTAGTCCATATCTCGTGAATACATTCTCAAACAAGAATTTGGCAGTTGTTTGGGCATCGTTCTTGGTTGTAGCTTTTACCTCTACCCACTTGGTGAGATAATCTGTTGCCACAATGACGTATTCCGCATGAGAACCTTTCGCTGGGGGATTAATAGGACCTACGAAGTCTATCCCCCACTTAGAGAATGCACGTCCACCCATCATAGGTTTCAGTGGCATCTCATCTTTGCGTATAGGATACTGAGTCCTTTGACAGATATCACACCGTTTCACATAGGTATGTGCATCCATGTGAAGTGTAGGCCACCAAAAGCCCGCAAATAGTATTGCCTTGATTACCCGATCTGGTCCAAAATGTCCTCCTGCTACACCTTGGTGAGCAGTTTCTAAAATCTTCAGATACCCACTTTCATGGACACACAGTCTCAGGTAACCATCCTTACCGCGCTTATATAGATTATCACCTATGAGTGAATAATCCAGGGCTTCTTGTTCTAAACTCCTTTTCCTAGCTAGAGTCATGTCTAGGGGGAATGTGTTTGTCCGCAAGAATGATACCAGAGGTTCACTCCAATCTGGCACAATGGATACTTGATAGAGAGTGGCATGTTCCACAGGTGGTTTAGTGCAACAGATTGGGCATTCCTTGCACAACTTCTGGACATCCGCTTCCATAGTGGGCCAGTGCACTCCGAATCTCTTTAGAGTCTGTAAAGTTCGTTGTTTTGAATGGTGTTGCTCTAATGCACCTACATGTGCTAATTGCAACCATTTAGCGTACTCATCCTCTTCTACGCAACAAGCCAAGATCCCTTGATCTGTGTGCTTGTACATGCTTCCTGCCATGATGTGGTATTTTTGGGCTTTTACAACCTCTCTGTTCCGTGTGTTTACCACAGGATGGTTAGGCCCGTATGTCAATACTGGTACCAATGGCTTAGCCCACTGCGGTACAACTTCCAAATTAAACAAGTAAGCATCAGGAAGGTCATCTGACACTCCTTGTGGGGCTTCTCCAGATGTGAGTCTAGAGAGATGGTCTGCTCGTAAGTGAGTCCTGCCTTTCCTTACCACAACCTCGAAGTCGTATTCCATTAGTAAGAGAAACCATCTTACTAATCTACCTGTATTGCATGGCTTGTTTACTAAGTACAACAATGCCTGATGGTCCGTAAAAAATTTAAACTTATTTGCAAGCAAATAGTGCCTAAATTTCTTGACTGCATATACCATGCCTAATCCTTCTCGCTCTGTAGTGGTGTAATTCCGTTCAGCCGCATTCAATTGTCTACTGGCATAGGCAATTGGAAGATCCATATTACCTTCACCAGTAGGTTGTGCAAGCACACATCCAATAGCGTAATTGGATGCATCAACATGAACATGGAATGGCTTATTCCAATCTGGTGTGGTCAAGATTGGTGCTGAACATAATCTTCGTTTAAGTTCTTGGAAGGAATTCTCACATTCATCCGTCCACTCAAAGTTTGTCAAGAGTCCGTACATGGGCTTTGCGATGACAGCATACATGTGGATGAAACGTCGGTAATACCCACAATGCCCCATGAAAGCTTGTACTTCCTTGACATTCTTTGGCCTAGGTAGCTCTGCTATGGCTCGCACTTTCTCTTCGTCAGTAGATATGCCATTCTTTGACACTATGTGTCCTAGAATCTTGCCTTGCCTGACCATAAAAACGCACTTTTCTGGGTTCAGGCAGACTTGGTACTCTCTACATTTGTCAAAGATTTGCCTGAGTTCCGGAATATGGGTTTGTCTAACATTGGAATGAGCGCAAAGGTCATCAACATAGACTTCTAAACTCTTCCTCAAGAACTCCTTAAACACATGGCACATCAGCCTCTGGAAGGTAGCTGGTGCATTGGTAAGCCCAAATGGCATTACTCTAAAAGCAAAAATGCCCCATTCTGTGGCAAAGGCTGTCTTATGCTGATCCTCTGGAGCTATGGCTACTTGATTGTAGCCCGAAAATCCATCAAGGAAGCTGTACACTTCCTTGCCTGCCACTCTTTCTAAGAGATGCTCTGTGATGGGAAGCGGATAGTTATCTCGAATCGTGGCGGCATTAACCTTTTTCAGGTTAATGCACACACGCAGCTTGCCATTCTTCTTGGGCACCACTACGATGGGGGATACCCATTCGGTGTGCTCAATTTCGTAGATAAATCCAGCTTCAACCAATCTATCTATCTCTTCCTTGATCTTAGCAGCATAGTTATCGTTATATGTATAAGGCTTTTGCTTAGAGGGTTTAGCATCTGAGATCATGGGAATGGTGTGTGAGCATATATCAGGGTCAACACCTTTCAAATCCTTGTAACTCCAAGCGAATACATCTCTGTATTCTCTTAGCAAGGCTATCAATTCGTACTCTTCTTCTTCTGTCAGGTCATGGCCTATATACGTGCATCTCTCCTCTCCTTCTTCTATGGCCACTACTATTTTCTTAGTAGTTTCTTTGTTATCATAGGCCTCTCCTGATTGTGCTTCTCGTTTAGGCATTCTTATCATGACTCTCCTGTCATCTATCTCGTACTTCTTAAAATTTTCTGGGACCTCAAACAAAGATTCCTCCTCTTCTGGTAAGGCTTCTCTCTTCTTTCGTTTCTTTCCTTCTTCCTTAGGGGTCATATGCGTTGCTAATCTTACATCATTTGTAACTTCTCCATGCTTCTGGGGTTGAAATTCTATTTCATGGAAGTACTCTTCATCTGATGCAAATGGTGGGTCCATTATGATTGACTCTAGATCGGAGTCACTCGCATCCTCAAATGCATCAGGGCTAGGTTCGCATTCTTCTAAAACTGCCTCTCCCATGATTGGCTCTATGGAAAAGACTGAAATATCATAGCCATCCTCATCACAGTGAGGTGTCCATTGTTCTTCATTGATGGCTACGTCCATTGTTGCTAAAATTTCTGCCCAGCCATGGGGTTCAAATTCCTCATCTGGAAAAACTACAGGTGCATAGGCTGGGTCTTGGATTGATCTATGGGTTTCTTTCGCACCTACCTCTCTGGCTTTCTCTCTCTTCTCTTCTTCTACTGCTACCTTGCACATCCATAAGTGAGTATCTTCATGCATCCATGAGGATCCCGACCCTATGGAATGCACCGATTCTGTATCATCTTTGGCTCTATGGATGGGATTCCATTGGATAGGAGGGACATCTCTATGAGAATAATCCTTGAGATTGACTTTGGTTGTAACACCTAAGTGCTGCAGGTACAAAGAATTGGTCCCCCAATCCTGTACCACTTGTAACTGTCGCATGAATGGTCTTCCCAAAATCATCTCATAGGCATGATTTTTGCTGAAGTCACATATGGCAAAGGTATGTTCAAACTCGACACCACAAGTGGTGAGAGTTATTCCTTCTAGCAATCCTAGGGGTCTCTCTATGTGACCATCTGCCATTTGCAATTTCATTCTCGTTGGCCTGAGTGCTGGCTTGCCCCAACGCTTCCATAAGGAGGTAGTGGCAATTGCAACTCCTGCACCTGAGTCCAAAATTTCCTTCGTGGTGTAGTCCTGGTAGGTGATGGGAAGATAGGTGTTCCCTTCTTCACCTTCACACATATCCCCGATCCTATCCAAGGGAATTTCTGGCACTGTCCTATGGGATCCTACCTGGGAACGAGGTTTTGCTATCTCTGGTACTTGTTTGGCTACATGTTTCCATAATTCAGGTCTAACCTTGAGTAGCTCTTCTAACCTGAGATTACACTGCACATTAGTGTTCTTCACTACCTCTGTGTTCCTAGGAATGACTGAGTCGTCGTTCCTTACCATGACTGTGGGTGCTCTTATACATGTGGACTTTGCTTCCCATGGGCCTGTGAAGTGGGGTAGCTCCTGTATGGAATTAGACTCAAAGTCCAATCTCTCGTGAGACTGAACACTCTCATGTTCCCCGTAGATGGATGGGATGTCTTGTGGGAATTGGTCGTGTGCATCGTCCACAAGTTCAAAAGGAGGGGCGACCTCGCTTTCGTTATCCCATTTGTCTTCTTGAATCTCTCGTAGAAAGTCTGGTGCAAACCGATTCATAGAAGAAGAAGTGTCTGGCTCCGTAGAATTAGGCGCATAAGCAACCTGGGAGGGAGGGCTTATTCTATCGTTGGCTCTCTCCGTGTTCTCATAAATGGTTGGAGCACAAGCTTCTTGGGGAGGATTACTTATGCCATTACTTTTCCGCACAGGCTCATACGCTCTCTGGGAAGGAATGTGGGTTGCCTGTGGAGGCACATAAGCTTTCGAGAGAGGCACCTGTGACCTTTGGGGAGGAAGATAAGCTCCTTGCGGAGGCACATGAGCTTCCTGAAGAGGCTGGCTTATCCGTTCTCTTGCCCTTTCCTTTTTTTGAGGGATAGGCTCCTTTTCTGGTTGTGCAGTTAGCCTCTCTAATCTTTCTAAGGAGGGGAAGTTGTCTGGTTTAGTGGAATTGACTGCATAAACTTCCGATGGGGAATGGCTCAGGTTTTTGCTTGCTTTTTCTTTCTCCTGATTTTTTTCTTCCTTGTCAGATCTGGCAATTATCCTCTCTAACTTTTCTAGGAATCCATCCAAGTGTAATTGCGTCTTGGCTGAGCCCGAGTAATTGAAAAGGCGACTGGCTTCAAACATAGTCTGAGCCAATGCGACCATTTTCGCGCATAGTTTGGTTCTTTCTATCTCTAGGTCAGCTCTAGGATAGCACTTGGCATGATCCGTGACGTTTGGCCCCTCTTGGATTCTGGCCTGATATGCTTTGAGCATCATGTCTAAATCTTCAGGAGTGGGATCAGCTAACACTGATCCTACTCTAGGGGGTGGTGGGATTTGATGAGGCGGTGGGGAAGGTGGTGAGTCGGATGGAGATGGGAGTGGTGGAGGCGGGGTGATGTGAGAGGGAGTTTGAGCTGTGAGTTCAGTTATCCTCGCTTTGGTTTCTCTTATGCTTTCCTCAAGCTCACTCATTTTTTTGGCCCATTGTCGTTTCATTCTTTCTCGACTATCTTTCCATGCTCTAGTCCTTTTCTTTGTTACGCTCTCGGTTTCACTAGCCTCTGGGCCCTTTTCCTTGCTTGTCTCTTGGTTTTGCTGTAAAGCCTGAGCTCTAGTGACTGCCTGCACTGGTGCAGTGGAAGTGACACTTCCTGAGGGATCTACAACCAAACCGATCACATTGATAGGAGTGATTTTTGGCATATTATTGGGGTTCTTAGGACAATCTCGTAAAAGATGCTCTTTTCCACAATCTTGGCAAAAACCTTGGATAGTCACTGACTGGGGTTGTGTAGGTGGAGGCAAGGGACAATCACGAATGAGATGATCTCCTTGACATCTGTAGCATGGTCCTCTCGAGAATGGAGGTCTTACTTGCCTAGGTTGAGGCCTGGGGTTGGGGTTTGCATACATGACGTTCGTGTAATCTGACTCCCAACTAGGTTCACTTGGTTCCTCACTATAGTAAGACTCACCATGTTCTGGAGACTGCATGTAGTAAGCCTGGGGACTATCGACATGTGTAGAATCAAAGCTATGGTCACTTGGGTCATTTTCCGAGATCAATGGGGTTACTGGTACTATGGCCCTATTCAGGTTTTCTTCTGCAACAGCATACTTTACTGGAATCACGTTAGTGGGGTTTGGGGGCTGTTGAGCTAGTACCGGTTGGGGTCTGTGTTGGGCCTGATATTGTGGTTGGTAGGTTTGTTGGGGTCTAGCATATTGTGGATTTTGGTTTTGGTATCTGCCTTGTTGGTAGGGCTGCGGATAGGGTTGCCTAACTGCCTGCTTGTTGTATGGGCAATCTTGTGCGGTGTGATTGGTGTATCTCCGTTCTATGGTGCAGTACTGGCTACTAGGGTTTACTTGGGGTTGAGCCATAATAGGGCAGACATTCGCCATATGGTCACCACCGCATGTATAGCACCTTTTCACAGGGGCAAACCTTGGGATCTGTTTGCTAGTTACACCTAATTTCTGAGCTACCTTCTCAGCGAGTTCCTCAATTGATGTAGATTGCGTGGAAGAGTGGCTAGATGCGCTATCTGAGTCTTTATAGATTTTGGAAAGCTCTAGTTCTTCCCCTAGGTTATCTTCAATGTCAATGCACATGCGTACACACTCTTCTATAGTCCTAGGGTCCTTCAGATACACATAGGATCTCAATTTCGTACTCAACAATCCGTCAAGGAATAAGGCTACTTGTTTAGCAGATGTGGGTAGCTCCGAAATAGGACATCTTTCAAGGTATTGCCTAAATCTTCGTCCTGCAAGTCTCACAGTCTCTTGAGGGGTTTGCTTGAAGCTGTGGATCAATGAGGAAGTATTGTGTCTTATGCCACTCTTAGAGAACTCTACAATGAAAGCCTCGAGGAGTTGGTCTATGCTCCTGAACTGACGCTCATCCAATGGTTGAAACCATGTAAGTGCTGTGTTCCTAAGGGTTAGACCGAAAGCATTGTACTGCGTGAACAGATCCTCCACCTGTTCAGCTCTCAAGACTTGCTTGAACTCTGCCACATGATCATAGGGATCTCCTGTGCCGTCAAAGTAATTCTTCATGGACTTAACTAGCTGGGTGGGTCTCAAAGTTCTTGTGTGCTCTCTAGGCCTCGGCAGAGGGAATCCATCTACATTTCTTTGGTTCCTGTGGGCTCTATGCATCTCAGGTTCTACCCTATTCGTCTCTGTTCTCGTTCTTTCTCTGCCCACGGGGTTGGCGAAACTTACTTCTGGTTTATCCCTACTTCTATCTCTTTGTGTACCATGAGCTTGGGAAGTTCCAGCCCCAGGGTGACCATAGGATACATTTGATCTTGGTTGGGGGAAAATGAATTCACCCTTCCAAGTGTAGGCATGCCTATCATTTTCTGTCACCACAAAGATCCGTTCTGAAGCATGATCTAAGTAAGTCACTCTGCCTGGGCTATCCGGATCCTTAAGCTCATAGATCATGATATTTCCTATGTCTGTTGGCTGATTAGACTTATACCTCCAAAAGGCTTCATCAGTTTCTCGATTGAGGAGCAACTCTATGCTCTTGTTGTCCTGGGGAACCCATTCAGGCGTGATAATCCTAGTGAGAACTGATTTACCTCGAGGGGTTCTAGGTTCCGCCCCCATGTTCCCTTGTTCCAGGTCACCTAGGTCCGCTTCTGAGATTACATTCCCGAAGTCATCTGTCCTATCAGGGTGACTAGTGACTACATATATAGTTCCTTCTTTGTCCGAGTATGCACCATTTTCAAACTTGACAGCTGGGTGTTCTAGTCCAATGGATTGATCAGGGTTTTTAATCTGGACTACAGATCTTCCTAAGCCGTCCTCATAGATGCTAGCACCTAATCGGTTGGTCCTAATGTACTCCAGCTGTGTTTTGTAAGGGCCTTCTACCCTGTACAAATAAGGCACTCCTGAACTTCCCGTAGGTCTGTCCATGCCTTGAGACATTTCTGACTCACTGGTCTCAGAGCTAGGGTAGTATGAGTGGTGGCTCAACTGCTGGGCCCAAGACCTTGCAGTGTGATTGACGCTAGCCTCTGAAGACCTAAGGCTTTGTCTCTCCCTTGCTAGGTGTCGTCCTGATCGAAGGTTCATATGCCTAATTGATTATCCCAAATTTTGTCCAGAGTACAACCTCGTTGCCAATCAATTGGTACCAGTCACTTGATTCTTTTTAGTTAATTATTGTGTTTATGGTCTTGTCTGATATCACGTCGTCAGGAACACTTGAATGTTCTTCGTATTTTAAGTTGATCGTTCCACGTTAGATTCCTTTCCTTTAGGTTATCGACAGTACAGAGATTATGTTTTTAACTTGAACTTGAGTTTTTAGGTAGTCTTCAACTTGATAACTGCCTCTCGTCGCCCTGACTTACTCCTATCTCTACTCGTTCTTAGCTTGAGCTAGGAAATGACGGAGGGAGTTGAGAATAATCCAACCTTACTTGATGATCCCTTGCTTTATGGTGCTCAAGAATCCGGTTCTCGAGCTTGCAAAGAAACCTTGCTTTGTGCACTCTCAGTTGCTCTCAATGGACCTATAAAAGTCCCACGGTTAGCTCAATGCTTAGATTCAAGGACACAACCCACAACTTTCATTCATGTAACATATACACATATTTGCATTGTGACTTTTTAGGAAAATGATTCTAAAGACCCTTGACTTTGAGTCCCCTGGGTATGGTCACTTCAAAATACCCTCTCTGAAAATCAATGCATTATCTTTATAAAAAACAGTTGAGGGCGCGTAGTATATGCCACGAGCTTTCCAACAAGCCCAAGAGCTCAAAAATTGGATTTCGTATGAAAAAGTTAGGACTGTTCAGGGTTTAGGGAGTTAAATCAGGATTCAATACAGGCTAACAGTCAAACAGGAATACTCGAGTAGCTTGTGGCACGGCCTAACAATGCAATACTACACCCTAGAGTTTGTCCCACACTTAATCACAATTTAGACCAATCACTTTGCCTTAAAAATTTGACCTAATTTGCCCTTCTAACGCGTTCGCAAAGTCTGTCGGTCGCGATTGACAGGTCAGTCGCGATCGACGTGTCGATCGCGATTGACAGGTCCGTCGTGGCTGTCAGTCGCGATTGACTGGTCAGTCGCGATTGACAGGGGTTACGAAAGTCAATCAGTCGTGGTCAAAGCGTCGTTGACTCTGTCGGTCGCGATTGATGAGTCGATCGCGATTGACAGGTCGGTCGCGAGGGTCTGTCGATCGTGGTCAAACCGTCGTTGACCGTGTCGGTCGCGATTGATGACTCGATCGCGATTGACACGTGTCACGCGTATAGTCAGTCGGTCGTGGTCAATCGGTCGTTGACTCTGTCGGTCGCGATTGACAGAGCCGTCGTGGGCTCTCGGTCGCGATTGACGTGTCGATCGCGATTGACAGATCTGTCCGTCGTGGTTTGTCGATCGCGATTGACAGAGCGATCGCGATTGACAGAAATCTGTGGAATTTCAAAAAACTAAACACATTTTTGGGAAGCTCTAGGCATGTAGGTCATGGATATGCACTTTGTTTAGCAATTAGAGCAAGTTTTCAGTCGGTCGCGATTGACAGAGCTCGGCGACACACAGACAGTTACTCAGATTTCCGTACCTGCGCAGGGTGCTGGGGATGATGATGCGGCCTGTACCTGCAGAAAGCTCACAAAACATGCAAAAAACAGCACATGCAAATTCGCTCTCTCGCTCTCTCTCACAAGTGAAATGAGGGAAATGAGGTGGAGATGGGGATATAGTCAAAAAAACTGAAATTTTCGCGATGATGGAGATGGACGCGGGAGATGGTGATGATGATGATGGTGAAGAAAGTAAAAGAAAATCGATGAGAGTGAAGAAAATACCTACAACTCCAACGCGTCAACTCTACGTCTTACCATCACACGCTCGTCCTCAAAGCTCGATCCCCGGCAACGGCGCCAAAATTTGGTGTAGCTCAGTGATGAGTAGCACCTCCTTTAATGTCAATCCGGGAAGACGTGAGGATGGTATGAAGACCTCGAGCAAGTGGCGGCACAAGTGCGTGAGTGAGAAGCACACAAGCATGCACACACATACACACACACGCGCACACACGGCAAGACAAAGAGGGAGAATCAATGGAGTGCTTTAGATTACTTTCAAATGCTCTTACAAGTTCGTTTCAATTACAATCTACCCCAAAAATGAGCTCTCTAGCTCTTTTTATAGTTTTTGACTAGCTTTTGGCCCTGTCCAGACCTAGTGTCCGGCCTAGTTAAAAATTAGGTTCCAGGGCTTATTTGGGGGTTCAAACGAGATCTAAAAATTATGAGAATTGGTACGCAACTACTTCTAAGGCTCCTCAAGCTCAAGGACTCCTTGGCTTGCACAAAATGGAGCTACAAAAATGTGAAATGAGATTTACAATGATTATTAGTGATAAAAATCACTGTTGTTGTAGGGATTTCTTCTAGTGATCTGCCATACATATCTTCAAGCTCCCTACTTGCTCTTCTTCCCTGCATGTCCATCTCTCTGATTTGCATTAATGTCTTGAAAAAATATTGGCCTACTTGCCAGATCTTCTTTGACTGCCCTGTTTGCTTGTGCTGTCCCTTCGCTCGCTTGTGCTGTCCCTTCGCTCTGACTCCCTTCTTTGACTTTCACGTCTTGTAGTTCCTGATGTACCAAGGCTACTGCCAACAATCATCAATATATGTTTGAGGCACAATACACAAGATAATTGATCTCCATTTCCATGTCCATAAATGTTTGTTGATTATGTCCCAAGTACGTTGAAAAAAGTGGCACAACACATATTTATGGGTTTTTGTTGCTTCATTAAACCATCATCTGTTGTGCCTAAGGTTTTTCAAGCTGTTGTTCCTCATATTTGCTCTTGCAAAATAGCAAAGGATGCTTATGATACACTTACCACTTTATACTAGGCAACAAATGAGGCTCGTGTTGCTTACCTCTAAAAACAATTGGAGAGTGAGCACATGAATGAAGGAGATTCCATGGACATTTTTTTGACAAAGAATAAAGATTTGAAAGAGCAATTGATTTTAGCTGATGAAGTCTTGCCAGAGAGTTCACTTTTGTAGATTGTTATGAACGGTCCTCCATATTCATGTTCGAGTTTTACTTCTACTCTTCTATTGATGATGAAAGGCAATACAAATGTCTTATCATTTGAGGATTTAGTCTCTATTATGTTGTGGGAAGATTAGTCTAGGTAGAATCGGTCCATTACGCATGTTGTAGATCAAGCTTTCATAGCTAGTTAGAAGGGTAAACGTAAATGGAGCTCATCTAGTAGTAAGAGAAAATCTATTAATTTTGCATAATCAAAGAAGGATGAAAAAGACAAGAATAAATTAGAAAAATAGAAATTGTTTTGCAAATACTATAAAGGAAATGATCATGTCATGAAGAGTTGTCCAAAACTATCTACAAAAGAGGCAAAGAAGAAAGAGGTTGGAATGCTTGTTGCACAGGTTTCTACACCCAAAACAGAGTTTTCTAATCTGTGCAGAATGAAGAATGGGCATTTACTACTATTTGAAGTTATGACCCATCTTCTCATGAACAGTGTATGTCTGCAATAGACTCAGATGTTTGCTACTTTCATAGTGGGGCAACCAAACATATTACCTTGCCGCACTATTTCTTCACTTCACTTGAGCCTGCACCTATAAGGAAAACTATCAACAACTCCTCTCATCCTATCATGGGAGTTGGTAAGATCATTTTGACTATTGTTGATGGTATTTCTTTTACATTTTTAGATGCTTAATTTGTGCCAAGGATCAAGAGAAATTTGTTATCAGTTTTAGCATTAGCCAAGATTGGCTTGGTTGTGAAATTCATTGATGACAACTATGTAGTTCATGATCTGTCAAACGGTGATGTCATTATTACTTCTAGCATTTTATGTCATGGGATTTATAAGCTCATAGACTATGAAAAAATTGTGAATGATTCAGCATGTGTAGTACATCATTCTCATGCAATCTTAGATGCAAAGTTTTGGCATGCACACTTTGGTCATCCAAAATTTTGCTAGTTTGCTATGCATGTAGAAATCTGAAATAGTGTCCTCCATACCCAAACTTGAGGCACCTGGTAAACATGTCCATGAAGGTTGTATTTTTGGGCAAAATGCAATGTTCCTCCCTCCCAAAATATGGTTCAGTATGAGCTACTAAAAAATTATAGCTTATCCACAGTGATGTTTGTGGTCCTATGGAGACACCTTCTTTTGGGAACTACCTTTACTTCGTGACTTTCATTAATGATTTTTCCAGGCATGCATGGGTATATCCATTGAAAGCAAAGTCCAAAGTGTTTATGTGCTTCAAACAGTTTCTAGTTTTGGCTAAAAATTTGTGAGCATGTAAAATGGGTAGCCTCCATTCTAATCGAGGGGGGAATATATTCCTTCTAATTTTAATGAATTTTTGGTTGTTGAGCAAGTTCATACCACATATATTAACCTCTTGCAAGCAAATAAAATTAGGGAAAAAAGAATTAACTTTCAACCACCTGTTGATGCTTTTGGCTCTCACAAGGTCAGATATACCTTTAGTATTTAAATAAACAATTTTTAGTCGATTCATAAGTACAACTCAAAAAGAGAACAAAAAACACTCACAACCAAGTTACTTCTTGCTAGCCCTATGAGGCTTAAAGAGAGATCTAGAGGTTCTTAGGGTTTCTTTTCTCTTAGGTTTGACGTGAGGTTGTCTCATAAAATCTTTATCCTCAGATTTTGGCATATCCACACCTTCCAAGTAATCATCTTCTTGAGCCATTTTGTTCATTTTCTATTTACCGAAAGCATTGAGCTCATTAGTTAGCTGAGTATCATTTGCAGGGTAGACACTTACTTTTTGATTATGCTTTATAACTCCATTTTTAAGGTTTTTCCAATTGGTAACCAGAGTCCAATCACCCTGATTTGTAGGTATGGACTCATGAAATGATTACCTTCAAAATTGTCCTTCATTTGTGTGAACCTTTGATTATGGTTATCATTTTCCTTATTGGACATCTCTTCAACCTCCACACCTTCTCTGAGATTCTTCAAAAGGGTTATAAACTTCACCAAGTAAGACATCAAAAGAATTGAATAGCTTACTTGATCTTTTCAGATTAACTTTAGGGTTTGGCTTCTTACTCGAGTTTGTCACTACTTGAGGAATTTCTTGATTGTTAGTTCTTCTACTTAGAGCATCATGAAGACTTTTGCCACTAACATTAGATACACTTTTCAGAAGTGGGAAATCTTTTATAAGATGCCCTTGCTTGTAGAATTTAAAGTAGTGGTTTGGAAGATTCCTATAGAGAAATTTTTGTTCATGCAATTTTTCACCATATGAGTGCTTTATTACCTCTAAAGATTTGATAGGTTTAGATAAGTCACTTTCCACTATGATTTGGGCATCCCATTTGGGATTAATGCATCCTCCTCTATATTTTTGACCTAGCACCTTCCCTTGGATTCCACCTTACTTTTAAACCCAAGGATAGAATTCCATTGGGAGGTGAGGAAATTCAACCCATATGGAAACTCTTGTAGATTTTGGACCTCTAGGATTAAAGACTATGTACCATTTAAAAAAGGAGATGGGTATAGTTTTTATCAGCCAATGTCCCTCTGATGTAACCCTAGCTTGAAATTAACTAAGCAGCAGCTTGAAGAAATAGCCCTAGTAATGTCAACAACAATGAGGAGGAGGAGAAGCAATGTTGTATTTTGACGGTCTACCATGCCCTTCAATTTTGAAGGTTACCTACAAGTAATACTGTATTTGAGATTTTTAATGCCCACACTCGATGCACAAGGCATAGACCCTATCGCGCGAAGAGGAACCCTAGCGTGCACGCCATTGTTATGTGGATGCGCTTCTTTTTTTTTTTTTTTGGTTTTGCAATTCAAATCAACGAATGCATACGCACGAATATATTTGCTTCTCTCTTTCGACGTTGTTCACATGAGAGGCTGAAACAAAAAACACATTCACCATTTTCCACCTTTTTGTGTGAACATAGAGGGTGAAACTATCAACTATGCCCACTGTTACACTCGAAAGAACACGCTTTTGGGTGTCTTTTCCATTCGCTCTATGTAAATCTTCCTTTAATTTAGGCTAGCCTTAAGGCTCCACACATTTATAGAATCGATGAGAATGGATTCAACACCTATTTCGATAAAGGCACGTGTTGCTACTATGAGCTTCAATGTGACCTTCCAACAAAGATGGGACTAGGTTATTCACAAATTCAGGTCAAATGTATTCACGTGGTGTAACAATTATTCCTCTTTGGATTATAGAACTTTAATTTTAAATCATTATGTGCTTCCTTGCATCACCTATCTTCTTTCTTGTTGGTTTCCTTCCAAGAAGCAATTGTCAGTCGTCGCTCACCACCCTCACAAATCACAGGCTTTGTACCAGCTAGCATTTAACATGGATGATGGACATGGTGATATGTAAGCTTCCATGGAAGCTTGACATGGAAGCTCGATATGGTGACATGTACAAGGTTCAGAGTTAAAGAATGTCCCAAGTTTTACTGGCGACATTGCCTATCTTTTGCTTGTCAATGAGGGATTTTTTGGTAGCATTCTTGCTTCATTGCCTTGTGTTCCTTGTCAGAATGTTGACATCTTCATCCTTGTCGGCATCAATTCCTTGCCATGTATGCCAAAGTAGGTTTCATCAATCTTCACAGACATCAACCCTCACTAATAGTTCTCATGAGGATGTACTCGATGTCTGAATCCTAGTGGACATCAATTCCTTGATATCTGCTTTAATTAGACAGCAGACTGTAGACCCCAACTCCTACTCCTATTGGCATATTGTCATGGATTTGGCGGCCCCCTCATTTGTGAGAAGTAACCTGGCCCCTCCTCTAGGAGAGACCGGTAACCTGGCCTCTCTGCTGGAGGGGGGATCTTGTGCCGCCCTTGGGGCCTCCAAGAGTGTTGAACCCCCATTGGTCTCCCTTAGTAGATCCGCAATTCTGTCAACTCAGGAGGAGCTCAAGAAAGTTTGCCTCATCAGCCAAATGTTTGGCCCTAGGCTCCCGCTCGAAACCGTGCGACAGTGGCTTCGCAACGAGTGGTTCCCCAGTGGGCTAAATGTTTGTAAGTGTCAGTTCTTACTGGCAAGCCACATGTTGCTAGTCTTTGAAAATGAACATATGGTGTTTCGAGCCCTAAGTGTCGGAACCCGACAACTTGTCCGGGTGACCCTGTGCCTATTCAGATGGTCCCCTGATTTTACTCTCGATAAATCGAAATCGCTTCGGTACCCTCTCTGAGTTGAGCTCCCTAACTTGCCGTACTTCTTGTACAACTTCGTGTGGGACATTGTTTCTCCTATCGGCAAGCTGTTGGCCTCATGCGAGGACATTGGTTGTCTCATTTATGAAGGTGCAAGACACTCGTTCAAGGCTCGGTGGCACCCTCAAATCTGTGTCGAGGCTGACCTCAGCATGCCGCTTCCATCGAAGATCAAAGTGGACTTGGGCGAAGGGGATGTATGGGAGCAAGACATCAATTACAAAAACCTTCCCAACGCGTGCTTTCGTTGTGGCCAACAAGGTCACAGGATTAAAGATTGCCCTTTGAGACAAAAAAGAAAGCGAAATCAAGAAGCCCCTAGAAACACTCAAGACAACAAAGGGCATTGAATCACTCGACAAAGGAAGAGGAAGTCAAGGGACCCCGTTTAATCCAGAAGCTGATGCAGACGGGTTCATCGAAGTGAGAAGAAGAAGGAAAAGAAGCCCTAGGGCGACTTCTGAGTGAAACAACATGTCAGTTACACCCTCCAGCAACTTGTATTGCAATCTGGAAAATGAGATCAATGAGTTTGACTACCCAAGTGGGAACCAACTTGAGGTGGACACCAAGGACAAATCCCTAGAGATCCTTGACAATAAAGAAACCTCCCTGGAGGGTTACACTACAAGCAAAGAAGATGGCTTTACTACTAGTAACGAAGATAACATGGATAGTGAAAGTTCCATCATTGGATCGACTATTTCGGAAACGGTGCCCTGTTCCTCCCAGCAGGAGGCATCCCACAAAGGAAAACAACCTATGGAGTTACCCTGGAAAAGCCCCCACAAGAACCTATTGCTAATTCGGGATCCCATCCCAGTGAAAAAGAAAGATGAATCCAAGAAAAGAAAGGACAAAGCTCCCTCTCGCAAAGAGGGCTCACTACGACAATGATCATCATCTCGTTAAATGCTAGAGGGCTAACCGACCCCTCAAGAGCAACCATCATTGGTCAATGGCTTCGCGACATTAGCCTAAACCGAGAATTTATATGTATTCAAGAGATTAAAATTGATGGAGAAGACCTCTAGAAACGACTTAGACATGTCTCCTCCACCCATGTTTGGATTTCAACGGCGCACCAACGGGGGTCTGGTGGAATGGTAATCGGTATTAATCAATTCTGGTTTGAAAATCTTGAGAACTCCATTAAAGATGAATGCCATCGATGGATTCTTGTTTCTTTTGGTGCTCCTTTTTGTTTTACTTTAGTTTCTTTGTATGCCCCTAATGGGGAGTTAGAGAGACTGAACACTTGGGCCTCCTTGGACTCGCTCCCCCACAACGTGCTTATTTGTGGTGACTTCAACATGGTGGAGGACCCTATGGACAGATGGATGGGCAAGGGCAGGGTCATCGATAGTCGGGAGAAAGAAGCGTGGGACAAAACCAAACTACACTTGGATTTGGTCGAATTCAAAGATTCGAATGGCTTTTCTTGGTCAAATCTCCAAGCGGGTGAGGACCTGAGGAAAGCTAGACTTGATAGATGCTACATTTCTCAGAGTTTTACTCATCAGTGGGGCCATCCTTCCCTCTCGCAACGCACCGATCTCACCATCTCTGATCACTACCTAATCGTTATCACTTTCCGACCTTCCACCAAGATCCGTAAGGCTCCTTGGTTCCACTCCAGTGTGCCCTCCTTCTCTCTCCCCTCCGTCCATCAAGAAATTGCTGATGTGTGGAAGGAGGCGTTCGCCTCCGGCTTGTCCCCAGCCAATTGCTGGAGAAGTGCGGTCGATAAGTCACGACAGATCATGATTAGATCCAGGAAGATGCTCGAGACTGTGCGGCGGGCTCGTAGAGAAGTTCTATATCATAGACTCTGGAGGCTCGAGGAGGAAGTGAGCAAAGGAAAATCTCAAGCCCAGAAAGTTCTTCGAAAAATCAGAGTGCTATTGAGATACGAGGAAGAAATACAAAGGAAAAATTTGCAAATTTTCTTCAAGGAGTGGTGGGCTGGCAAAGCAGACAAACCCACCAAAGAGATGTTTGTATCCTTAAAAGGAAACATAACACAGAATCGATCCCCTTATTGCTAGACTTAAATGGCAATGTTTGCAATATGGAAGAAGACAATTTTGGGATCATTGAAGGGCACTTCACGAGACTCCCGAGGACCTCGAACCCCCTCTCCCACCATAGAAGGGACTGTATGGCAGCCATATCTAGGGTTTCCCCCCACAGGATACCACTCAACCTTCGCTCCCTGCTACACGCCCCTATCTCTGAAGCAGAAATCATTGAGGTCATTGATGCCCTCCCTTCTAGTAAAAGGCCGGGACCCGACGGGCTCACTAATGAGTTCTTTAAATCTTTCAAGTTGGTGGTTGCCACCCCTCTTCGTCTGGTTTGGCAAGAGGCACTCAAGTTTGGCGCGCTTCCATCTTGTCTCAACAATGGCATTATCAAGTTAATACACAAAAAAGGGGAAAAGAACATAATAGAGAACTGGCGTCCTATTACGATGCTCCAAATAGGATACAAGATCATTGCCAAAGTCATTGCCAACAGAATCTCTTGCCACTTGAGAGGGTGGTTAAGCGAGGACCAAAAAGGTTTCATCAAAGGTAGGTCAATTTTGGAAACCATTATAGATATCTGGGAAGGTCTTGAATTTGCAAATGAGTCTAAACAAGACGTGGTCTTCCTCAAGATCGACTTTGATAAAGCCTACAACAGGCTCGAATGGGACTATATTCTCTAGTCCCTCCAAGATCTTGGATGTAGTCAGAAATTCACCAAGATGATAGTGACCCTTCTCGGAAACGCATCGACCCAAATTAACATTAATGGCAAACTTTTGAAGGTGATCAAACTTAGAAGATCTATCAGACAAGGGTGCCCATTGGCTCCCCTTCTCTTTGCCATTGCCACGGAAGGGCTTAGCAAGCTGGTGGAGCATCAGGTGGAAGCTGGTAATCTCAAAGGCCTCCGTTTGCCACATGACCACCTTGAGATCACCATGAGACTTTTTGCCGACGATATGAATGCGTTTGTTCACAATGATAGTACCAGCCTGGAGACGTTCTGGAGGTGTCTGGCTACTTTTTGTGAAGCCTCTGGATCCACAATCAACCACTCTAAGACCGCCTTTAGAGCTATTGTTGGGCCACAACCCGACCTTCTCATTGATCATGGAGACCGCTAGTGCCGAGAGGACCATGTTATAAGTGTGGAGGAGATCATTTTATTAGAGAATGTACTCGCACCACCTCCTAGGACATGGGAAGGGTATTGCAATGATTGTGGGAAGGAACATCTTTTCACAGACTGCCCAAAAAACCCCAGTAAGGCCCATGACATTGCACCAATTAATGTAATAGAAGTGATCAAAGCATCGGGTAGTGATAAGGAATACACGGTGCCATTGAAAGCCATCACCCAAGCTCAAACTAAGGGACGAGAAAGGAAACAAGTGGATCACGAGAAAAAAAGTAGTGAAAATATCGAACCCAAAATTCAGATTGTGGAGGATTCAGAAGAACCCTACGAGAGTGCCCAGGTAACTAAGAGCCTAAAGTGGAAGGAAAGGAGGGAAAAACTTAAAGCAAAGTGGATGAAAAACAAAAACAAGGAAGACAAGAGACAGAAGTATGGCAATAAGAAATCTAAGGAAGTGGAGATTCGGGAGGAGAGATCTAATACCCCACCACTATGGAAGCCAAAGGAGCCAGGATCAATTCTAGCCGATACAAAACCAGACGAATTGGACATGTGGTTAAAAGCGTACCAAGCTAGAATTAAAGACGGACCAAATGTGGAACAACATGAAAAGCTTTACCCTCAAGGAGAGATAGAAAATGAGAGGTTAGCTATATGTAGGAAGCTCGTAGAGGTAGCTCAGGCAACCCTAGAACAAACTATTCCAGACGTCCCCCATACCAGAATATCGGAGGAACAATACCAGGACTGCGTCAGATCCAGGAACAAGAACCCAAAAGAAGAGAGTGAAGAGTCAAACCGAGAAAAAACTCAAGACAAACCTACATCCGCAGTCCCAGACTTAGAAGCTGATTGGCCAAAAGAGCTGTGGAATAGAATTCGAGAAGACCAGTGGAAAAAGAATGGCACTGCTAAACCTCCTTTTGAAGAAATAGATGTGGACGATTATCAACCAACACATAACGTGGAAGAAATATATGAAGAATTTTTGAGGCTAGACAAAAATAGGGAGGAGACCCATAGTATTTCTACTTCACCAAACTACATAGGAGAATCCGAAAATGAATCCATAATTTTTCGAGCCCCCACAGTACGAGGACATGAAAAAGGAAATGCAGATAAGAAGTCACACAATCTAACCGAGCTTAAAAAAACCAAGGTACAATGTCGATTAACTGTGGAAGAATTGCTTCGTGCTAAACCTCAGTTATGGAATCAATTAGCAGGACAGTTGGAGTTAGAACAGGAAGAGACAAAAAAGGGGAGTAAGGTAGACAAAAATCCCTCCAATGTACAAATACCAGTAGATAAGGTGGGAGAATTTAGTGAAGGAGACGAAGGTAATACATGTCTACCTGTCACTTACAATGGGTACATGACCAAGGCTATACTAGATACAGGCGTAGGGGTAGGTATCACCACCAAGGAGATATGGGAGAAATGGGGAAAGCCAACTCTACGACCAACATGTATGAAGCTTCAATTAGCAGACGGTCATGTGGAGAAACCTTTAGGAATATTAGAGAAGATCAAATTAACCACCTGTGGAGTGGAATTTGAACACACTTTAGCCATCTGCAAATTTGAGAAGGCTAACAACTACGAAATGATATTAGGACGACCTTTCATGAGACAAATGCGGATAGTGTAAGACTGGGGATGAGACTCATTATATCTTCAACATCAAGGAAATACCACTAAGATAAACTTGCATACGTTTGCATATCGAGATGTACCCCCACTGCAATGGAACCCCATACACAAGGAAGAAGATGATCTATCTATTCATAGCGTTGGATCAAGCGATAAATCATGGATGCCCAATTATGGATGTGTAAAGAAGTCAAGAAAGAGGATAATAAAAGGCAGTTGTGGCCAATAGGACATCCTAACTACCGACCGGTAGAGGACCCAATGTATATGCCTCAAATCTTTCCGGACGAAACAATTGAACTCATGGATGGATGGAAATCTTAGCAACCTTGGATGTATGTGTGAATGAGGAAGTTCTGACGATGAATGAATGTGTAGACGAAGAAGGCTATGACGTAAATTTGTATATGGTTGTCCTTCAAGAGGTACAAGCAGGGGAACTCTTAGAAAAGGAGTGGAAAGAGGAATATGAGAGTATAGAAATGGAACCAGAATTTGATTCAGAAGAAAGCTACCTAGAAACCATTTGAACCAAAGATAAGCAGGAAATGACCAAGGTCTTAGCGATAGAAGCAGCCCCCACAGTACCAAAGCAAGGGGGAGTAAGATCGAACCAAATCCTGACCTTTTTGAGGTCCTGGAGCATTTTAAAAGGTACGAAGTAGAAGAGAGAAAAATAGCCATCCAAATGCCTAAGAGAGAGGCTAAAAAAGGAGAAGCGTACGACAACAAAGAACAAACAAAAAAGATCATAGTAACAATGGAAGATGGAGAAGAACGATGTACCTACATAGGTAAAGATGTGTCCACTGAGGAAGAAGAAGAATTGATACACTTGATCCGGGAATATTGAGATGTATTTGCCTGGACATACAAGGATCTCAATGGTGTAGAACCCTCCATTTGCTCCCATAGAATACCAATGACATTGGAGGCAAAACCATCTAAAGAATGCCCTTATACATACAATGAGGTCTATGCTGCTAAAATAAAAAGAAGAAATAGACAAGCTATTAGCGGCTGGATTCATTTATGAAATAGAACACACTGAATGGGTATCACCACTAGTGGTTGTGCCTAAGAAGAATGGAAAACTCAGAGTATGCATTAACCTGAAAAAAGTGAATGCAGCTACTATACGTGATAGCTACCCTTTACCCATCACTGACCATCTATTGGAAAGAGTGGCAGGAAAGGAAGTCTATAGCTTCTTAGATGGATTCTTAGGATACAACCAAGTAGCCATTGCTACTGAGGATCAACATAAGACCGCATTCACGTTTGAATGGGGAGTCTATGCTTTCAGAGTGATGCCTTTTGGACTCACTAACGCGCCTGCTACTTTCCAACGATTGATGTGTCATGTTTTCAAAGAATTCCTGAAGAAGAGTATGGAAGTGTATGTGGATGACCTATGTACATACTCAAATCAAAGACAACGCTACATTCTTGAATTGCGGAAGATATTTGATAAATGTCGGCAATATAGAGTCTGCCTGAACACTGAAAAAGTGTGTCTTCATGGTAAGACAAGGGAAGATCTTAGGACACATAGTGTCTAGGAACGGAATATCTACATATGAAGATAAAATCAAGGTCATTTTAGAACTTCCTAGACCGAAGAATGCAAAAGAAGTGCAAGCATTTATGGGACATTGTGGGTACTACCATCGATTTATCCACATGTACGCCATAATTGCCAAACCGTTGTATGGACTTTTGACTCAATTCACTTGGACAGATGAATGCAAAAAGGCATTTAATGAGTTAAAAAGGCGACTTAGTAGGGCCCCAATTCTGAAAACACCGAATTGGAACAAGGCTTTTCATATTCATGTGGACGCTGCTAATTACGCAATAGGATGTATCTTAGCCCAGCCAGCAGACGAAGGAAAGTTAGATGACCCAATTGCCTATGCGAGTAGATAACTGAATCAAGCTGAGAGGAACTATACAACTACAGAGTGAGAGGGATTATGAATGGTCTATGCAGTGAAAAAATTTAGACATTACCTCTTAGCCAACAAGTTCAAGTTCTTCGTAGACCACTAAGCCTTATTGTACCTAGTCAATAAGCCTTGTAACACAGGAAGACTGGTAAGATGGTTTTTGCTATTGATGGAGTTCGACTTTGAAGTAATAGTGAAAAAGGGAAATACCCATATAAGAGTAGATCACCTCTCTAGATTAACACATGGAGAACCACCGAGTGGAGGACCCGATGATCTGCCAGACACTTACCTATTTAATCTGGAAGTGTGTCCAAAGTGGGCAGAGAAACTAATTCCTATACTCACGTATGGCCCACAACACTCAATGAATAAAGAGAGTAAAAAGGAAATTCTGTAGTCAAGAAATTTGCACATTGTTGCGGGAAGTGTGTACTATAAGGAACCCAACGGTGTACTACTCAGATGTGTTGAAGAAGATGAACAAATGAAGCTAATTGAACAAGCACATGTGAACAAATGGGGAACACACAAGGGAATTAACGGAACTCTAAGAGAATTAAAACGATTAGGAGTATACTGGCCGGATATGCCTAAAGATGTCCATGAATATGTTAGTAACTGCGCAGAATGCCATGAGACAATCTCCGAGGATCATACATCCTTAACTTTCTCAACAATATCATCCAATTGGAGTAAAACATTGGTGAAATTCTTAAAGACAAGAAAACATGAGCAAGGAACTAGCTTGGCAAGGAAGCGATCCTTAGAGGAAATGAGCAAGGATTATGTAATCGTGGGAAGAAAATTGTTTAGAAAGGGAAAAGATAATCAGTTACGGTTATGTGTGCATGAAGGAGAGTACTTACCCATATTAGAAATGGCACACGGAGGTGTTGCAGGAGGTCATTTTTCTATGGAGAGAACAGTAAAAATGATCCTCTTTGTAGGCTTGTGGTGGCCAACTTTACATATGAATGTGGATACCTACGTACGAAGCTGCGAGACATGCCAAAGGGCTAAATACCCGATTTGGAGAGATGACATGCCATTGAGACCTATGGCTTGCGCTAGAGCATTTTCCAAATGGGGTATTGATTTCATAGGACCCATTAACCCACCTGCCAAAGGGTCACATGCCGAATACATCATAGTAGCCACATATTATTTGTCAAAATGGGTAGAGGCAAAGGCTACTAGAAAAAACGATGCTCAAACCACTGCTAAGTTTCTTTTTGAGCATATATTCACTTGTTTCGGATTACCAATTGAGATTGTGAGTGACCGAGGAACACATTTCATTAATGAAGTACTAGAGTCTTTAATGAATGAGTTCTTAGTGATCCATAAAAAATCAGCCCCTTACCACCCTCAGGCCAATGGTCAAGCGGAGAGTTCCAATAAGGTGTTATGCACAGTATTAACTAAAATAGTCAATAGTGGGAGGTCTGACTAGGACAAACAATTGCATCATGCAATTTGGGCCTTCCGGGTTACTTACGAAACTGCCATTGGGACTACCCCACTCAATCTAGTGTATGGCCAGAACGCCTTCCTATCGATCGATTTTTTAGTACCCACGTTGAGAGTAGCCCGACACCATGAGTGGACAGAACATGAGTTATCCAAGCAACTAGACCAAATTGAGAGACTGCATGAAACTCGGTTGTAGGCTGTTGTAGGAATCTATGCGGCCAAGAGAAGGCAAAGGCATATTATGATGCACACATAAAAGACAAGGGACTAAAAGAAGGAGACCTGGTCCTGGTCTACACCTTGAAGCGTGCACAAAATAGGAAGAGAGAGGAAGAATGAATTAGAGAAGAAGCACGGCAAGAGGCTTTAGAGCGTATCAGGAAACGGAAAGAGTGGGTTAGGCAACGAGACGAACGATATCTACTAGGTGAAGAGCCTATTCCAATGACCAACTACCAAGTTCATAATTCCAATGTGCAGAACCATAGCATATATAAACCCTACCTAAACCTAGGGGTTGGCAAGACAGAGTACCAATTGATAGATTTATTAATAGATTCAGGAGCAGCACTTAGTTGTGTGTGGAATACAATCATCATGCCTCTCCACGTGAATATCACACCTACTAAGGCGCATATGATAGGTATCGGAGGTCAAGTCATAGAATGCATTGGAGAAGCTACAGTATCCCTCCACCTAGGAAATTCCTCCATGGAACAAAGAGTCTTAGTGTGTAAGGATGAGGATCTCATTGAGAATCTAATCCTAGGACAAGAATGGATGATCGAGAATGAAGTAAGTATTCATCTAGCTCAGGGATACATCTCAGCCAAAGTGGGGCACAAAGAAATTTTTAGCCTTTTAGAAGAGAAACCATCTCATAAACAAAACATCCTTGTGAGAGCTAAGCACAACGCCAAGAAGGACATAGCAATTGATCCTATCAATAACTGCAGGAAGAAGAACCAAAGAAAGAACATAGTTTAAGTCTTAAAACTATAAAGGAGGAAGCAGATTCACTCCACGTAAATTGTGAACAAAAAGGAACAGAGCCGGACAACACCAAACTAAAATATTCAACATGGAATTCTATCAGCAGATTTCCACAATCCAGACATCCTAACCTGAAATGGGTTCGCGAGGATATGAGTTCCTCATCGCGAAGAACAGAATCAAAGGAACTGTTTAGAGTTTGGCTCCCAAAGTCGTTGGTAGCTGCACAAACAACCCACCGACAAATATGGATTCCAAAGAATATCTGACAAGTGGCACGACAGGAAATCAACAAACGAAAAGAAATAGTCTACCGACAAGATGGCAGTGTGAACCCAAACAAAACTAAAAACAAATATTGGAAAAACAGAAACCAAGCTAGCAAGACGCAGACAATACAGGAAGCAACACTAAGGACGAGGCGACACGATGAGAGGACGAAAGCTCGCACTTCAATGGTCCAGTGGATATGGAAACCAAAGAAAGTGCATGAACCTAAACGACAGAACCATCAGGATTGCAATTGCACTCATGAAGTATCAAATGCACTCAAAGTATGTACGATAGGGCCACATTACGAGGCCAGGCATTCGGCACATGAGCTACAACATAGAATTAGTGGTGCACATTCTCCAAATGGGGACAGGTCCTAGTTTCGACTTCCTTAGGAATGGACGTACTATGTAAATAAATAAATGCTTCGGCTATACTAATCCTTGTTTTCTTTCAGAAAAGAAAATGAAAAATATGCGGTAAGAGATCTTACTTACGCAAGCAAGGGGGATGGAGTGACGAAACGAACGACATGTCACTACAATACACAACACTAATGCTATATCTTCTATTGAAGCTAATGCTCTCTTCATTACAAGTGCAGATGGCTTCTAAAGATTCTGACGAACCATTCAGGAAGAAGTATTGGAATTCCCTTTACAAAGCGTGACTAAAGCAAAAGGACACTGGTTTAGAGAAGATCAACCAGCAGGGGATTATCTATTCCTAGTGACAATCAAGATCATGGACACACATCATCAGTTCCCGGTTATGTCCCAAGATTTTAAGGTGGTACATGAGCTTCCATCTACCATTGACATCATGAAGAAAGCGGTCATCCACAAATATTTTGAATTGCCAATCTACAAACCAGACTTTCAAAGGTGCACGCAAGTAATGAATACATTGCAACCAACCCTACATGATCCATTAGTGCCAGAGGCTAGAGTCATGGATGCAGTAGGTGAATGGGTCGTAATTCAGTTTACACATGATTTAATCAAAGAAGCTTGTGGATGGGAGAAGGATGGAAATACGATATTAAAAGAAGAAAGTCGAGGGGCAAAGACCAAGACCTTTACCGACATTAATCGCATTGATATTGAAGAAGAAGTCAGACTCATTCATCAACACTTTTGTTTTCCTAACATGCATAGATACACTGCTCCTCAAAAGATCATTGTCCAGCTGCTCTCACACGCTATTAAACAAATTGGAAACCAAGTCAATATGACTCCTTATATTCAAGAGAGGCTATTCGAAGCAAAGAAGTAGTGGAACCACAAGAAGTTCCTGAATGACAGTGTAGCTCTGACCATATTGATATATCATGCCTTGGGCATTAGAGAGCACCTTCAAGAAATGCCATCATCGAAAGCCATTGCTAAATATGCAAAGGTAGCTACAGTCCCTAGAAAGAAAAAAGGAGTAAAAATCATTGAGGAGGCATAAACTAGCTCCCAACCTAAAATGAGAGGTACAAAACAACTAAGAGAGGTGATGCAAGCAGAAGCAGAAGTCCCAGCCACAAAAAAGGCACATGTGCTCCCGAAAGCAAGAATTGAAGAGCACCGACCAATTATCGAAGAGGAATTAACAAGAGCCCTAGAAGACACACATCAATACATTGAAGGTCAAGTCAATCTACCAGTGCAAGGGCACCACTACCAGCAAGCCCACCAAGATGTGGAAGTAAGAAAGAGGCTCACCAAGGTGCATCGGTACAGAGAATTAGGGTTAGTAAATTCAAGCTCATCTTCAAAGGAACAAGAGGAACCAGACACCTCCTTACTAAATACGGACATTCAAAGTGAGTTGAAAGATGATGGGAAATGGGAGGAATTAAATGAAGTGAACTACAATGCAGAAGAACAGGGCACGAAGGTAAATGACACCTCCATCAACCCCAATCAAGACACCGTAGGCAAAGAGGTATCCCAAGAAGGGGTACATGTCGTCAAAATAAATGACACATCTAACATTCAAATCCATGAGGCTAAGCTTGCAGGAGAGGGTTCATTCAAGAATCCCAAGGAAGAACCAAAAGAAACTACGGGGGAAGAATTCGAACCCTTCACGCCAATAAGGGTTGTGGCAGAAACCTCCCCTATGGATGTTACATTTCAGGGGAGTGCCACGAAGATTATTAATCTAGAAGAAGAAAGCAAAGAACCGGAAGTGCAGCTTCAAATCAGACAACCACATAATGAAACTATACATGTGGAGGATGGAAAGGATGTCCTAATAGGAGAAGCTCTTAGCATTCCAAAAACATGGTTGAATGTCTACGTCGCTCAGCTAAAGCCAGTGGTTCAACATATGATCAAGACTGCTATGGATACACAACAATTAATGCTTGAAGCTGATGCTGACTACGACAAAGCGATGCAGGAAAAGCATAAACTTCATGAAATGGGTAAGAATCTCTCTGCCCAATTGATTCAAGTTCAAAAGAATGTAACAGATAAAGAGAATGAAGTCCAAGAAGCCAAGCACAAAATGAGAAATTGAAAGAACAACTACAGGAGTTACAGAAGAAATGTGATGCTAGCGAGGCCGAGAAGACACGAATGAATGCAAGAAGCAAGATATTGGAATCACAAATTAAAATATACATGGATGAGGCAGAGAACTTAAGGAATAGAAACAAGGAGCTAATGACAGCTCTTCTAGGTAATCAGCCTGTAGAAGTTCAGGAAGTTCTAGAAAAGGACACAAAGACATTGGAAGAAAAGTTAGCAAGGTATGAAGATCAGCTCAAGCAGGAGTAGGCCATCATTGTCGAATGGGAGAAAAGGTATATGGATGATATTGCGTCACTAAGGACAAAATGGAAAAAGGCCAAAAATAGATATATGGCGCAATGTAAAGAAGACACTGATCAACTCGCTATCATTGTAGAAGAAATCCAAAACAATAAGGAAACGATTTTGAAGGCCAACGAAGAGATTAAGCAAAAAGAGGAGATGATAAAGCAACTACAAGATCAGCTTGCAAAAAAGGCAACAGAGGGGACACCAGTAGTTCCAAAATCCACAGCGGTTACTGCGGAGATGGAGGTATGTCCTCTCTCTCCCCCCTTACATCATTCGCCAATAAGGGAGGAAACGGAGATCCACTCTGAACGTACTCATCGAGATATTATAGAACTGAGCTGACATGAGAGGGCACTACTGGTGTCCCAGCTTAGTGTAGAATTTTAAGATCAAATAATAAAGGTCATGAAGGAAGCTCATATTGAAAGCAAAAATTTAGAACAGATATTGAGACCATTTAATGTACCATATGGACTCCTTAAAGAGAAAACACGGAAATACATAAAGACCACGAGAAATAAGGAGCTTGACAACAACCTCCAGTTCAGCAATAGTACATTCAACTATACTCAAGAGGAATTTGAACGCGCTGACCCTGTATGGAGGAGAAAAATTCTAGAAAAAAACCCTACACTGCGGGTACAATGGGAATCATCGCCTTATGCCCTTTAGGTAAACCCATCTTTTTGTCCAGTACCACGCAGACGCTCCTGGTCACATTTTAGGGAAGGACAACACCACGGTAGCATAAATAATCAATGGCTCAATTATCCACTCTTACCAAGTCCACCGCATAATTATCTACCAACGGAAGAATACATGGTGAAAACCATGGAATTTTGGATTGCTCGATACGCCACTGTACCGGGTTTGGCAGTCAAAATAACTAATAAGATTCTCAGCATGCCACTTACAGTTATCAAAGTCTTCCAACATGCCAAATATACTTTTTTGAACTTCATCAGCATTACACAGGGATCAAAAGCACTTGTTTTTTATCTTTCGACTATCCCTAGCCGATTAACAATTATGGCATTCTATTCACAGCTTATGTTCTTGCCAAGCACGTATATGCAGACTTTTGAAGAAGCATTCTTTATTGGCTTCTTTGAAATTGTTTCAGAATTTTTTTAAAAATGACTTCAAATCTTAATGCAAGACTGGTGGCTTATGAAACAAGTTTTTTTGCAGACCACCGACAAGCACCAGAGGATGGGGTGAAGTCAAGCTAGTGGAAAGAGTTCATGATATGTCACACCAATTTGCTTAATCAACGAGAGCAATCTGCAATACAAACGTACTCACGTCGCCACAAAAAGCCTGTCGGGGATGACAGAGTTCAGGAGGAGGGACGTGTGGAAGGGGAATCAAGCAAAAAGAGAAGAAGAAGAAAATCAAAGAATAAAGTTGCTCAATAAGGAATGAAGGTTATCTAGAAAACATAACAACTCTCTGCACAAAGCCCCGCAGGGGCATGCAACACCCATCTCTGCACAGAGCCCCGCAGGGGCACACAATAAGGGAAAGCACGTAGGAGGGAAGGAAGGACCAGGGCCAGGAAGTATCCATGAAGAAGTGCAAGAGAAAATTTGGCAGGTAATGATCCTTCCACTGATTGCGTGCGGTGGCAGAAAGTAAACAGGCTCAAAGCAATACAAGAGGGTTAGATGTGTGAAGACAAAGACATATTAGAAGACCAAAAGTTAGAAAGGGGAGAGGCTGAAAAGTTGAAGAGGGTGACTAAGAATACCATATTCTTAGCCATTGATGGTGTGCGTGACAGCCCGAGTTAATGCAGCAACCCAAGATATGTGATATAAGGAATACCATGGGGCAAATAGAAGCAATGGACATACCTCGGATAAAGTAACAAATTTTTTGACAGTCCTTGTCGCTTCTTCGATCGTTGGGTGTGTGTATCCGGAAAACTAAGACAAGCTGCAGACAAGAAGCAAAGCCTATCAAGGGACGACAGAGACAAAGAGGGGGAGAGTGTTGTAGAGCTAAGAAGAGCAAAAGGCAGAGAAAAAGATGGGCCCCAAAATTTTTCTGATTTGGACACTATTTTTGTATCATAGCCAGTGTGTAACATATTTTCTGATGTAAATGCACTAGATGAGTCCTCTAGATGCATACCCATGGAGATTAGTAGCTTACCCTTGTAAATTAGTAGGAAATTAACCTTTTAGTTAATAAAGTGTCGGTCTCTTGTGTGAAAGGACCATTTTTAGGGCACATGTATATAAGTCAATTTGTGGCTCTTTGTAAACACTTTTTGCCATTGTGAAGAAGGAGAGCTCCTGATTTTCGAACTTACTTCTTTCTTGCAGATTTTCACCTTCTCTTTGAACTTCTATGTGTGTGCAATGCTTGGAAAGTGTGTGTAGGACTGTTGTCTACCCCTCCCCACTGTTTTTGAGCTACTGTAGTGTGTGTGTGAGCTAGTACAAGTTGTGGAGTGAGTGTGTGTGTTTCCCGCCATTCACTGTTTTGTTCATAACTTGAAGAGCAGTTGTCAGAATCAAGTGTACCACCAATAGATGCGTCTCGTCAAGAGCTTTGAGATGAACCTGCTATTGGCCATATTCAAAGTTTAGAGCTAGGAGATATCCTCAATTTAGTGAAAACTACTGTAAGTGGTATTGCGGCTGACATTTTCAGTAGTTAAGTGAGTTTGAGAGATAGATTAGTCTTTTCTCATACATGAGAGTTGAACCACTTCATTTACCATCATGAGTGCACACGTCCTCTTATGATTGGTTAGGTCGGTTCGTCGGATTGACAAATAAGCGTGTGTCAATTCCCCACTATACGCACTTGTGTGGCAAATGAGATTTAGTCTCTTTGGCACAAGTCCCTAAGACTTCTTGACTTAGGTACAAAGACTCAAAAAAAAACCTTCAACTTGGGTTGAGTTCACTCGTCTCTTAAAAAAATATTTTCTTATCGAGAATGAGGAGGAATGTAACTAGGAGGCATGGGATAAAATTCAACAAGAAGGAAGACCATTATTGGTTTACATCTTAGAATAACGAGAAATTATTCTAAAAATGAAAAATCTTGATGACTTCCATCAGCTTCCTGGCTTTGTCGCAGGACTTTACCAGTGAGTCCGTAATGAGGTTAAGAGACACACGCCTAAATTGCTTGATAAAGCGATTAAGGTTGCACAAATTTATGAGGATAATTCCCATTTAGATGTATTGTAGATAGTTTATTCCCAAAAAAATAATACTAAACGCAAGGGAAAAGGGCCAAGATCATCTAAATGCACGTCTAAAAAACCGTATATTTTTAGACATGTGCTTTCCCAAGAAGATCATGTTAGAGCACAAAAGAAAAATTTATGTGTTAAATGCCTCAAGCTAGGACATGGTAGTAGAGCCTGTCTAGTTGGAAGAGATAATAAGGCCTCTTTGACTGACAAAGGTAAGGGGAAACAATAGATTCATCTGATTCAAACTTTGAACATGGATGAAAAATTCAAGTGCAAAGAAGGTTTAGATCATGCAGTGTGATAGTAGCCATAGGTTCCAAGTCTCCAAGCACATGTGGCAACCTCAAGAATTTGGTCCACATGATTTGGTCAAGTTGTATGGGTCAGTCAAAGGTCACACCATCCAGATTATGGTGGACGATTCACCCACACATAATTTTATAAAGTATGCACTTGTGAAAAAATTGGCTCTTCCTCAGAGTCCTTCTCCTCATAGATATATTGTCTCGATGATGTGTGTGTAGGATGTTCGTGCTTGGGATACCATGATTTCAAATTTGGAACTGGAAATCCAAGATTTCAAGGACAAATTGGACTTCCAAATTATGAACATGGGCCGGGTAGATTTGGTTCTAGGGAGAGAGTGGCTTTTGAGTCTTAGACCTTCATTGTCCAAATGTTACTATACAAACACTTTTGAATTCTAGCATGATGGAGTGTTGTATCAGATCAAGGGTGAACACAATGTTCCAAGCACCCCTTTGATTTCACACACAGAATTAAAGAAACTTGTAAGCAACGAAGCTAGGACCCAAGCTTTTCTAGTCCTTAGCACTGATGTAATTGATTATGATAATACAAAACAAGTTTCTTATGTCTTGTCATTTATTCCTCGTGAAGTGTATGTTAGATTCAATAAATTAATGAAGGAATTTAAAGATGTGTTCCCTAAGGAACTCCCCCATGGCTTGCCACCCTCTCATGGAACCATTGATCATGCAATCGATCTGTTTCCAGGAACCAAGCCAAAATCTCAAACCCCTTACCGCCTCCCCTATGTCCAAAATCTAGAAATAAAGAAATAGATTAAAGACTATCTAGATAAAGGATTTATTCAGCCAAGTTAGTCTCCTTGGGCTGCACCCATCCTTCTTGTACAAAAGAAAGATGGCACTTTAAGGTTGTGTGTCGATTACAGGGCATTAAATAATCTGACAATAAAGAATAAGTATCCCATGCCTCTAGTTTACGGACTTTTCGATAGCGTAAAGGGATCTAAAATCTTTGCAAAGATTGATTTATGCTAGGGCTATCATCAGGTCAGAATAAAAAATGATGTCCCAAGATAGCCTTTCGAACTAATTATGGTAACTATGAATTTCTAGTGATGTTGTTCGGGTTAACAAATGCATCTGCAACATTCATGACTTCGATGAATCAAGTGCTTAAGCCATATTTGAAAAAATTTATAGCTGATTTTCTCGATGATATATTGATCTAAAGTATTGATCATGAAAATCATCTAGAGCACTTGAAGAAAGTCTTTGAATTACTTTGTGATAATTAACTTTATGGTAAAGAGTCAAAATGTGAATTCTTTACCCCAGAAGTAAAGCATCTAGGCCATATCATTTCCACGAAAGGAACCAAAGTTGACCCAGATGAAGTCCAAGCAATTTTTAACTAGCCTGAGCCCAAGGCTATTTGAGGACTATAAAGTTTTCTTGGATTGGCTGGATATTATCAGAGTTTATAGCTAGGTATGCCAAATTAGCAGTACCTTTGACAGATCAACTCAAAGGGAAGCATCAAAAGATTAATTAGAAAGAGGAACAAGCAAAGAGTTTTCAAGATCTTAAACTTGCTTTAGCTTCGGCCCCAGTTCTACAAATCGTAGATGCGAAAAAGCCTTTCCAGTTAGAAACAGATGCAAGTTCATGTGTGGTAGGAGCAGTACTAAGCCAAGAAGGTCGACTAATAGCTTTCAAAAGTAGAAAGCTAAATGCTCCTCAACAAAAATACTCAAAGCCATTCATAAGGATTATGCAAAACTTCTGTATGCAAACAAATTTGTTCAATTTTTCAATAGCATTCAAATATTTGTCTATTTTTATTGTCAGGTGCCATCATGCAGGAGTACTTATGGAAATCTTGTACATCTACCTGCTCCTTGCATCTCTTCATTAGATTGGGATGCCCCTGATCATTCAATAGTTTCAAGTTTTTTATGCAAAATGAAAGATGATGTCCAAAGGGCAATGTCAACAAGTCAAATTTCTCAAAGGATAAAGATTCAATGGTTTCTTCCTCTTCACGTTTTTGTAGCATGTTTTAAAAACATATTATTACAAAAAACAAAAACAATGTGGTTGAATAGGAGATCTCCAATTTCAAAAAAAGATGATGTTTTAGGTAGGGAATGGGATAGCAAAGAAGATCAAAAGCTAGGAGGCATCATTTTATGTAAAATTAGCCCAAATTCCGTTTCAATTTCATATCCAATATCTCAACAATCACTTGTTTTAGGATATGATTATAGAAGGTGAAAAAAAAAGCTTCGACTTTGGATACCCGTGGATTCAGAGGAGAGGTGTCCAAAATTTGAGTTAGAATTATTGATTCATCCAAATATTCAACCTAGGAAAATAATTGTCACTGCAAATTGGAAACTAAAAAATGTAATGAATTTCCTAGATTTCCTTGATGAGGTTTCACCACAATTCAGATTCTCAATTGTAGGTGCAATGATAAACATTAGATAAGAGAAAACACTATCTTGCATAACTTGTCTCCCACCCAAGGTGATTATGTTCCAACCCTTAAGAATGTAACCAATCTTGCCCTTTTTCTTCTACTGAATACATCTCTTTTTTATTAAACTCATCATATTCATATTGGCATTGTTTTGGTTTATATCATCACTCTTTTAAGATTTCTATTGTGCAAAGAATTTTATTGGTTAAATAATATCTCCATTGAGCAAAAACTTTTATCATTGTCTCAAACATGCAACTGTTGTGCAAAATTACATCTCTTTTTTATGTAAACTCATGTTATTGATATTAGCATTGTCTTGGTTTATATCATCACTTTTTTAAGGTTTCTATTGTGCAAAGACTTTTATAATTGTCTCAAACATGCAATTGTTGTGCAAGGTTTCTGTTGCTCAAGATAAGAATAAGAAGCTCTCCATGTTACTTGTCCAAAAAATTTCTAACGGTCAAGGTAAGGATAAGAACTTCTCCATGTTATTTTAAGTAAAATAGAGCAACAAGGTAGGAATATTACAAAGGGGGCAAGCTTGGAGGACATGACCAATTCAATCGATAAGAGTCAATCAAGGTTCTCCGAAGGTGCTTATCGCTTGAATTGCTCATCTTTCTTTTTCTATGTTAATGGATAATGTGAAAGGGCACGATCGATTGAAGAAATAAGGGCCAATTGAAGTTCCCGGACTGCTCTCCTTGCTTGAATCGGGCATGCCTTTTGTGTGGGTGAAAACATAAAGGATTACAATATGGAGAAGATTGGAGGATACAACCGATTCAAGCGAATAGGGGCAATGGAGGATTTCTGAGTGCCCTAATCACTTGAATTGGTCATGTCCTCCAATCTTCTTCATTTTCCTTCACAAGCCCAATTTTTTAATTTGATATCATCAAATCATGACATAGCATAATGTTAAAGAAATTAATGATAAACAACTTATGATCTTAGTTAATGTCATGAATAAAAGGAAAACCACAATTTAAATTTAAGAAAAACTACTACCAACATTAATAAGTTGAAACCATTTCTTTGTAGAAATATGATTTACAATAATTATCTTCTAGATAAAGATAGAATGGCATCATTTACTAATACATTCAATGCTCTGAAGGTTATTTTGTGTACACAATTGTATTTACAACAAAGAGCATATAAATATCTTTCAACATATGTTGGAAGTAATGGTCTAAGTATCAAGATAGATACAAAACTCTATACATTTTTGGAGCCTTCACCTTTTTTCTTATTTTTCTTCTTTTTGGAGCTTTCACTTCTTTGCTTATTCTTTGGGACATGCTTCAATGGAGAGTGAGTAGGAGGTCCATTCTTCTTATCTTCAGTATTCTTATGTCTTGGTGGTGGTGGAGGTAGTGGAGGAGAGTATGGATCATAAGGACATATAGCATATTTTAAGATGGCATATATTGCTTTTTCTCTGACCAAAAGGATCCATGCATCTGGATAGTCAAATAGATTAAGACTAGGACTGTAAAATTTGTGCTCTAAGAACCTTACTACATTGGCAATTACTCTCCATCCACATGATGTACTATATTTCTATAGTGGCACATGAATTTGCATACAACCAAATTTTTTTTCTTCATTCACTTTGCTTGGATATTTTTTATCAATGTGCATTTTCAAAAGTTTGGCAGCACTGCAAGGATAAATAAATATCAAAATTCATGCTAATAGAAATGTAAAAAAGCAATGGAAGTGTGAACTTACAGTTTGCAGTTACCATCATGTGATTGGAGAGAGTTCATCAATAAGGATCGGTCATCTTTTGTAGTAGATGCAAAATCTTGTTGCCATTCATTGCGCTAACTATCAACTAAAAGTGTTTCCAAAGAGAGAAACCCGGACGGGAGAAGCATATGATAATAAGGAACAAATGAAAAAGTAGTAGTGACAAGAGAAGATGGAGAAGAGAGATGCACACATATATATAGGACACAACCTGTGTGACACTAGTAAGAAGACAATCAATAAGGGTATGGGTTCAGAAGCCAAAATCACCAGTAGCCCCCACAGAACCAAAGACCTAACCATGAGGGATACAAAATTTAAGAAACCATACAAAGATGAAGAGGCCAAAAGTGATCTGTAGGTGGCCGCATACTATTCTAAAATGGATCTCTATGAGGAGGAATGATTAGTTGTCATTTGACCATTGATTCCTTGCATCATTTCAAGATCCAATCAATACCTCCAAACAAAGATTGCATCAACATTCCCAAGTAACATCATAACCCTTGATGTGTGAAAACCATGTGCCCTTGGCATAACCCCATCTTTTCACCATTCATGTCATGCGTTTCCACAGTATCCATTAATATAGGGCCACATTACAAGATCATGCATAGACACAATTGAGAATCCAAGGCACATGACACACATTTGACATATGTAAGCTATTTTATTGATACTAACATTTTTCTTCTTGTTTTGTGAGACTGTTCCAAAAAAAGAAAAAGGGATAAGACGAAAAAGAAGAGATACTACCATGTACTCGAAGAATCTCATCAGTGAACCATTAACAAAGGCATCCATCAACAATGAAAGACAAGTCAATGATCAATCACCATGACAGGAGTACAACATGAAGAGATGAACATCGACCAACCATTCACCATGGTAAGAATCCCCTACCTTGGCAATACTATAACAATCATAGATTAGGAAATTGCTTTGTCAGCATACCTTGAGCACTTAAGTCAAGAACCAATTATTTTCACCATACTTCCTACAATGCACTCCCAAGTAATCATGCATAAGGCCACATTACAAGGCCATGCACAAGGCACATATTTTCTTCAACCCATGCACTAACAAACTTACCCATCATTGATTATGGGTTATGAGTACTTTGCATGATAACTATGAAATCCATAGTTGAAAGATCCAGAGGACATCAAGGTTACAACATTAGTACCTATGAAGTAGTCCATAGTGACAACTGCTCAAAATCAATATTGACAACCACGTTTGAGCAACTAGCAATTTTTTGAAGCTCATCAATACTCCATCATGCTGGAATCCACGAAAAACGTACATACAAAGGGACTAAAACTTGCAAAGGCTAGCAGTGACAAAATGAAGAATAGAGCACTTTTTTACCCAGGGCAGATTCAACATATACTGGGTTAGTATAGCTATTTCAATTACTATGCGGTAAGATTACTATCTATGGAATTCATATTATATTTATGACTTAAATTTTTTTTAATTAAAACGCTATTGCCAAAAGCACCATACAAGTCATAAATACTAAATAAATTGAAAACTACAAAGATGTGACCTTTTTGAAAAAAAATAAAATAAAAAGAAACTAAAAAAAACTTGTTCAAACTTGCTACATTTGGAAGACAAACTGCTCTTGTTCATACATGATGGACACTACCTCTCAAAGTACTACATGGAACACCCAATCCAACAAGGATCTATCAAGGACGAGAGACTTGAGAGGGGTGGGGAGTGTTGACATTCAAGGTCAAGCATCGCAAGGCACAAGTACGCATCAAAGAAGTGGACACACAAGATGAGGGAGCATGTAGGGAGGTCTAAGAAGTACATGCCAAATTTTTAGAAGAAACCTCTATAAAAACAATGATTTTGATCACTAAAGACCATTGTAAATATCATTTCACATTTTTTCACCTCCATTTTTTTCAAGCCAAGGAGTGCTCAAGCTTAAGGATTATTAGAAGTATTTACATACCAATTTTCATGATTTTTAGAATTTTTTTGGGCCCTCAATTAAGCCCTGGAACCTAATTTTTAACTAGGTCAAACACTAGGTTTGGAGAGGGCCAAATTTAGTTTAAAAGACTATAATAGCTAGAGAGATCATTTTTTAGGTTACTTAGTTGAAGTTAGCATTTTTGAGGTTAGCAAGTTAGAGAAGAGCTCCTTGAAGAGTATAATAGAGTTATTGAGAATAAAAGCTTCCAATGTTCCCATCTTAGTTATCTTGCCTTGTGTGCTTGTGTGTGTGCATGCATGTATGTGCTTGTCACTAACATTTTCTCGCCACAATTGCTCAGGATCTTCATATCCTCCTCATGTCTCCATGGATTGACAAGTAAAGGAGGTGGTGCTCATGCTTGGTCTACACCATCACCCATGAAGTATCTCCAACAAGCGAACCAAGTATCCCTCCTTTCACAATTTGACTCTTTGGACCCACAAAAGTTCAACCAAAAACCCCTACTAGTGCAATTACCACAACACAACAATTGACCACACCCCTTCCAGCTGACTTCAAGTTTCTAGTAACTAAAGGCCTTGAAGATATGGACACTTTCAATTTTGAATAGGTCTTGCAAGGGATTCTGCTCTCAAGTGTGGAATTTGGGTCGGAAGAAGAAGACAATCAAGAAACAATAGGACAATTAGTAAGGCATGATGAAGGACAATGCACCAAAGATGTATGACATGTTCGATGGGAGGAAGAACAACATTGGCCACGGTCCCAAGGAGAGGATAATCTTGAGAGTGATGAGAAAGAAGAAGGAGAGACCATGTGTAGAGCGATTCGCAAGAGATTACAAAAGACAATGGAAGATATTCATGCACATAACTACCAATCTAAGCAATGAAGTAGTGTCCTTCCATAAAAACTATCCAAGGCAGATGATTTGGACCCACAACTTGTCGATTCTTTGTGTGCTCTATCCAAAGACATCAACATAGTTGAAGCAATTGAGCACATGCTAAAGAAGTAGAGCATACAATATGATGAATGTGGAGCTCGGATGCTCCCTCGATTAGGTAAGAATATACAAATACCTATGACATCCACCCCCATTCCTACATCAACTCCAATCTCAAGACCATTACTCAAACCACTGAAACCACATTCGAGACTCCTCGCCATTCACCCCTCTCTATACCATCACAAGTAAGAACCCTTGAGCCCAATCCAATCACTACCACTAATGTATAGGTAGCCATAGATCCTGTAACTATCATCATGCACGACCCTAATTTTGCATTTCATAGCCTACTTTTACATATCAAGCTTTTCTCTTCTCATGATAACCCATTGTTTAATACTAGTATTTTTGCGACCACTAACTTATCAATGCAGCCAATAATTGTTCATCCCACCATACATATTGTAACCATTGTATCAGTATTCAGGATTGATGCCACACACACCATCACGTCTGACCCCATGGACATTTCACCTTTGCTCACTACACCTTGATAGCCTCTGAGTACAAGGAAAAAGATGATTGTGGAAGCCTTTATTTTGCTTAACCCCTCGAAATCGGTCTACTTGGATTACTTAGAGCCCACAACTATCTCGCAATGGATTCTTCCTATGTCTATGCACTAGCTCATATGTTCCCGGCAAACGCACCAAAATGATAGCCTCTGAGTACAAGGAAAAAGATGATTGTGGAAGCCTTTATTTTGCTTAACCCCTCGAAATCGGTCTACTTGGATTACTTAGAGCCCACAACTATCTCGCAATGGATTCTTCCTATGTCTATGCACTAGCTCATATGTTCCCGGCAAACGCACCAAAATGATACGCCTCTTAGTCCAAGGGAAAGATACACATATGTTCTGCCCAAACTCCTGGAAGTCAGTCGAGTCGTATTGCTTGAAGGTCGCAATTATATCTTCAATATGTAATTTCACTCTCTCAACAACTACCTCGTACACACTCGTACTTATGCACGCTTGCTCTTCCAAGATCTTTCACTCATGCACATTCCTATGTACACTTACATCTTCTACCTCCTTGTCCATATAAACCCAAACCTACATGCATTCACTTCCTCATATACTCTCCCACATGGACACTCGCACGCACTCTCAGACTATCTACCACTTCAAAGCAGACCAACAACCTCTCAAGACTTGAAGTCAAATGACCGAATCATCAAACGTACCCAATCTTATCACGGGAACAAACTCACCCACTTTCATTCTCCCTCACTTTCTCACTCTCTTGCACTTTCCCTTTTTCTCTCTCTTTCTCTCACCTACTTTCTTCCGCTCTCACACACTCTCACTCTCACACCCGCTCTCTCTTGCTAATTCTCACAACTTGCTCACAACTCAACCTCTAAGTTGCAAACTCTCCTTCTCTCTAAATCCAGCACACTCTTCCTTACACCCTCGCACTCTCAGGCTTTTCTTCTCTCAATACCTTCCCCTAGGAGGAGATATTTCTCATCTCTCACATTCTCTCTTTTTTTCGCTCATCCACCCCCACACACTCACCTTCTCACACCCTTCACATACGCACACCTTTCACCCCCAAATCCTCTCTAGCACTAGCCTTCTCCTTTGTCTTTTCTTTCACTCAAATCCCCAAGTGGCAAGCTCTCACTTCTACTCTCCTACTCACATTCACACTTACATCCACCGAGTCAACCACGCAGCCTCACTCGTGCATTCATACAAACATCCTAGCTATCAATTCACTCCCACACACATGGACTCCTACACACACTCACTTTCCTTCACACCTACACTCATGCACACACCCTTGCACACACCATGGGAAATCCACATATGCTTCAGCTTAGGTACAAATAACAGCAAAACAGAATACGGTATGTGCAGAGGGCAATAAAATCATGAACACTGTTTGCATGTCATTTAGTCGTGATGTGAAAGTGCCATGTTAAAAAGGAACACAAATCCAAAAGTCGAATGCATAAAATATATTCACTACTCAAAACCAACCCCTCGTTTGATTTCACTTTGTCTCTGTCACTGCATGCTGCCGATCAGACCGATTGCTCTGTCTATGACCTTCTACCAATAATAAACTCGAAAGACAATATGAAGCAACTGATTTCGAGAACTGATGCCTTGCATACTCTAGCATGGATATTACCAAAAAAAATACTTTGTCCTTTTTGTTGAGGAGCAGCCAATCACCATTCTCTAGTGTCCAGCAGCCGGTTCAGCTCTGAGTGTGTTTTCTGCTTATCTAGATGCTCCACTTGCTTCGTTTCAGCACAGCAGCACGCACTCCTTCAGTTTGATGTGTAGTGCCCCTGAGACATACCTCATAGACCTCCGATTTCAGCCACCCTCCTTAGACACCACATTCTTCCCCTTCTTCTACTAATGTCCCTGGCACACTTGCATCCCTGAAACGACATCTGCATGGTTATCTCCATTGGCGCTTTGTAGAGCTTCTTCATTTCCCCATTTTGCAAGGGTCTCCGCACACAGACAGGAGCTGGGAATTGAACTAAAACGTGACTAATTCCCGCCAGCGCTTGAAGAACCTCACTATTTAGCCCACGAATACCCACTTCAGTGTAGATTCCTCAATGCATATGATCCAATCCACCTCTGTGATGACTTGAACTTTGGCCCAACAGAACTTTAAATCCGTGCTTCCTTCGCCACAATAGTCATCTATGTAATCAGTTCTTCATGCCTTAAAAGTAACACTTGTATGCCTGTGTGAGCTTTCTCGAAATGTCAATTCCATCGTTGATGATAGAAGTTGAAAAAAAACTTATGGAGTACACGCACAGGACGCAGCTGCTTGAAATGGGCGCACAGCCTTAACTTTCATGAGTTTCGTGAATCTTTGTCATAGTCCAATGGCCATTCCATTCAGTTTTCACATACATGTACATCATGTTGAAGATCAACGAAGAAAGGGCATATTGCCACATGTGATTACCCCATTCTTCATTGTTGCAAACAACTAACTGAGTATGTTCTGAAATAATTCTCCTTTCCTTCTTGTCCTGCACAACATTCCTAGCAAACTTCGAGACTTCCACGACCAGGTATTGGTACAGCCGCCCAATAGTCTGCTCTACTCTCGAATGTTTTTGTCTCCACTACTGATCAAAACATATGCATTTCCTTTTTTTTTTTTTTTTTTGCTTTTGCCCATCAGCGTTCAATGATGCATCTCCTTCCAACACTAGCACTTCTCCCCCAAAACAGAAGTGATCAAGAGAGCCTGCATGCGATCCCTACTGCAACATGCCACCTTCCTTTTTTCTATTCTGCCACCGCCAAGCGCCTCCTTCTTGTTCCTGTACACGCAAAAAAAACAGAGGGAGAGACCCCCCCTTTATCTTCCAAAAAAAATTTTTAGCCAATCGACTCCCTCCTTTTTGATAAGACGACGTGGGCTCTTGTGGCTCTTCTTTTCTTGTAACCCCAATGAACAATACCACAAAGATAACAATCCCAGTCGGAAAATGGCAACTCCAATGCCTGTGGACTCATCAACAAGCTTTGCCACAAGCTTCCAACAGATCGAACAGGTCAACTTCTCCATTTCTTTCCAGATTTCTACGTCCTCATCATCTGTCCAATACACCGGTGTAGCAGACCACACCAAATATTCCCCAGGCCTCATGTCTGTAGGAGGGGCTCTACACACTCCAAATACTTCTCATCAATCGTCAATTCCACTCTTCAAATACCTGAAATCAAACGTATTTTCCTGCCAAATAGAACCACATTAGTGCATTAAAACCAACCATTTTGTGAGCTAACATACTCCCCTCTTCTTATTTGCGAAGTCGTCCCGACGAGCCAAATTGTTCCTACGCTCAAATCATCCAACATGTGCTCATCACCCAATCAAATACAAATCTTTACCTTGCATGCACATTCTCTTCTTCCTCAATGTAGCACCTGCAATCACCCTCATACAATCGTTGGTCAGTACCAAAATATAATCAATTCACTTACCATCTTTGTCCATCTTCTCGCATCTTCCTTGCCATGTCCACCTGTCTACAAACTTCATCAAACATTAGAATCTTTCTTCATCAAATCACAATAACATTTACAACCAAAATGGAAAGAGCAAACACACATCAGGAAATCACATCACACATTGTCTCATACATGCAAGCTCGTCACAACCCATATGCATACAAGCAGAAGACATGTCCACATTCCCTCTCGTCACTCTTCTCGACTGTTCATTCAACACGTCACGAATCTCTATTCCACATGCATACTCAACACACCATCAGAAACCATTCCCCAGTTCCGTTTTTGATACTCTTCCCGATCACATGATCGTTTTGCTGATTCCTTTTTCTCATGTCTAACCGAGTTCTCTCGTCAATTTTTCATTCCCCTTCCACCTAGGGTTTCCACTACCTGCTTTCCTTTTTATCGACTCTTTGTTTTTTCAACTAGCTCCTATACTAGGTCACCACCACCTCTCTGAAAATAATGGACACACGACAAAGATGTCTCAAGCCTAACACGAGCTCACCTCGACAGGACCACTCATCATCAATGCGATTCAGGACTTCTCAAGTTGTCATACCACCTAAGAGCCAAACTGAACACTTCCCAAAGGTTTGCAAACGAACAAAGCAACTAGCACGATTGGATTCCTCAAGTCCAAGATTTCCACAGACACATTACAACCAAAATCCTAGCCGAGCTTAAGCTTCGATTTGACGTGCCTCATCAGGAGTCCACACATAACCCAAATCCCCACAACACAAACACATATATTCTCATCCGAGCATCATGCTCTCTCACCTCTCTTATGTCCCCCCTCGAGCGAGGAATTCTTCTCATTCATTTTTTTTCCACATTTTTTCCTCTCTTTTTTCATCATTTTTTTCACATATTTACTCACACTTGCCGGCCTACGCTAAAGCTGGATGCGACTCGTGGACTCGACCACCTGATCGAGTTTGTTCCACCCATCTACCAACCCAACGAAGCGCGCGACACACAGACAGCTAGCCCTATGCGAAACCGACGTCGGTTCGTGGCTTTGACCACCCGACCAAAGTGGATCCACCCACCTATCAGCCCACATCATGGCGCGTAGCCACATGCACATATACATAAACATATATTTTTCTCATCTTTTTTCATTCCCGCATCTCGAGAATTAGGAGACAAAAGAAAGGATCTTTTCCCAACCATCCCGATCACGACACACACACATATAACCCCCCATGGACATCCCGATGAGACATATCTTCTCTCTGCTGCTACTCAAGACGAAATCAAGCCACTAATGCCATGGTCAACCCTTCCTCTCAAGACCCGCACATACTAATCACCTTGTCGACCTGAAACCTCAAAAAATGTCACTTTAGTTCTTAAGCGTACAACACACTTGGTCCATCCGTCCTCACATCTCTGACTCGCAATCCGCAAAGCAAACCCTAATCAGACTCAAGCCATCCTCACCAACATCCATTGCCTCGTCTATTTTTTCATCTCCAACCTCTGCCTCGCAGAGATTCCACATGATTCGACAGCTTGCTGATATTGTCCTCTAGCCAGGCGATACGGTCTGGAAGGCCACCATTCATTACTACACCTCTTAATGCCTCGAGCTTCAAAGCTAAATCCCTTATCCCTTCTTCTTTTCGCTCATCACTGCCTTGGAGTCGAAAAATCTCATCATCCACTTGATGGAACCGAACCCACATTTTCTTCTTCTCCTCTTCTAAATGGCTCATCTTTCTTTCTATTTCCAAAGGAACCTCCTCGCTCCTCCCGACTTGGCCAGACAACTTTTCAACCCTCTTCTCGAATCGACCTCTCCTCCCAGATTCTACTCATCTTTTCTACTTCCAGATCATCCACTTTTTTCGACAACTCCTTCGCCTTTTCTAACTCCACGCCTATCGCCTCTAACTTGTCCAACATCACTTTTAGCTCTTCCTCTATTCTACCTACTTTCGGATCCTCTACTCGTTCTCGGGTCTCATCGTCTTTCTGATTCATCCACCTACCGAGCTTGCTACTCAGCTTTGCATTCTCTTTTTCTACCCGTCTCATTTTCTCATCACTCTCTACTTGGGCACTTTTCATCCCTTCTAACTCTAGGTGGAACTCCTCACATGCCTTGCCCGCTTGATCACTATATCGACAGATTATGCTTTGTACCTTCTCAATTTTATGCTCCATTCGTTCGATTCTCCTCATCAGGTCATCCCTATCTCTTGAGGGCTCTTCTTCGATCATGACATGGTAGCAGTCTATCGTTACCCGACCAGTTCTAATGTCCAAGACTTCTTTTCTCATTTGCTTTCCCCTTCTAACCCCGCTTTCATGCTGAAGTGTTTGGATTTGTCTTTTTAAGTTGTTGTCTTCCCCCTTTAACTCGTTATTCTCACTTTCCACCGATTGCATTTGCTTTTCCCAATTTCCTAAGACTTCTGCTAATTTCACTTGATTTTCCTCTATTCTCTCCATCTTGACCTTGTCGCCATCCCGCTCCACATGCAGCCAATTGACTTGACATTCCAAGCTCTTCACAAGTTCTACCAAGCCTCGATCCGGAGATCCAGTGTTCTTGCTCTCACTTGCTCTTGTGGTCTCTGTCAAGGAAGTAACTCCACCCTTGTCAACTTCCACATACAAAGAGGATAAACACCTATCAGACTGATTCGTTGCGACCTTTACGCCAGTCACCTCTTTTGAGCCACACATCTGCTCGCATAGTCTCTTTTTCCCGCAGTCCACACATGTGGGGACAAAATCCAGCGGGGTGCATACGCGAGGGCAATATTTGGCTATATGCCCAATCTGCTCGCAACACCAGCATCTCACATAATTTGATATCGGGCCAAATCGCCACCCTCGGTTCACATGATGTCTCATGGTCGGATGAGAATCTATCCATCTCCTATTTTGTCCAAAATTCGGTTGCCTCATGTTGGCATTCTCCAAACCACATGCTGGCTTTTGTTGGGCCATTTCTTTAATGAAGATCAAAGCAGATTTGGGATCGACTTGGCTGTGCCACACGATTGGGGCACCAAGCGAACTCGTAGCACTCTCTATGAGATGTGCTAAGCCAATTCCCGGCAGACGCACCAAAATGATAGGTTCCTAAGCCCAAGGAAAAGATGTTTGTGAAAGCCTTTATTTTGTTCAAATCCCTCGGAATCGGTCCAATTGGATTACCTAGAGCCCACAACTATCTCGCAATGGATTCTTCCTATGTCTATGCACTAGCTCATATGTTCCCGGCAAACGCACCAAAATGATAGCCTCTGAGTACAAGGAAAAAGATGATTGTGGAAGCCTTTATTTTGCTTAACCCCTCGAAATCGGTCTACTTGGATTACTTCGAGCCCACAACTATCTCGCAATGGATTCTTCCTATGTCTATGCACTAGCTCATATGTTCCCGGCAAACGCACCAAAATGATACGCCTCTTAGTCCAAGGGAAAGATACACATATGTTCTGCCCAAACTCCTGGAAGTCAGTCGAGTCGTATTGCTTGAAGGTCGCAATTATATCTTCAATATGTAATTTCACTCTCTCAACAACTAGCCTGTGGACTCATCAACAAGCTTTGCCACAAGCTTCCAACAGATCGAACAGGTCAACTTCTCCATTTCTTTCCAGATTTCTACGTCCTCATCATCTGTCCAATACACCAGTGTAGCAGACCACACCAAATATTCCCCAGGCCTCATGTCTGTAGGAGGGGCTCTACACACTCCAAATACTTCTCATCAATCGTCAATTCCACTCTTCAAATACCTGAAATCAAACGTATTTTCCTGCCAAATAGAACCACATTAGTGCATTAAAACCAACCATTTTGTGAGCTAACACACCTCCCTCACCCCCCCCCCCAATTCCACAATCCACAATCCTTCCTCCACCAAAATCACCACTATCCACCGTTATGTTTTCCATTGCATCCACTCTCCCCTTCCCATTCACATTCCGGCTCCATCCTACTCTCTCAACATTGCATCCTCCATGCATGCATACTATCGACTTTTCCATTGCAACAATGATTAATTGTGCCAAATAGGTGTCTCGGGTACAATTTGTTGGCATAGAGGAACAACATGCTCCAAACCTAGTTAAATCAGCTACAGGAACGGATCTCAACTCTAGTAGAGATGAATGCTACCATGTAGGTCTAGTATCAGGCTCTTCAACAAGCCAAGAAAAATTCACACATTATATGTACCATGAGAATATTTCATTTCCTTTTAGAACGTAGAGCAGCATGGGGAGTGAATTTTTGCTTAAAGAGCTCTAGATCCTTCTAAATCAAGTTAATATGAGTAAACTTCAATCCAATGAGCCTTAAATCAAAAGTCGATTATATCTACCACTTGTGGTCTCTAGTGGGAAGTCGTAAAGTAATGGTGGAGAAGGCACATGTACAAGGTGACTGAACCACTTTAGTTATAAAAAATGATTAGGGTTTCTTGTGTAAAAGTAGCTCCATCTACTCTAGAGGTCACAATTAGTCCCCAAATCTATATAATGGTAGCTTGGTTGGAGAATCAGAGGTCATTCTCTTGCATGTGTAGAGGCTAGGTTCTAGCGATTCTTATAGTCCGACCTTCAAGGGGGCTTTGATCTTTGAAAAGCAAAACTTGATAGGTGCTACATTTCTCAAGATATTACTACCTTCTTTGGTTCTCTTTTGATGTCACTCTACAGGAACATTGTGGTCTCATATCAATTTCCTAACTCGGCTTCCTTCTCAGCCTCCACCATAAGGAAGAAGGCCTCATGGTTTGACGTAGACCCTTCGGTTTTCATGTTGATATTCATCTGCAAAAAGGTTTCCGAGGTATGGTCTCAAGCTTCCCATTACATGGGCTTGCCAACTAAGTGATGGATTCATTCAGTTAAGGTTACTTAGAATAATTTAACCAAGAAAAATATGAGACCCAGATGATAAGGAAAGAAACAAGGGAAAGACAATATACAAAAGACTTTCCATGCTTGAAGAAGAGGTTAACAAAGGAAAGATGCATCTTCAAAAAGGTCTTCTCAAAAGGAGGTGTAAGCTTTAACAGGAAGAAGAAATTCAGTAAGAGAGTATACATCTTTTTCAAAGAGTTTTGGGAAGATAAAATGGATAAACTATTGGAGGAGATGGCCGACACCTTCCAGATATGAGATGGTGCTGTGATTTCCTGCTTTAGAATAGCCAAAACTGAGTTGGGAAGTGCAAATTAGACCTTTTGAATTTCCAAGAAACACAAATAATCACCCAAGTACTGGCATATGATCCTCAAATCATTGGATACAAATAGATAAGTTGGCGTTTCATTGTGAACCAAAAACTTGCTATTTCGTTTACTACACTTGCTCAGAGAAATAGACAGTTCTCTTTCTCTGCTAACAATTGAGCAAAATCATTTTGAGCATATCTAGTTGACTTGGGTAGCTAATTTTTTCCAGTTATTTGACTTGAAATGATAATGTATGCTCAGAGAATGATGCTTAGCAAATTAGAGATGCATCCCGCCATTTTTGGGTACTAACAGTATGTAGACTAGTGAGCAATGTGTTATAACTCAAGAATGACTAAGCCAATTAAAATGAAACCTTGTACAAGAAAATAGATAGTCTAATGAATCTATACGAACTTAACCACTGAAAATGATCAAGCACAAGGTGAGAAACAGATCAGAGAAGCTCACTACTCTGAGTGGTTCATGACAGAGTAGAAGATATGAGATATGAGAAAACTATATGTATTATTGCAGATAGATTACATTGACATTGGCAATGAATGATTGCACAATGTAAGGGCAATGGTAGAGCTATAGTGTGAGTGCAATATCCATATAGAATCTCTATAAAATCTCCGCTATATCTGGCTACATTCCATGCAACTAGGTAGTCCTATTTTATAGCCTTTTGTTGGAGCCAAGATTCAAATTTGAATTCAAATCTTTATCGAAAAGTTTTTCGAAGTTTTAAGATTTCATTTGCTATGAATCCTCACAAAATAATTCTTGGAAAGATTCTCCTAAGTACTCGTGATTGAATTCATTCCATGTATGCACTTTTACACGGAGTAAAAATCAATCTTTTACAAGAGATCATTCATGTACATGAACTTTAGGATAAGTGGCCAAGCATTTAGGCTTGTACTAATTGCACCAACAGCTCCCCCTCAAGCCTAACATGCTTGAGCTTCAACTCTCTTTAATTTCTTGCAATCCGATCATCATCTTGAACCTATTCAATTTGGGTCCATCCAAAGATTTAGTTAGCATATCTGCACATTGCAAGTTTGTTGATACATAGGGCAATTGTATGTCCTTGCTAAGTAGCTTCTCTCTCACATAATGATAATGGAATTCAATATGATTAGTCCTTGCATGATACATAGAATTAGCAGCCAAATGTAGTGTGTTGGTATTATCCCAAAGATCATTGGAGCATATGTATGTAACCCCAAGTCTGAGTAGAGTAGCTTTAACCAAATTGCCTCTTGTGTTGTATTTTCTAGACCCCTATATTCAGCTTGAGTTGATGACAATGCCACAGTTGATTGTTTCTTGGATGACCATGAAATTAGCTTAGATCTTGCAAAAGATAAGTAGCCAGAGGTGCTCCTCCTATCATCTCTTGAGCCAACCCAATCTGCATCAAAGTATAGATTGATGTCCAAGTCAGATGTGAATGGATAAAATAGCCCTTCATTTATGGTACCCTTCAAGTACTTTAAGATCCTTTTGGCAGCTTCCATGTGAGGTTTTCTTGGTGTATGCATGAATTGACTCAATTTACTCACCCCATAGCATATATCCACTCTTTTAAGGGTTGCATAATTGAGACTCCCAACAAGCCTTTGATAACATGTAATGTCTTCAAGGAGCTCTCCTTCATGATCACCGAGTTTGTGGTTCAATTCCGTGGGTGTCCCTGTAATTTTTGCATTTTCCATTTTGAACTTAACTAGTACATCATGGATGTACTTTGTCTGAGTAATGAAAACACCAGAATCTGCATAAACAATTTCTAAGCCAAGAAAATATGTAAGCAATTCAAGATCACTGATTTTAAACTCTTCCATCATTTGAGCCTTGATCTTCTTGATGCTATTGGAATCATCCTCTGTAATAATGATATCATCCACATAAACACATAGATAAATAACCTCTAAACTAGTCTTCTTAATGAACAATGAAGAATCTACCTTGCTTGCAACAAAACCTTGGTCGTGCAAGGTGTGACAAGCCTATGGTTCCAAGCTCTAGGAGCTTGCTTTAAAACATACACTACTTTCCTTAATTTACATACATAGTAAGGTTTGTCTTTGTCTTCATATCCTAGTGGTTGGGCCATATAGACCTCTTCAGAGATCCACCCATTAAGGAATGCATTTTTAACATCTAATTGGTACAAGTTCCAATTCTTTGAAGCAGCAATACTTACTAAAACTCTGATAGTTGGCATCTTGGCCATAGGTGAGAAGGTCTCCTCATAATCCACTCCATGGGTTTGAGCAAACCCCTTTGCTACTAGCCTTGCTTTATACCTGTTTATTGTGCCATCTGAATTCTTCTTTAGTTTGTAAATCCACCTGCATCCTATTACCTTCATGAATGGTTTTTTGGGAACCAAATCCCAATTGCTATTCTCTTGAAGTGCTTCAATTTCCTCCTGCATAACTTCTCTCCATTCTTCCTTCTTGTTGGCTTCTTCAAATGAAGAAGGTTCCTCCAACATAGAATCTTTAATCATGTATATAGAATGCTTGGTGACTAGTGATGTGTCATAGCCATACATTATAGGTTTCTTTCTCTCTCTTTGAGATATTCTAAGTGCTTGATTGGATGACTCTGGAATGTCTTCCAATTGTTTGAATTTTATTTTACCCTTGGACTTCCAAGCTTTGAAATCAATTTGTTCTTCATCTTTTGAGTTTACATCCTTTGATGTATGTGGTTCTTCTTCGGTTAGATTTGGAAAATCATTCTCCAAATCATCGGGTAGCTTTATTTTCCTGCAATCATCCTCAAACCAAGAGTTATTTTCATCAAATACCACATCCCTACTAGCTGTAAATCCTTTGTTAGTGAGATTATATAACCTATATCCTTTCTAATTCTAATCATATCCAATAAATATGCATCTTTTAGCTTTTGGATCAAGCTTTCCTCTAAATTGTGAGGGTATGTGTGCATAAGCAATGCACCCAAAGATCCTACAATGATATAAACAAGGTCTCCTATCATTCCATGCCTCATAAGGTGTCATCCCATCCAGAGACTTGGATGGAAGTCTATTGATTGGGTAAGTGACTGTGGAAACAACCTATGTGCCATAGATAATTAGGGAGTTTTTTCTCATTAAACATTGATCTTGTAGCCTCTAGTATCAATCTATTTCTTCTCTTTGCCACTCCATTCTATTCAGGAGTGTACCTTGTAATTTCTCTCTTTATGCCTTTGTCCTGTAAGAAGGAGTCAAAATCATGTGAGAAATACTCACCACCTACATCCGATCTAAGCCTCTTCAAACTTCTACCTGTTTGATTCTCAACCAATGCTAAATACTTCTTGAAACAAGTGAAGACTTCATCTTTATGCTTAATAAAATAAAGTATTGTCCACCTACTAGAGTCATCTATGAATGAAACATAATACCTTGATCCAGAAATTGATGGCCCTCTGCTAGGACCCCACACATCTATGTGTACAAGCTGCAAGTAGTCTTCATACATGTATCCTCTTTTGGTGAATGGTTGCCTATGTGGCTTGCCAAATTGGCATGCTCCACATTTGTAAATCATGTGTTGCTTAGAAACATTTGGGATGCCAAGTACACTGTGATCCGTGCATATTTGCTTCAATGTCCTTTCTCCTATATGTCCTAGTCTCTTATGCCATATCTCCAATTTAGATAGGGTTTAATCCTTATAATTGAAGATCAATATTTCTTGTAACTTCAACTTTAAAGGTAAAAAGTCTACCAGATTTCGCACCTTTTGCAATCCTCTTGAAGCCTTGTTGAGGGTCCTCCACATATGCTCCATGCCTTGTGAATCTAACCTGTAAACCCTTCTCAACAATCTATCCAACACTAATTAGATTCTTGGTTATTGTTGGCACATATAATACCCTGCTTAGAAGATTCATCTTACCATTAGATGCTTTAATGAGTGCCTAGTATCATCACATTTCTGAACTTCACGCTTTCGTTTGGGTTCTTCAAGGTCATACAATAATGCTACATTTCTTGCTACATGTTTGGAGCAACCAGAATCAATATAGAATAGGTACTCATCATCTTTACCTTGCTTGGCTATCATATTCATGAGTAATAGGGAATCCTCTTGATCATATGTATAGTTGTTGTAGTCTCTCCTTCCTTTGAAGCCTCCTTGATAGTTGTTGTTGTTGTAGCCTTGCTTGTAATTGTGATGGTAGTTGTTTCCTCCATTATTGAACCTGCATCTTGATTGTACATAGCCTCCTCTATGGAACCCTCTTCTTCTCTGACCCGTTGTGTTCTTGAAGTATTCATCTATGGTATGATTGGTCAATCCACATATGTTGCGAGGTGAAGAATTGTATGATCTCCCCCTGCCTTGCTTTCCTCCTTTGCCCCTTCCTCTAGTACCTCTTCCTCTACCTGTGAAATTCACTTGAGAGGTACGTTCATCTTCTTCACTCTTCCTACCTTTGCCTTTATCTTTACTCTTATTCTTATCTGTGTAAAGGGCAGAAGATTGATTACATCTAGAATTGTATCCATTCTTGTTGAGCTTTGTCTCATGTGTGAAGACTTTCTAGATGCTTTGGCTAGAAGGACCAGATACTCCGAAAGCTCTGCCCTTCAAGCATTATACAGTCTTTGGAAGTGAGAATGACAATCTAAAAAGAAAATGGCTCCCGCATGAAGGAGACCAAGCTATCATAAAGCTTCTTAGTGTTTTTGAGTAGATTTTCCCATTAGCAAAGCAATGAGTGCTATGGCCTTCTTTGTATCTCCCTCTTTTCTCTCATACTCTCTCCTTTGTTAATATATTTGCAGTTGGGTTAAAAAAAGGTATCATGATAATTCTTAGAATAATGTCTTGAAATGTCAAGCATGCATTCAACCTACCAAAAATGTGCTTCTTCCCCTAAAAGAAATGTCTTCCTTTATTGTAATATCGATATGTTTTTCTTGTAATGTCTATGTGGTACTTTCTATATGTACATAGGCCTAATCCTTGCTCTTTATTTCAGCAATTTGACATGAGAGAAAAAGTGTTTGGCTACATATAGTATCCATGGAAGTCATTTCCTAAACAATAAGACCCCTTGACATAGTAAACTTCTCACCTTCTAAGTTTGAATGCTCTACAAATGATTGCGTCAAAGACATGCATCAAATCTGATTAACCTTCTCTACAACTCTCACTAAAACTTAAATTTGTTGTGGAATCTTAGTCACTATTGTTGTTGTACCTTTGGGCCATTCTTCCCCTCCTTTGTCGGATATGGAGGATCCGAAGGGCATAAACTCCGTCATTATATAATTGTTTTTTAATTAATTTATGAAATGCCCATATTTTTTTATAAATTAATTTATGGAAGAGAGACTAGAGGATCCCAAGGGCAGTAAGCTCCTTCACTATATAATTGTTTTTAAATTAATTTATGAAGTGCCCCTTCACTATATAATTTTTTTTAATTAATTTATGGAACAGAGACTATACCTCGGCCTTACTTCCTCTTATGAAAAAAATAAAGACATGTCAAGCATAAAAATATGAATTAACTCTCTCTCTCTCTCTCTCTGTTTCTCTCTCTTACACACTCGCTCGCACACGATTAATTTTCTTATCCCATGTGTGAATCATAAGGTGTACTCTGATAAAATTTAACAACCAAGTTCATGTTTGTGTGTTTACAAAGGCATAATATGTAGTTAATCAATAGAAAAAATAGAGCAAAACCCTACCTCTAGAGTGGGCTCTGCTCCTCTCAGTGCATGAGAGTCGACTGTGGCTCTTAGGTTGATTCGTGTGATCTTTTCATGTTATGTGCACTCCTCAATTGGGTGACATTGTGAGGCTCGATGTCGATTGGACATTTCATAAGGTCCCCTTGTTGGGGGTTGATCTAGGATAGGGAAGCTATCTTGCTATTTCCATTTTTAAGTTCATGTTTTATGGCATTGCTTGATGCACTTAGAAACAATTTTATGGTAGTCAAACCAATGGTGGTAATAACCAAGAAGGTAGGGTCAATGGGGGATCTCCTACCAAGATTTATGCAAAATCATTAGTAGGTCCTTCTATTTCTAGTCTTCATAATCACATGAAGGTAGGTGACTCTGTGAACCCTAATGTCTGTTGGGTGTGTGTAGAAGTGTGAAAGACACACGAGAAGCACACATAAGGAGCAAAAATGCAGCAAGATGGCTGGAATAGCTCTCTCTTTGATGATGAACTCAATTGAAGCAAGAGATCAATAATAACCCTAAATACAAAGTACCACCGCATATGAATGTATCAAGTATGTGGTAAGATGGGGAGAAAACCTCTAGCCAACATTAGAGTAAAAAGTGTCATGTATAGGTAAAAGGTTCACATCAAAGCTACTCCAGGAACACATAAGTGTAGCAAACCCCCTAGAACGAATGAGGTGAACACATATAGGGAGTGACAGATATGCGCCCACAAGGTAATAAGCCTAAAGCTTTGCAACGAGCCTCAAACTTTTCTCGTGGAAGAGCTTTGGTGAATATGTCTGCCACATTATCTTATGTAGGCATATATTCCAAATCAATATCTCCTGCATGAAGATGCTCTCTCACATAGTGATAATGCACTTCAATATGTTTGATCCATGCATGAAACACTAGGTTTTGTGCAATAGCCAATGCTCTTTGACTATTAGTGAGAATATGCATAGCAGCATCAATCTCCATGCAAAGATCCATCAATAGGCATCTTAGCCATATACACTCCTCTCTAGTTGTGAAAACTGCCCTGTACTCATCTCCACAACTCGTTGATGCCATTGTAGGTTTCTTCTTACCCAACCAAGATATGCATGAGCCGCCAAGGAAAAAGCCATTATCAGTAGTGGACATGTGAGTATCATAACAACCAGCCCAATGACTATCTATAAAAACATGCAAGCATGGCTGAGTATCTCTTCCATAAAAGAGGCCTAAGCTCAAGGTGACTTTAAGATATTGAAACACACGTTTCACCGATTGCCAATGCTTAGTGCCAGGGCTATGGATGAATTGAATCAATTTGGAAATTGCATACTGTATATCCAGCCTTGTGTTGCATGCATATATGAGACATCCCACAACTTGTTGATAAAAAGAAGTGTCAAATGCATCAGCAAAATCACCAACTGAGAATCTAAATCCTATCTCAACTCGTGTGGAAACTGGCTTGTAATCCTCAAAGTCAAAACACTAAAGTAGTTTTTCAACATACTTTGCTTGATGCATAATGATTACCCCATCAATGGATACAAACTGGATGCCAAGATAGTAGCTTAAAAGACCAAGATAAGTGACATCAAAAGTATGTTGCAAATCAGCCATAAGAATGTCCAATTTTGCATCACATGACCCAATCAAGGCTATGTCATTGATATAAAGAACAAGCACTCTAAGATCTGCCCCATCTTCGCATACATAGAGTGTGCTTTCAAGTGGACTACATATGAAGCCAATAGCAATCAAGTGCTTATGGGTTTTGTCATACCATGCACATGGAGCTTGCTTGAGACCATATAAGGTTTTATGCAAGCGACAAACCATATGCTCTTTCCATTTCATGGAAAATCCAAGAGGTTGCTTCACATAGACCTCTTCTTGCAAATCATCATTCAAGAACGCTGTTTTTATGTCCAAATGATGTACTTTCCAACCTCGATGGGTAGCCAATGCAACCACGGTATGAATGGTAGTCATGCGTGAAGTAGGTGCAAAATTTTCCTCATATTGAATGCCATATTGTTATCCTTTCGCAACCTATCTAGCTTTGTAGTGATCAATGCTACCATTAGACTCCCATATCACTCCTTTTGGTAATCCATATAACTCCCAAGTACCATTCCTATGTATGGAATCCATTTCTTATTGCATAGCACTCATCCATTGTGGATCACATGCATCTTCAAAAGTAAGTTGTTGGCAGTAGCCTTGGTACACCAGGACGTACAAGACATGAAAGTCAAAGAAGGGAGTCAGAGCGAAGGGACAGCACAAGCAAACAGGGCAGTCAAAGAAGATCTGGCAAGTAGGCCAATATTTTTTCAAGACATTAATGCAAATCAAAGAGATGGACATGCAGAGAGGAAGAGCAAGTAGGGAGCCCGAAGATATGTATGGCAGATCACTAGAAGAAATCCCTACAACAACAGTGATTTTCATCACTAACAATCATTGTAAATCTCATTTCACCTTTTTGTAGCTCCATTTTGTGCAAGCCAAGGAGTCCTTGAGCTTGAGGAGCCTTAGAAGTAGTTGCGTACCAATTTTCGTATTTTTTAGATCTCGTTTGAGCCCCCAAATAAGCCCTGGAACCTAATTTTTAACTAGGCCGGACACTAGGTCTGGACAGGACCAAAAGCTAGTCAAAAACTATAAAAAGGGCTAGAGAGCTCATTTTTGAGGTTAGATTGTAATTGAAACGAACTTGTAAGAGCTTTTGAAAGTAATCTAAAAGAACTCCATTGATCCTCTCTCTTTGTCTTGCCGTGTGTGCGCGTGTGTGTGTATGTGTGTGCATGCTTGTGTGCTTCTCACTCACGCACTTGTGCCGCCACTTGCTCGAGGTCTTCATACCATCCTCACGTCTTCCCGGATTGACATTAAAGGAGGTGCTACTCATCATTGAGCTACACCAAATTTTGGCGCCGTTGCCGGGGATCGAGCTTTGAGGACGAGCGTGTGATGGTAAGACGTAGAGTTGACGCGTTGGAGTTGTAGGTATTTTCTTCACGCTCATCGATTTTCTTTTACTTTCTTCACTATCATCATCACCATCATCATCATCACCATCTCCCACGTCCATCTCCATCATCGCGAAAATTTCAGTTTTTTGACTATATCCCCATCTCCACCTCATTTCCCTCATTTCACTTGTGAGAGAGAGCGAGAGAGCAAATTTGCATGTGCTATTTTTTGCATGTTTTGTGAGCATTCTGCAGGTACAGGCCGCATCATCATCCCCAGCACCCTGCGCAGGTACGGAATTCTGAGTAACTGTCTGTGTGTCGCCGAGCTCTGTCAATCGCGACCGACTGAAAAATTGCTCTAATTGCTAAACAAAGTGCATATCCATGACCTACAGGCCTAGAGCTTCCCAAAAATGTGTTTAGTTTTTTGAAATTCCACAGATTTCTGTCAATCGCGATCGCTCTGTCAATCGCGATCGACAAACCACGACGGACAGATCTGTCAATCGCGATCGACACGTCAATCGCGACCGACAGCCTACGACGGCTCTGTCAATCGCGACCGACAGAGTCAACGACCGATTGACCACGACCGACTGACCAGTCAATCGCGACCGACACAGTCAACGACTGTTTGACCACGACGGACAGACCACGACGGCTCTGTCAATCGCGACCGACACGGTCAACGACTGTTTGACCACGATCGACAGACCCTCGCGACCGACCTGTCAATCGCGATCGACTCATCAATCGCGACCGACAGAGTCAACGACGCTTTGACCACGATTGATTGACTTTTCGGCCACGTGTCAATCGCGACTGACCAGTCAATCGCGACTGACAGCCACGACGGACCTGTCAATCGCGATCGACACGTCGATCGCGACTGACCTGTCAATCGCGACCGACAGACTTTGCGAACGCGTTAGAAGGGCAAATTAGGTCAAATTTCTAAGGCAAAATTATTGGTCTAAATTGTGATTAAGTGTGGGACAAACATTAGGGTGTGGTATTGCATCGCGAGGCCGTGCCACAAGTTACTCGAGTAATCCTGTTTGACTGTTAGCTCGTTTTGAATCCTGATTTAACTCCCTAAACCCTGAACAGTCATAACTTTTTCATATGAAATCCAATTTTTGAGCTCTTGGGCTTGTTGGAAAGCTCGTGGCATATACTACACGCCCTCAACTGTTTTTTATAAAGATAATGCGTTGATTTTCAGAGAGGGTATTTTGAAGTTGACCATACCCAGGGGGCTCAAAGTCAGGGGTCTTTAGAATTATTTTCCTAAAAGTCACAATGCAGATGTGTGTTTGTGTCACATGAATGAAAGTGGTTGGTTTTGTCCTTTGAATATAAGCATTGAGCTAACCGTGGGACTTTTATAGGTCCATTGAGAGCAACTGAGAGCGTACAAAGCAAGGTTTCTTTGCAAGCTTGAGAACCGGGTTCTTGAGCACCATAAAGCAAGGGATCAACAAGTAAGGTTGGAATATTCTCAACTCCCTCTGTCATTTCCTAGCTCAAGCTAAGAACGAGTAGAGGTAGGAGTAAGTCAGGTTGACGATAGGCAGTTATCAAGCTGAAGACTACCTAAAAAACTCAAGTTCAAGTTAAAAACATAATCTCTGTACTGTCGATAACCTAAAGGAAAAGAATCTAACGTGGAACGATCAACCTAAAGTACGAAGAACATTCAAGTGTTCCTGACGACGTGATATCAGACAAGACCATAAACACAATAATTAACTAAAAAGAATCAAGTGACTGGTACCAATTGATCGGCAACGAGGTTGTACTTTGAAAAAAAATTGGGCTAATCAGTTAGGCATATGAACCTTAGATCAGGACGACACCTAGCAAGAGAGAGACAAAGCCTTAGGTCTTCAGAGGCTAGTGTCAATCACACTGCAAGGTCTTGGGCCCAGCAGTTGAGCCACCACTCATACTACCCTAGCTCTGAGACCAGTGAGTCAGAAATGTCTCAAGGCATGGACAGACCTACGGGGAGTTCAGGAGTGCCTTATTTGTACAGGGTAGAAGGCCCCTACAAAACACAGCTAGAATATCTTAGGACCAACCGATTAGGTGCTAGCATCTATGAGGACGGCCTAGGAAGATCCGTGGTCCAGATTAAAAACCCTGACCAATCCATAGGACTAGAGCACCCAGCTGTCAAGTTTGAAAATGGTGCATACCTGGACAAAGAAGGAACTATATATGTAGTCACTAGTCACCCTGATAGGACAGATGACTTCGGGAATGTAATCTCAGAAGCGGACTTAGGTGACCTAGAACAAGGGAACATGGATGCGGAACCTAGAACCCCTCGAGGTAAATCAGTTCTCACTAGGATTATCACGCCTGAATGGGTCCCCCAAGACAACAAGAGCATAGAGTTGCTCCTCAATCGAGAAACTGATGAAGCCTTTTGGAGGTATAAGTCTAATCAGCCAACAGACATAGGAAATATCATGATCTATGAGTTTAAGGATCCGGATAGCCCAGGCAGAGTGACCTACTTAGATCATGCTTCAGAACGGATCTTTGTGGTGACAGAAAATGATAGGCATGCCTACACTTGGAAGGGTGAATTTATTTTCCCCCAACCAAGATCAAACGTATCCTATGGTCACCCTGGGGCTGGAACTTCCCAAGCTCATGGTACGCAAAGAGATAGAAGTAGGGATAAACCAGAAGTAAGTTTCGCCAACCCCGTGGGCAGAGAAAGAACGAGAACAGAGACGAATAGGGTAGAACCTGAGATGCATAGAGCCCACAGGAACCAAAGAAATGTAGATGGATTCCCTCTGCCGAGGCCTAGAGAGCACACAAGAACTTTGAGACCCACCCAGCTAGTTAAGTCCATGAAGAATTACTTTGACGGCACAGGAGATCCCTATGATCATGTGGCGGAATTCAAGCAAGTCTTGAGAGCTGAACAAGTGGAAGATCTGTTCACGCAGTACAATGCCTTCGGTCTAACCCTTAGGAACACGGCACTTACATGGTTTCAGCCATTAGATGAGCGTCAGTTCAGGAGCATAGACCAACTCCTAGAGGCATTCATTGTAGAGTTCTCTAAGAGCGGCATAAGACACAATACCTCCTCATTGATCCACAGCTTCAAACAGACCCCCCAAGAGACTGTCAGATTGGCCGGAAGAAGATTTAGACAATATCTGGAAAGGTGCCCTATTTCGGAGTTACCCACATCTGCTAAACAAGTAGCCTTATTCCTTGATGGATTGCTGAGTACGAAATTGAGATCCTATGTGTATCTGAAGGACCCTAGGACTATAGAAGAGTGTGTACGCATGTGCATTGACATTGAAGATAACCTAGGGGAAGAACTAGAGCTTTCCAAAATCTACAAAGATTCAGATAGTGCATCTAGTCACTCTTCCACGCAGTCCACATCAATTGAGGAACTTGCCGAAAAGGTAGCTCAGAAATTAGGTGTATCGAGCAAACAAATCCCAAGGTTTGCCCCTGTGAAAAGGTGCTATACATGCGGTGGTGACCATATGGCGAACGTCTGTCCCATTATGGCTCAACCCCAAGTTAACCCTAGTAGCCAGTACTGCACTATAGAACGGAAGTACACAAACCACACTGCGCAAGATTGCCCATACAACAAGCAGACTGTTAGGCAACCCTACCCTCAGCCCTACCAACAAGGAAGATACCAGAACCAGTACCCTCCACCACCACAATATGCTAGACCCCAACAAACCTACCAACCACAATATCAGGCCCAACAGAGACCCCAACCGGTGCTAGCTCAATAGCCTCCAAACCCCTCTAACGTGATTCCAGTAAAGTATGCTGTTGCAGAAGAAAACCTGAATAGGGCCATAGTTCCAGTAACCCCATTGATCTCAGAAAGTGACCCGAGTGACCATAGCTTTGATTCTACACATGTCGATAGTCCCCAGGCTTACTACATGCAGTCTCCAGAACATGGTGAGTCCTACTATAGTGAAGAACCAAGTGAACCTAGTTGGGAGTCAGATTACACGAACGTCATGTATGCAAACCCCAACCCTAGGCCTCAACCTAGGCAGGTACGACCACCCTTTCCTAGAGGACCATGCTACCGATGTCAGGGGGATCACTTCATTCGTGATTGTCCCTTACCTCCACCTACACAACCCCAGTCAGTGACTATCCAAGGTTTCTGCCAAGATTGTGGAAAAGAACATCTCTTACGAGATTGCCCTAAGAACCCCAATAATATGCCAAAAATCACTCCTATCAATGTGATTGGTTTGGTTGTAGATTCCTCAGGAAGCGTCACTTCCACTGCACCAGTGCAGGTAGTCACTAGAGCTCAGGCATTGCAGCAAAACCAAGAGACAAGCCAGGAAAAGGGCCCAGAGGCTAGTGAAACCGAGAGTGTAACAAAGAAAAGGACTAGAGCATGGAAAGATAGTCGGGAAAGAATGAAAAGACAATGGGCTAAAAAGATGAGTGAACTTGAGGAAAGCATAAGAGAAACCAAAGCTAGGATAACTGAAATCACCTCTCAAATCCCCTCTCACAATACCCCGCCGCCACCCCTCCCATCTCCATCTGACCCACCACCTTCCCCACCACATTATACAATTCCACCACCTCCTAGGGTAGGATCAGTGCTAGCTGATCCCACTCCTGAAGACATAGACATGATGCTCAAAGCATATCAGGCCAGAATCCAAGAAGGGCCAAACGTCACGGATCATGCCAAGTGCTATCCTAGAGCTGACCTAGAGATAGAAAGAACCAAACTGTGCGCGAAAATGGTCGCATTGGCTCAGACTATGTTTGAAGCCAGTCGCCTTTTCAATTACTCGGGCTCAGCCAAAACGCAATTACACTTGGATGGATTCCTAGAGAAGTTAGAGGAAATAATTGCAAGATCTGCCAAGGAAGAAAAAAATCAAGAAAAAGATAAAGCAAGCAAAAACATGAATCATTCCCCATCGGAAGTGTATGTGGCCAATTCCACTAAATCGGGCAACTTTCCCTCCTTAGAAAGAATAGAGAGGCTAATCGCACAATCAGAAAAGGAACCTACCCCTCAAGGAAAGGAAAAGGCAAGAGAACGGAAAAGCCAGCCTCTTCAGGAAGCCCACATGCCTTTCCAAGAAACTTATCTTCCCCCCCAAAGATCACAGGAGCCTCCCTCGAAAGCTTATGTACCTCCACAGGTAACCCTCATTCCTTCCCAGAGAGCGTATGAGCCTGTTCGGAAAAGTAATAGCATAAGTAATCCTCCCCAAGAAGCTTGTGCTCCAGCTATCTACGAGAACGAGGAAAGGACCAACGCTAGAATAAGCCCTCCTTCCCAGGTAGCATATGTACCTAATTCTACAGAGCCAGACACTTCTTCTTCTATGAATCGGTTTGCACCAGACTTCCTACGAGAGATTCAAGAAGACAAATGGGAAAACGAAAGCGAGGTCGCCCCTCCTTTTGAACTTGTGGACGATGCACACGACCAATTCCCACAAGACATCCCATCAATTTACGGGGAACATGAGAGTGCTCAATCTCATGAGAGATTGGACTTTGAGTCTAATTCCATACAGGAGCTACCCCACTTCACAGGCCCATGGGAAGCAAAGTCCACATGTATGAGAGCACCCACAGTCATGGTAAGGAACGACGACTCAGTCATACTGAGGAACACTGAGGTAGTAACGAACACCAAGGTGCAACGCGATCTCACTTTGGAAGAGCTGCCTGAGGATAGACCAAACGCGCGGAAATATGTAGCTAGTCAAGTAACTGAAACTGCAAAACCTCGTTCCCGGGTAGGATCCCATAGGACAGTACCGGAAATTCCCTTGGATAAGATAGGAGATATGTGTGAAGGTGAAGAAGGGAACACCTACCTTCCCATCACCTACCAGGACTACACCACGAAGGCAATTTTGGACTCAGGTGCAGGAGTTGCAATTGCCACTACCTCCTTATGGAAGCGTTGGGGCAAGCCGGCACTCAGGCCGACGAGAATGAAATTGCAAATGGCCGATGGTCACATAGAGAGACCCCTAGGATTGCTAGAAGGAATAACTCTCACCACTTGTGGTGTCGAGTTTGAACATACCTTTGCCATATGTGACTTCAGCAAAAATCATGCCTATGAGATGATTTTGGGAAGACCATTCATGCGACAGTTGCAAGTGGTACAGGATTGGGGAACCAATTCTTTGTACCTGCAGCACTTAGGTGTTACAACCAAAGTCAATCTCAAGGATTATTCTCATAGAGATGTCCCTCCTATCCAATGGAATCCCATCCATAGAGCCAAAGATGATACAGAATCTGTGCATTCCATAGGATCAGGATCCTCCTGGATGCACGAAGACACTCACTTATGGATGTGCAAAGTAGCAGTGGAGGAGGAGAAGAGAGAAAAGGCCAGAGAAATAGGTGCAAACGAAACCCATAGACCCATTCAAGACCCAGCCTATGCACCTGTAGTTTTTCCAGACGAGGAATTTGAACCCCATGGCTGGGCAGAAATTTTAGCAACAATGGACGTAGCCATCAATGAAGAACAATGGACACCTCACTGTGATGAGGATGGCTATGATATTTCAGTCTTCTCCATAGAGCCAATCATGGGAGAAGCAGTTTTAGAAGAATGCGAACCTAGCCCTGATGCATTTGAGGATGCAAGTGACTCCGACCTAGAGTCAATCATTATGGACCCTCCATTTGCATCAGATGAAGAATACTTCCATGAAGTAGAATTTCAACCGCAGAAGCATGGAGAGGTTACAAATGATGTAAGATTAGCAACACATATTACCCCGAAGGAAGAAGGAAAGAAACGAAGAAAGAAAGAAGTCTTACCAGAGGAGGAAGAATCTTTGTTTGAGGTCCCAGAAAATTTTAAGAAGTACGAGATAGATGACAGGAGAGTCATGATAAGAATGCCTAAACGAGAGGCACAATCAGGAGAGGCCTATGATAACAAAGAAACCACCAAGAAAATAGTAGTGGCCATAGAAGAAGGAGAGGAGCGATGCACGTATATAGGCCATGACCTGACAGAAGAAGAAGAGCATGAATTGATTGCCTTGCTAAGAGAATACAGAGATGTATTCGCTTGGAGTTCCAAGGATTTGAAAGGTGTTGACCCTGACATATGCTCACACACTATCCCCATGACCTCAGATGCCAAACCCTCTAAGCAAAAGCCTTATACATATAACGATAATTACGCTGCTAAGATCAAAGAAGAGATAGATAGACTGGTGGAAGCTGGATTTATCTATGAAATTGAGCACACTGAATGGGTATCCCCCATCGTAGTGGTGCCCAAGAAGAATGGCAAACTGCGTGTGTGCATTAACTTGAAAAAGGTTAATGCCGCCACGATTCGAGATAACTATCCGCTTCCCATCACAGAACATCTCTTAGAAAGAGTGGCAGGCAAAGAAGTGTACAGCTTCCTTGACGGATTTTCGGGCTACAATCAAGTAGCCATAGCTCCAGAGGATCAGCATAAGACAGCCTTTGCCACAGAATGGGGCATTTTTGCTTTTAGAGTAATGCCATTTGGGCTTACCAATGCACCAGCCACCTTCCAGAGGCTGATGTGCCATGTGTTTAAGGAGTTCTTGAGGAAGAGTTTAGAAGTCTACGTTGACGATCTCTGTGCTCATTCCAATGTTAGACAAACCCATATTCCTGAACTCAGACAAATCTTTGACAAATGTAGAGAATATCAGGTCTGCCTGAACCCAGAAAAGTGCGTTTTTATGGTAAGGCAAGGCAAGATTCTAGGACACATAGTGTCAAAGAATGGCATATCTACCGACGAAGAAAAAGTGAGAGCCATAGCAGAGCTACCTAGACCAAAGAATGTCAAGGAAGTACAAGCTTTCATGGGGCACTGTGGGTATTACCGACGTTTCATCCACATGTATGCGGTCATCGCAAAGCCCATGTACGGACTTCTGACTAACTTTGAGTGGACGGATGAATGTGAGAATTCCTTCCAGGAACTTAAACGAAGATTATGTTCAGCACCAATCTTGACCACACCAGATTGGAATAAGCCATTCCATGTTCATGTGGATGCATCCAATTATGCCATTGGATGTGTGCTTGCACAACCTACTGGTGAAGGTAATATGGATCTTCCAATTGCCTATGCCAGTAGACAATTGAATGCGGCTGAACGGAATTACACCACTACAGAGCGCGAAGGATTGGGCATGGTATATGCAGTCAAGAAATTTAGACACTATTTGCTTGCAAATAAGTTTAAATTTTTTACTGATCATCAGGCATTATTATATCTTGTAAACAAGCCATGCAATACAGGAAGATTAGTGAGATGGTTTCTCTTGCTAATGGAATATGACTTTGAGGTTGTGGTAAGAAAAGGTAGGACTCATTTGAGAGCTGATCATCTCTCTAGGCTCACATCGGGAGAAGCCCCACAAGGAGTATCAGATGACCTTCCTGATGCTTACTTGTTTAATCTGGAAGTTGTACCGCAGTGGGCTAAGCCATTGGTACCAGTATTGACATACGAGCCTAACCATCCTGTGGTAAACACACGGAACAGAGAGGTTGTAAAAGCCCAAAAATACCACATCATGGCAGGAAGCATGTACAAGCACACAGATCAAGGGATCTTGGCTTGTTGCGTAGAAGAGGATGAGTATGCTAAATGGTTGCAATTAGCACATGTAGGTGCGTTAGAGCAACACCATTCAAAGCAACGAACTTTACAGACTCTAAAGAGATTCGGAGTGCACTGGCCAACTATGGAAGCGGATGTCCAAAAGTTGTGCAAGGAATGCCCAATCTGTTGCACTAAACCACCGGTGGAACATGCCACTCTCTATCAAGTATCCATTGCGCCAGATTGGAGCGAACCACTAGTATCATTCCTGAGGACAAACACATTCCCTCCAGACATGACTCTGGCTAGGAAAAGGAGTTTAGAACAAGAAGCTTTGGATTACTCACTCATAGGTGATAATCTATATAAGCGCGGTAAAGATGGTTACCTGAGGTTATGTGTCCATGAAAGTGAATATCTCAAGATCTTGGAAACTGCTCACCAAGGGGTAGCAGGAGGACACTTTGGACCAGATCGGGTGATCAAGGCAATAATGTTTGCGGGCTTCTGGTGGCCTACCCTTCACATGGATGCACATACCTATGTGAAACGGTGTGATGTCTGTCAGAGGACCCAGTATCCTATACGCAAAGATGAGATGCCACTGAAACCTATGATGGGTGGACGTGCATTCTCTAAGTGGGGAATAGACTTCGTAGGTCCTATTAATCCCCCAGCTAAGGGTTCTCATGCGGAATACATCATTGTGGCAACAGATTATCTCACCAAGTGGGTAGAGGTAAAAGCTACAACCAAGAACGATGCTCAAACAACTGCCAAATTCTTGTTTGAGAATGTATTCACGAGATATGGACTACCTATAGAGCTTGTAAGTGATAGAGGCACTCATTTCTTGAATGAAGTTATTGAAAATCTACTCCAAGAATTCTTGGTAATACACAAGAAGTCTGCCCCCTATCATCCTCAAGCTAATGGACAAGCTGAGAGCACTAATAAGATTTTATGCAATGTACTGACGAAATTAGTGAACACTAAACGCTCTGATTGGGACAAACAGCTACACCATGCTGTTTGGGCATACCGAGTGGCCTACAAAACGGTACTCCAAGCCACCCCCTTTCAGATGGTATTCGGTCAAAACGCTGTGCTACCCTTGGACTTCCTGATTCCTACATTGAGAGTAGCACAAGAGTATGCATGGACAGGTCATGAGCTCTCCTCTAGGATCTTTGATCTTGAACGATTAGGAGAAACAAGACTAAGAGCCGCTGCAGGAATATATGCAGCCAAGAAGAGACAGAAGGCATACTTCGATGCCCATGTGAAGGATAAAGGCTTGAAAGCGGGAGATCTAGTCCTAGTCTATACACTGAAACAACACGCGAGGAAGCTAGAAAAGAGAGGCTACGGACCTATGATCATCAATAGGATCTCCACAAGTGGAGCAATACAATTGGCCACATTAGAGGGTGATGTTCTCCCTAACTATATTAGCGGATGCAGAGTCAAGTTGTATCAGGAACCCCTCACGGAGGAAATGCTGAGCCGACTCAACACTGCTAAGAAACGCAAAGAGGAAGAAAAGAGAATTAGAGAAGAAGCTCAAGCAGAGGCTTTAGAACGCATCAGAAGGATGAAATTACGAAGGCAAGGTAGAGATCAGCCTGGAGCGAATGACTATGCAGACCAAGGATTTCCCATAGCCATGTGTGAAGTTGCAGGAACAAGCTTGAATAGAATAATTGATAGACGTCCTTTCATAACCATAGACATAGGACAAGGGAAGAGTACAAGGACCATAAGAGCCTTGATTGACTCAGGTGCTGCCACTAGCGCTGTTAAGTTGTCTTACTGTCAAGAGTTACAGTTAACTGTCCATCCTGTGGAAGCATACCTCATAGGATTGGGGGGCGTGGAAACCCCTTGCATGGGCGAGGTGGAACTTCCCCTCTACATTCACGAGGAGGCAATGACCGTTAAAGTACTAGTGTGTCAAGATGAGGATCTCACTGAACCTCTTGTCTTGGGTCAAGACTGGATCTATGACCAAGCAGTCAACTTAAACCTAAGAAGTGGACTTCTTCAGGTATGGGTCAATCATAGTCGAGTTACAGTAGAATTAGACAATGGAGCACTCAAGGAACTAGGAAAGGCACAGACTCCTGGTCCTTCCAGGGGTACACATGAAGATGACCATGTTGTTCTTGTCCAAAACTATGTGTTGCAGAGGAATGATATTCGCAAAAAAGGAGTCAGGAATGCAACGGAACTCCCTTCTTTTCCAAAGGCTAGAAGGAGGCAGCAACCCAAGGTGGATCAAAGGCAGAAGAAGCAGAGTACTACCTATGTCCGAGATCAAAAGTACCTGCGCAGCAGAATGGCCCAGAAAATAAACCAGGTGTGGGTGCGTAAGGGAGAACAACCGGTTGCACCACCGTCAACTACAGGGGCAAAGCCTCTTATTAGTGACCAACAACACGACGCTAATAAGAAGTCTTTCAGAAATTCTTCCGCTAAAGTAAAATCTATTTGGGTGCCCAAGAAGTCGATGAAGGCAAGCCCACAATCAAGACAAATTTGGGTGCCTAAGGCTTGCTTGATGGCACAAGTCGCTACGCTGAGGCCACAACCTAAACAGCATAACGCAGCTACGCATACTGCCAGTATTCACTCGTTCTCAACTCTCAAGAACACACCAAGACCCAAGAGCGTGCATGTAATCAATTGTAAATGGGTCCCAAAAAGGCCTCGTTCTCAAACCACGACACCGAGAAAGCTCTCTAGAGACTCTCCGAAACCGAAAACAAAGCCCATTCACTGCACTTGGCAGCCTAGGGCCTGTAATAAACCCCCCGACCCCAATTTGTAAATTCATGCCCACTTACTAACTGCGGTAGTCTCCTAGGACAACACAAGCACTAACTACACACACTGTCTTCATGCACTTACTAACCCCTAACTCACCATATACCTCATGTTAATGTTGTAACGGGGACAACAACGGATTTATTCTGTCCATTACGATGTTAACACTTGGTTCTATATTCTCACAGAACCAAACAGCAAACAGGGCCATGGCAGAAGCAGGTACCAGTTCTCAAGCCGGATCTGGTGCCCAGATTGTGGACATAGAAACACTTCTCCTTGAGCCACGTCTCACCGCAAGACCGCAAGAGCTTCAAGCAGTGCATGTGCTCCCCATTCAGGATCCTCCTCAAGGGCACACTTCTCAAGTAGGTAAGCACGCGCACTGGTTCAGTGATGTTGCTGGGCCACTGGGCGATGGAACCTATTTCTGGGAAGCCGAATTGGAATTCAATGGCAAATGGGGTCGATACCACTTTTTCACACGCGAGTTTGAAAGCTACCAAAATGCCGAAGTCATGAGATCAGTTTGGATCAAAGCGGGTGTGGAAAGTTATTTCAGGACTCACTTACCAAAGCCAGATTTTTTACGATGTTCATATCTGATCAGTACCATCACGCCAAGCAGGGCCAAGGGAGGCGACAGCACCTTTGTGTTGCCATCACTGCTGCCGGGTAATGAGCTTAAAAGGTTCAAGTTGAACCTCAATCTGGTAAGAGAAGCATTGGGTATGTATGGCATGCACATCCCAACAGAAAAGGAAACCATGGTTCCAGGTCGAATGAAGCACAAGGAGCTTAATAAGTTGAAGGATATGGTAGCGATGACACCTACCATTGCGCTTCACCTGCGAACCATCATGCAACACTTTGCTTTCCCCGCCCAGGAACGATTCACAATGCCCCCGAAAAAAATATGGTTCAGTTTATATCTAGCAGAAACGGAAAGCCTTCCCATCAATGTGCCCCACTGGATCATCGATCAGATCCACCTAGCGCATCAAAGGTGGAACAAGAAACAGAAGAATGTGCTCCACGGGTGTTGTGCTCTGACCAGAATAATCTATAGATGCTTGGCTTATGACGTGCCTGTTCAGCGGGCACTCGTATGGTCCCGAGTCCAAGAATTCCAGAGAAGATTATCAGCAGCAGGTCCCCCATCAAAGAAGATGAGGGGGGGAGTCCAACTACCCTGTGCCCAACCAAGGGGAGCTACCGCTACACCAGAAATCACCCCTCCCCAGACACGACGAGTTAGTCCATTCACAATCCGGCTACCAAGACCAAGCACAGAGGGGCCTAATCTGGTGTTTCCACCCATTCCATCCGATTTGGAATTTCCACAGGGATTTACTCTTGAAGACCTCACGGATGAAGAAATTGCCAGATTAATCTATGACTCTAACCTCGAAGCTGAGGCAGCGCGAGCTCAGGAACCACAACCCCAAACAACATCGGCCCCCACCCAACCACAAGTTGTAGAAGTCGATGTAGATGAACAAGAGGCAGGAGGAGACGAAGAAGAAGCCGACGAAGAACAACATCAAGAATATGACGAACTCTCCGAGTTAGCAAGTGCCCCAGCATATTCGGCACAAATCAAGAGACTATATCGAACCATGCGACTGGTTCAAGAACAGCATCAGATGTCTCTAGAACAGGGCAAAAGACTCATGAAAGACTTGCTAGCTGAGGAAGGTGTGGACGAGTTGTTCATTGAGTCCATGAACCTTCATGCCGACGCCGTAGGACTGGATGAGGCCATTCATGAGGCAGTGGCCTACATTCACAGGTTTGAGAAAAGGGTTCCCGTTCGTCCCAGGCAGTCCGGGAAGCAAATTCACATTAATACATCAGCACCAGGCGAGTCAGCGCAAGCAGAAGAATATCACGAAGCACCGTTGTCACCACCATCCCCACATCACACTACACAATCCACTCCACCACAGGACACTAGCACTACCACATCCACCACCACTACCATTGTCATGGGCATTCCACTCTCTCCGGGACTCCAATTCGGGGGAGTCACCATGCCCACCTTCACCACCCTGTTCACCGATGTCACATCCACTCCACCCACGATTCCCATCTACACCGTCACTCAAACAGTTGACACGATGGAAACATCACCAGCCACAGCACCGCTCCCTCCCCCCATGCCACCTTCATCACCCATACCCCCTCCACCCACATCTCCGCGTACATCCACATCATTCACCTCTCCCATTCCCGCCCCCATTCCCCCTGCATCTTCACCCCTCCCAGCATTATTTAATGTAAATAACATATTTTTAGCATTAAACCAATGTGTATACCAGCTCCAGAATGAGTACAAAGCTCTGGACAAGCGGTATCAGCAACTGGAAACGCACCATCAGAACTTACAAAGACAGTTTCACATTCTACAAACAGAAAATGCAGAACTGAATCAACGCTACACGACGCTTGAGCAGGCTCACCAAACATTATTGGCGGCACCCCAACCATCGACAGAATCAGGTGTCAAACAACTAGAAGCTTTGCTCGAGGTATACCAAGCCGATAATCTCAAAGTCCGGCGTAACCTGGCACTTCTCAGAAAACACATGGCGGCCGCCCTTGAAGAAAACAAGAGACTGCAGCAGCAAAATGAAGCAAATCTCGAAGCAGCAATGGAAGGCTCTCCACACGAAATTGATCCAGAGCAGTTTAAAGCTGTGCCCTCAGAGACAATGAAGACCATCTTGGACAGCTATGCAGATCTATTAGAAGCTCATGATGACTTGGAAAGGGAACGTGATGCGCTGCGCAATCAACTCCAAGAGCAACAGACAGCACCCAAAGTCACAGAAACGACCACGACTTCAGAGGAAGTCAAGACATTGAAAGAGCAGGTGGCCGAATTACAGGCACGATTACTCACACATGAAAGGCAACCCTCTCCAGTTGTCGAACCAGAACCCGAGGATTTGGTACCCATCGAGGTAGATGAGACGTATGAGGAACCTTACGTTCCTATGCCAATGCCAGGTGGTGAGCAAACCGCAGAAGGAATGGATACGTTAGAAATTGAAGTACCTGAGTGGCTCCAAACACTAGAGAAAACGGCATCAACTCATGAAGATCGAGTGGCAGTTCAAATCCAATCTATGGCAAAGATAGAGGACACTATTATTAAATCAGAATACTTCCGCAGCATGTCCCACCATAGATGGATAGGAACCAATGATGATCAATACGTGCCATATTGTATACTCCTGGCGGACTACAATGCAGAAATCCAACACAGATGTGGCAAACCTCCAACGTTTGCTACACAATTTGGGCCAGATGACATCCTAGAGAGCGCTAAAAAAGGATCCATTCATCAACCCACTTGGAGGATCCGACTCCTCGAAACCTACCCGGAGATGGTTCGCACCTGGACGAATATGCCTCTTTTTATTAAATATAACCCTTGTTATGTTCCTGTACTCCGCAGACGCACATGGCCAGAGTTTACCATTGCAGTCAAGAATATCAACGGATGCGCCAAATGGTTAAACTACGTCTATCTAGCACCCCCTCAAGGGCCTCCCACCGTCAATTACATGATTTCCACTATACGGCACTGGAGCATCCGATTAAAGAATACCCCTGATGTAATGGCCCAGATGTGCATGAAAATTTTTGAGTTAATGCTTATTACATTCAGGACATTCAAGAATATCAAGGACCCACACTTCTCAAGCGTCGGATTCCTTACAGGAAACCAAGATTTAGTTTATGACATGAGCACCACTCCTTCCATAGAGGTGATATACGCTTGGCACGCCAGAATAAAATACCTCCCGGCCTGCTTTAAACAAACATTCGAAGAGATGTTCATAACAGGGTTCTGGGAATACCACTCAGAAATATTTGTACCCAGACCCTCACACCTCCTCCATTTATTTGCTGTGGAGCGAACCATTCACTCAGAGCAGTTACGGGCGCCACATCCAGATGTCCCAGGGCTAGTCAATTGGGATGCATTGCTGACAGATCTAGCAAGGGGACTCAGGTTAGAAGAACACCACCTCGCCGCCGATGTTGTACAATACTATGTCCAAAAAGCAGCTAGACAAGGGTCTGTCAGGGGCGACAGACGCGAGAGTGGGGGGGGTGTTGGCAGTAGCCTTGGTACACCAGGACGTACAAGACATGAAAGTCAAAGAAGGGAGTCAGAGCGAAGGGACAGCACAAGCAAACAGGGCAGTCAAAGAAGATCTGGCAAGTAGGCCAATATTTTTTCAAGACATTAATGCAAATCAAAGAGATGGACATGCAGAGAGGAAGAGCAAGTAGGGAGCCCGAAGATATGTATGGCAGATCACTAGAAGAAATCCCTACAACAACAGTGATTTTCATCACTAACAATCATTGTAAATCTCATTTCACCTTTTTGTAGCTCCATTTTGTGCAAGCCAAGGAGTCCTTGAGCTTGAGGAGCCTTAGAAGTAGTTGCGTACCAATTTTCGTATTTTTTAGATCTCGTTTGAGCCCCCAAATAAGCCCTGGAACCTAATTTTTAACTAGGCCGGACACTAGGTCTGGACAGGACCAAAAGCTAGTCAAAAACTATAAAAAGGGCTAGAGAGCTCATTTTTGAGGTTAGATTGTAATTGAAACGAACTTGTAAGAGCTTTTGAAAGTAATCTAAAAGAACTCCATTGATCCTCTCTCTTTGTCTTGCCGTGTGTGCGCGTGTGTGTGTATGTGTGTGCATGCTTGTGTGCTTCTCACTCACGCACTTGTGCCGCCACTTGCTCGAGGTCTTCATACCATCCTCACGTCTTCCCGGATTGACATTAAAGGAGGTGCTACTCATCATTGAGCTACATAAGTGGATCTTCATTACATGCTATTTCAATAAGAGAATATTCCACACAATTACTTGACGCATGGTGAGAGCTTGATCTTGTTCTACCAAGTAAAGGTGCACTCAATTTGTTATCCTGCAAAGTTTGTCTCAACCAGTTTGGCATATTTTGTGCACTTTTGATAGACATGCATTCATTATGTAATACATCATCAACATGTATATCATGTGTGGGCTGAATTTCATGCTCATTTTCAGCCATATTTTGACACAAATGTTCAGCCATATGTGGCTGGAAATTGCCAACAGTTACAATAATTTTTCTTGAAAAATTTTGGCCATGTTTGGATGGAAATTCATTGCATTTTTAGCTCTATTTTGCTATAATTATTTAGCCTTTTTGAGCCTCATTTGGCTGGTCTACATGGCCATAGTCAAGCGCACCATTTTGGAACAAAGACATGAGTGTATCAAACACATCTTCTAAGCTGAACGTTGGCTAGTTTTTACATTCAAGTAGAGGGAAAATTGAATTTTCAACAAATACCACATCTCGACTCATAATAACAATGTTCATCAATGGATGATACAGATGATATCCCTTACTTTCAACATTATACCCAACAAATATACACTTCTTTGCCTTGTCATCAAGTTTGTGATGTTGTTGTGATGGCACAAGAGCATATGCTAAACAACCAAACATGCGCATATGAATAACCATAGGCTTATCTCCATTCCAAGCCTCATAAGGAGTGATGACTCTCAATGCTTTTTTAGGGTAGCGATTCAACACATAGTTTGCACACATGACTGCTTCCATCCAAAACTTATGAGGAGGGTGCTTTTGCTTTAACCATACATCATGCCATTTCAAGGAGCGTTCTATTTTTATGCTCAACAACACCATTTTGTTGAGGTGTATATGGCATGGTACATTGGTGCGAAATATGTCTTTCACAAAGAAAAGCATTAAACTTATCTGACATGTATTCACCACCATGATTCGTGCGTAGACTCAAAAGCTTGTTTGAAGAAAAATTTTCAGCCATAGCTAAAAATGCCTTGAAGCAAGAAAATACCTCATTCTTTGCTTTCATAGGATACACCCATATATAGAGAGTAGCATCATCAATGAAGGTGACAAAATATACATGCTTCCCAAAAGATGGAGTCTTGATAGGACCACATACATCACTATGAACAAGCTTCAATTTTCTTGTAGTGTATGTATGACTATCTTTTGGAAAAGAAGCACGATACATTTTCCCAAGAATGCAACCTTCACATGCATGCTTTTCGATGGACTCAAGTGTTGAAAAACAAATAATCATGTCCTTCTTTTGCAAGTAAAGCAAACTATTGAAGTTTGAGTGACCAAAAAAAGCATGCCAAAGCCCTTTTAACTTGCTTTGGTCCTTTCTTCTTCCCTTTCCACTTGCTCTTGCTTGCGAAGTTGGCTTGGGAAGTCTCTTATTGATCTTCTTCTTTCTTCTTGCCTTTCTGCTTCTTATCCTTCTTATCTGCATATAGAGCACTAGTTGAATTACCATGATAAGAGTTACCTTCCTTTATGCTATTGTTGGCTTCTTGATTGAAGAGTTGTCCAAGAAAGATGTTGAAGTCTAGAGTTTGCACATCCATGATGAGATCATAAGTCGTCGTGAAGGATTGCCATTGCTTATCACTTTGAATGCCATTGAGAATTTGCCTCATGATGACCTCTTCTTCAATCAGCTCTCCAATGGATGCTAACTGATCCGCAACCTCTTTGACCTTGGTAACAAACTCTGTGATGGTTTGTTTAGGCATCTTCTTCATTTGGTTGAACTCGTTCCAAAGATGATTCTTTCTTGCTTTGGTACTAGCAGAAAAGAAAGTCTCGAGGGCATCCCAAGTCTCTTGAGATGTCTTGCATCCTCTAATATGTGGTAATAGAAAGTCAAAGATAGAGTTAAGTATGTACGACCTTGCTTGAGCATCCCTTACGCACCAAAGTGTGAGCTTATCTGTCTCCTCTTGTGTAGGTCCTCCTTTGGATCTTGGAATAGGCATAACTTCATCACCTGCTACAATTCCATAAAGATTTCTACCTTGCAAATAGGCCTCCATTCTGATTTGCCAAGCCGCATAGTTGTGTCCATCAAGCTTCTCGATCATTGAGGGAAAGCCGTCACCCATCTTGATCTAGCTCTGATACCACTGAAAGAACTTGGAGAAGCTTGTCGAAGGTAGAAAAGTGTGTTTCGAGGCGACGAAGTTTGGTCAAGCCAACCAGCACAAGATTAGCCCTTGAGCTTATGGAGACTCAAATAGACCTTATAGGCATGCTATAAGTGCAAAGAAACACACTATGTACTTTGGAGCATCAAGGAGAATAAGTCGATACAAAACAGATCGGTTCGCGGGTCGACTAGCTCAAAAAACTTACTATCTATGGAAGAGACAATGAACTTCAAATGCCCATAGCGACCAACGTGATTACAATTAGAAAAAATCCTTTTATGGGAGTGATACACATAGGGTTGAGTGTATGGAATGCACAAAAGTATAAGGAATAAGCAAAATATGCTATAGGAATGAATGCGACATTCACCGGTGGTACTTCCTATTTTTCAGGAATACACAGAGATTGACCCCGAGACAGAAAAACTCAGATTTCTCCAAATATTCTGAACCAAATTCTATGAAAATTTACAGACATAAACTAGACACTTATACCTTTCCAATGAGTCATCTTTCACTCAATTTGGAGCTCTGGAGAGAGAGCAGCAGCCTCTGCAAGATTACTGTTGGCGAAGAAGATGATGCAGAGAATTGAAGGAGCAAGACAATTATGGTCACAAGTGTATGTATATTGCTTCCATGTAATGTAAAAGTGATTTCAAGTCTTTATATAGACTCTAGGAGTGTTCCACGACTTTTACAAGTTGAATTTGAATTCAAATGAAGGTGGGAATGGTTGTTGGAGGGAATCAATTCACTTTCCTACAATCTAGGAAAAGTGAAGATCTAGTTTGATCTACTTTTAGGTGATTTGATTTGCTTGATTGAATGCAACTTCAACCACCAAAAATTCGTGGGATTTGGGCTCTATATTTCTACATTTACATGTGTAAAGCTCAAGGCTTTTACAACGATAAATGAACCATCAAAATTCTTCCTATAAAAAGAACTCTCCAATGGATATTCTTTCGACGAGATAGCCTTTGATGTAGATCAAATCCACCTCAAGCATAGTGTAAGCTTGATGTTCCAACAAGGACAAGTGTCTATGCTTAGGTAGAGGGAAAGCGTCCATTATTGGTTACATAGATTCTAATTATGTTGGTTGTGTAGACAATCATAAGTCTACATCACGGTACATTTTCAATTTTGCTAGAGGTGCTATCTCTTGGAGATCTGGTCTTCAAGAATGTCCAGTTGTTTCTACCACAGAAGCTGAGTATGTTGCAGTAAGTGAGGCATGTAAGGAAGCATTGTGGCTTTCTCGTCTTGCTTGTGATATGGGTTTACCTCAGCATGTACCTCGTTTGCTCTGTGATAGTCAGAGTGCCATTTCTTTGGCTATGGATCCAATCTATCATGCAAAGACCAAGCACATTGAGATGAGGTATCACTTCATTAGAGATTGCTTAGACACTGAGAGCATTATTCTTGAGAAGGTTCACACTCCAGATAATGTTGCAGATGCTTTGACTAAAGCTCTACCACATGATAGCTTTTGACACTGTTGTCACTCGATGGGGGTTACTTGATTCATGATCTTACATAGTCACTTGTATACTGTGTAAATGCCCATCAAGTGGGAGGTATAGTTTGTATACTTACACTCACGTATTCTTTATCATTCTTTATTTTCTCCCATAATTACTTTGGCCATATTGGCCTTTAGTGTGAGATTATTACGCTTAGTGTCCATGTGGAAGGCCAAATGGCCACCAGAAGCTTCTTTGTATATGTTCTTTAATAAAACATATAGTGGTTTGGTAAGTCATAGACTCTAAGTTCGACGACTGCATTTTTGTAACACCTAAGAAGTCTATGTTCGTGCTCCATGTGTACTATGTTTTTTTTGCGTATTCTGTAGTCTTTGTGTGGAGTACCGTGTACGGCCCTACGAGGTCAGTTTTCTACTCCGAGGATATCGTTGTGGAGCTCTCGAGAAGGAGAGTGCACTGTGATGCATCGCCATCAAAAGTACTTCAAGGAAGACTACACATTCATCCTCTAATATGTCATTTAATTAGCAATCATTATGTGAAAAATGTGGTATATCTTACTTGTAGAAGATTGGAATAATACTTTCCAAATTCTTTCCTCATCTTCTTAGATCATTGAGTACAAAAATCCTAGGTTTACCCCCCTTATGGAAGATAGTTGACCTCAATGAAATCCTCAACGATGGAAATTATCCACAACTCTTCAATTCATGTGTAGAAAAGTTTTCACCATATATACATAAATGGACTTGTTTTTTGCATCACAAATGGGGATCTTATGCCCCATCATCCCCTCGATGGCAATTAGAAAACATTATGCACATGCTCACTTCCTTTGTCTTTTCTTCTTAATGCATGTGATGCAAACACTATGTCAGAATCGCCGCCTTCAATAACTCTCAATGATGCTCTCCATTTTTGGGGAATCTTATATACCTGCTCGCACACGGAGACCGAGGTCATGAATCCATCCGCCCAGCTGCGTACCTCCCTCGATATCATACTCCTTAATTGGAGTAACCCTGTGGCATCTCACATGAGTGCCATGTGCCCTTCTAATGGAGCCCAAGAGATGGTTCACACCATCTCTTCTATAGGGACTCCCTTCATAACATTTCCTTCCCCTTAACTCCATTTTTGTCCTCAAAAATGGTATTGAAAGGTCTAGAAATCAAGAGGGTGGTACTCCCACTATATCCCCATGTATAAAAATACATGGTCCTATCTCCGTGTTGTTTCCCGATATCCTTCCCCTTAAGAAAACTCTTGGGAAGGTAAACTAAAACTGGGAAACCGTCTCTGAAGAGTGCTAACTCGCTCCCGTGTGGCACTATCTTCTGAACTATCTTTCCACTTTACTAGGCACTCTTTATACAAGTGACTTCTCATCCGTTTCTCTCGAGTGCGTAGTATACTCTCAAGCTCATGTGGAATAGATTGAACAGAAATAGGCTCTACTACCTCGCTATCTGGAATGAGGTTGTCAGATTCACCCAGCCTTTTCTTAAGCCGGCTAACATGAAAAACTGGATGGATTTGTCTATTCTCTGGAAGTTGGAGCTGGTAAGCCATCTTTCCTATTCTCTTAAGTATTTGGAAAGGTCCACAATACCTAGGAGATAATTTTGGACAAGGTCCCGTCTTCATGGTTTCAGACCTAGATGGAAGTCTAAGATAGACCTGCTCTCCTACCTCAAAGTTGATATCTCTTCTTTGAGGGTTAGCATAGGCTCTAGCTCTATCCTGAGCTCTCCTAATGCTATCCTTAGCAAGCCTGAGCATATCGTTCATCTCTTCCAAGAAGTCCTTTGCAGCTTGAACTTTTTCATTCTGCAAACCTACTGCATAAGGAGCTCTTGGCTAAAACCCATACATAAGCATAAATGGACTATGCCCAGTGCAAGAGTGCTTGGCACTATTATATGCAAACTCTACTATAGGTAAGTACTCTTCCCAATTAGTTTGCCTTTCATTTACATATGCTCGAAGCATATCCTCTAGGATTTGGTTAACCCTTTCTGTTTGCCCATCCGACTGTGGATGCTCGGCTGTACTCATGCTACGTTTTGTATCCAATATTTTGAAGACCGCTCTCCAAAAGTGGTTAGTAAACTTTCTATCCCGATCAGAAATTATGTCTAAAGGAAGACCATATAACTGGTATAGGTTCTCCACAAAAAGTCTAGCCAACTCTGGTCGTGCCCTCTCTGTGTCTTGGGTAATCCGACTATAAAGTCCATGGAGATACTCTCCCACTTCCCATTAGGAATATCCAATGGGTGGAGTAGTCCTCCAATCCTCAAACTCTCAACTTTGTTGACCTGGCATTTATTGCACTTAAGAACATACTCTAGGACGTCCTTATGAAGTCCAGGCGAATAAAAATGCCTCTTAACAAGATCATAAGTCTTGTTAACTCCTGGGTGTCCTGCACTAGGTGCGTCATGACACTCATACAAGATATGCCGTCTCATCTCAAGATCTCTAGCGACACACACCTTACCTTTATATAACAAATATCCATCATGGACACTCTAATTCTTCCACTTGAATCCTTCTTGAGTACCCGCCGATACTCCATCCTCACTGGAAACCCATATATCACGATCCCCATTCTCTATGGCTACCAAAATCTCGGAATATGCAGGATCAAGCCTACATTTTCCTCTAAGGGACTCAAGTAGCTCACTAGTGATCTGAGTAAAACTCAGTCCATTGTGCATAGGCATGCGGCTAAGTGAATCAGCCACTACATTAAACTTTCCCTTCCTATACCTAAGCTCATAATCAAACTCTTGAAGGGTCTCTTCCCATTGGCCTTACGACCTTTAAGGTCTGTTTGATTAGAGAGCCACTTAATGATCTCTTGATCAAACACTATCGTGACTTTGGCACCATATAAATAATGACACCACTTCTTCAAAGCATGGACTATTGCATACAACTCCTTCTCATAGACGGAGTAATTCTTCTGAGCCGGTTCTAGTTTCTTGCTCTCAAAAGCTACTGGTCGACCATCCTATACTAAAACCGGTCCTATAGCAAAATCACTCACGTCTGTCTCAACCACAAAAGGTTTGTTGGGATCTGCTATATGTAAAAGGGGAGCTGTAGCAATTGCTACTGTCAACTTCTCCATACTTTGCTTCTGTTTGTCTCCCCAATGAAAGGTTTTCCCTTCCCCTTTAAGCTGTTCCGTCATCGGGACAACAATCTTGGCATAGTTCTTAATGAATCTTCGATAGAAACCTGATAAACCTAAGAAGATCTGCAGCTCTTCCAGGTTCCTTAGATGTGGCCATTCCATAATAGCCCTTACCTTTTCAGGATCCATCTGGATTCCATCTTGGGAGACTATATGCCCAAGGTATCTAACCTCTGTCTTGAAAAATTCACACTTTGATTCCTTAGCAAAGAGTGAATTTTCTCTTAGCACTTGAAATACTTTCCTTAAGTGTTCCAAGTTCTCTTCTTTTGATACACTATAAATCAAAATGTCATCCAAAAAGTCTACTACAAAGTGTCCTAGATAAGGCCGTAAAACACTATTCATGAGCTTCATGAAAGTGGCAGGAGCATTGGTGAGACCAAAAGGCATCACCAAAAACTCATAGTGCCCATATCTAGTCCTAAATGCAGTCTTAGGGACATCCTCTACCCTAATCCTGATTTGATGATATCCTGATCTAAGGTCAAGCTTGGTAAAATACCTAGCTTGATGTAACTGATCAAATAGATCTTCCAACCTAGGCATTGGAAATCTATTTTTGATAGTTACCTTATTAAGTGCTCTATAGTCTATACATAGTCTCATAGAGCCATCTTTCTTTTTAACTAGGAGCATTGGCGATGCCCATGGTGAGTTACTAGGTTTAATGAAGCCTTTATCTAAATAATCCTGCAACTGCTTCTCAACCTCCTCATGCTAAGAAACACTAAGCCTATAAGGTGGTCTGCAAATAGGGTTTGTGTTAGTAACAACCTTTTTGGCATGGTCAATGTCCCCTCTCTCAGGTGGTAGCCCTCTAGGTAAGTCAGTGGGAAAAACATCTGTGTACTCAAACATTAGATCCTTAAAACTTTTAACCACACACTCATGCAAAAAAGAATAGTAGAAAGTCCTGCTCATATTTACATTCCTAGCATGAAAATATACATCAGATGAGTTGTGTGTACAATGCTCCATATCATGACTATACAATAAAAACATGTCCTGTACATGCTGAGAATAACAGAGACTATAGAACTCTAGTGATGAAATGAGAGGTGCACTAGGTACATCTCTCTCTCCCTGAATACAAACTTTACTTCCATTCTTTTCAAATTCGAGTGTGTCGTTTTGATAGCTGCGTTTAAGTGTATCTCCCAACCCCCATAGCCACTCTCTTCCTAAGACTAGATCTGTCCTCTCCATGTTCATAATTTGGAAGTCCATATAATCTGTATAATCCTGCATCTTGACTTCCAAATTGGATACCATAGTATCCCATATTCTTTTATCTTGCCCTTGCATCATAGATACAATGTATTTATGTGCACTAGGCTGCTAGGGAATCTTTAATTTCTTGACCAAAGCATAGTTTATAAAATTATGAGTAGCCGAGTCATCTATCATGACCTGCACCCTGGTCCCATATACACTAGCATGCAGTTTGACTAGGTCATGTGGTCCAAACTGTTGTGACCATAATGACTGAGTCAAACAACAGGTGTGCTCAACATCCTCATGCATCACCTCCACTCCCTTGCAGCTAGAGCTGCCATGAATAGGAAGGGTCTGCACTAGGTGGACCGCCGTTTTGCCCTTTTCGGGGGCCGTACTAGACTCTGGTCCCTTTTTCTTTTCTTCCCCCTTCTTGAGTGGACAGTTCCATTGTGAATGGCTAGGAGATAGACACCTAAAACATAGGTTCTCCCTTTTGGCCTTCTCAAACTGGTCTGTGGATAATCTAGGCCCTTGTGATCTTTGTTTTTTAATAAAAACTTTGTTTTTCCCAAAAGGCAATTTCTTCTTAAATTTAGTCGTATTAAGAGGCTTGAGGGGTTGATCCGTCTCCATAGGAGTATACTGAGGACGGTTATGGTCCTCATATATCTGTGCGTATTTGATCGCCTCCTCAAACGTCTTAGGCGCATTCCTTCTAACTTCCCTCTTTATGGCTTTGTCCAAGCCCCTAACAAACCCTCTGGTCTTCTGAAAATCATCTAAGCCCTTAAGTTTCAAAATGATCTCTCTATAGTGGGATAGATAAACTGAAAGAGGCCTACCTCTCTGAGTAATCCTATCCCACTCATCCCAATTTCTCTCCTCCTCGTTCTCAGGAAGAAACTCTTTAAGAAAAAGAGTTTCAAACTGAGTCCAGTCAGTAGGGATAGAGTTCCCCTCCTTAAGACTCATCCACCACTTATAAGCATGCGGGCCGAGGGAGAGACTCGCCTCTAGCACACGATACTCTAGTGGGGTGCCCTTCAATTGATGCAAATCATGCCACTTTTGTAAAAAAGTGTAAATTGCATCCTTATTTATGTCTCGATCATCCCCCATGAAGGTAGGTGGCTTCAAGTCTTTCAGGAGGGGAGCTTCCCTAGAGCTCTCTCCTTTGTGTTTACTAGGAAGAGAAGCCTCTTTCTAGTAATCTCTAGAGGAATAGGAGGAGTCTCTCTTTCCTTCCCAGCTAGGAAAGAGGTGACACTAGTCTCAAGTGAGATCATTTGAGACTTAAGTTGCTGTATAAGAGATGTGATGCTACCAAAATCTTTCTCTATTTTGAGGGTTTGCTCTTTCAAAACTATGAATTGGTCACAAGTGACAAACTCATCTATAAGTTCTTCATAAGTATATTCTTCCTGTGAAGGCTCTTTCTCTTCTAAGTTCTCTTCTATTTCTTGCTGTAATTCTACTTCTTCCATTCTAGAATCAGGATCCTCTAGTTGCTCTTTAGATGGAGAAGTGGTTTCAACTACTTGTTTGCCTTTAGTTTCCATGTTTAAGTTCCCTTCCCCCGTTTGCTAACTAGAGTGTAGGAAAATGAATGGAAGTAAAGTTCAAATATGCAAGAAGAAAAGAAATATATCACAAGAGCACTTCCCTGTTACAAAGTAGAGCTGTGAAAGCGAAATCCACGTAATCCTTGAAGCTTCAAGTCGCTGATTTTGTATCCTCGCCAGGCCCAAACGAAAATTGGAAATGTCCGGTTGGTCCGGGGAGGTTCTAAACACCATAAGCCATCCAAAACAATGCCAAAAGCACGTGGGAAAAGCCCCAATCAGACAAACTGAGTGAAACTGAGAGATTCCAGAGATGTAACAATCCTCACCAGTCCATAAATTGCTGCCCAACACTTGTACTTTAAGAATTTGAGACTATCCCAAGTGAAAAAAGAAACTTATGTCAGGACATTGGACAAACGTCCAAGGTCCTACTCTACTATCAACATCCTACCTTCAAAATCATTCCTCTCATTTAAGGTGGTGTTGATGTCCCCTTGCAACGTGGTACCCTCAACATCCAAAGTTAATGCCATCGAATCTACGTTTGATCATGACTAAGAATTGAAATCGTTTGTGCATATGTATGCAATGCACGTGACACTATAGGTGGTCTATCCATGAGTGAAGATGTTACTAAAATGGGAATTAAAACATACATCAAAGCTCTAGTTGTACTCATCAATGCGGCGTGATCCAAAGTTCATTCCATTGCACACAGTCTATTTACAAACTTACTTAGATTTCCTAACATAAGTGGTGTGTGTGATAAAATCAAAGGTATGATGCACAAAATTCAGAAGAACGCTTCCTTGATTGATTCGTGCTTTGTAGTGGACTTGATTCTAGCATAGAGCACTAGAATAATGATGTAGCTAGAACCTCCAAATCTTCATAGCTTCACTTGTCCTTCCTTTGTTCTTCTCCAAAGAATTTAAATCGGATTTGCAGATATCTTTGGCTTTTATCACTGAGGACATCAACTTATTCTCTGACGCTCATGTTCAGTTGGGGAATACAACGCACTCAAGAATAGGCCAAAATGCAAGTGTTCTTGGATCGGGATTAGCAGATCATACAAAGAATAAGAATAAGATAAATATATGATATATCACTGATAGCTCGTTACTATAGCGGTCAAGGTGCTTCAGTTAATTGATAGAGGATGCGAGATGGAACCCTGTGACCACCAATTATAGAATTTTATAGTACCCGATCACATAATTAAGACGAATGTGTATTGGAGTCATGGGGAAGAGAGCATTTATTCCTTGATGAAGTTTCCGGTTCGATCCTCAAAAGCCATGCCTAAGGACTCCCTCCTTTTGCTAGTGCTCTGGTTCTACAGGTGCCAAGATGATAAGTTATAATTGAAATCAAAAGAGTCTAACAGTTCAATTCCCAAACCCGCCACCTGAAGATGAATGAGCCTTTTGCTTGTGCTCTATGAGCTTCCATAGTGCACGGATATAACTTCTAGATACCTTTTGGAGGACACAAGCAACTTACTCTGTTGAATAAAATGAAGCTCCTCCACAGGGAAGTCACAGGTTTGAGGCCCTTTGCGCACAACGAGAACGATACTCCTTTTGCTTCTATTGTATGAACTTCTATAGCACGCAGAGATGGTCTTGATGTGCATTTGCAGAATGAAGGTGAGACTTGCTTAGTTGGATATGAGGAAGCCTCCTCTAAAAGGAGGTCGTAGGTACAACCCCCCCTACATGCACAGCAAGAACAAACTCTATTTTGTAATCACCTCTACAAGAGCTTCATTTTGCACTGCTACTCACAAAGTCTTGGGATGAGGAAGATGAAAGAAAGATATCACCTAGCTCTCATGAAATCGTGGGATGAGGAAGATGAAAGAAAGCTATCACCTAGCTCTAATACCAATGCAACAACAGTGTAACAACAGGAATAGATCATAAATGAATGAATGTCCTCTGAAACATATGCCTCTATATATAGCTCTCTCCAAGGGTCTGCCTTCTTGGGGAGGTGGATTCTAATCATCCAAGTGTCAGCCATGTAACTACATGTGTGCCAAGTGTCCCAATTAACTAGAGTGAACTCAAGTGGATGCTTCTAGAAGATTCTAGAGCTCTTTGGGAAAAACACTCTCCCCATGTACCCCATAGGGGTTGAACCCAAGACCTCCTCCTTCACATCCTTGAGTCTTAACCACTAGGCTACATAGATCACTTGGTTACAAGAGTAAATGACCTTCTAGTAAGTCTAGACTCAAGATCTTTGGTCATACAGACGGATGACCAAATGGTGTCCGATTTCAGATCCATCTGAACCCGTCGGGCCCTTAGATCATAAACTTACTTTATCACGCATGTGATGTAGCTTGCTTTCTGAATCAACTATCATCTTTTCCAATCTTTCTAATAATCCATCAAAGTGTAACTATTCTTTGGCTGAGTTTGTGCACTTGAAAAAACAACTGGCCTTAAACATATTTTGAGCCAATCCTACCATTTTTGCACAAAGCTTTGTTCTTTCAATCTCCAGGTCAGCCCTAGGGTAACACTTTTCATGTTCTATCACATTTGAACCATCTTGAATTTTGTCCTGATATGCTTTAAGCATCATGCCTAAGTCTTTAGGAGTGGGATCTACTAAGATTGATCCTACTCTAGGTGGTGGTGCATTACATGAGGTTGATTAGATGGGGATGGTGGTGGTAGTGGCGGTGATGTGTGAGAATGTGATTGAGATGCGAGTTCAATTATTTTGGCTTTTGTTTCTCTTAAGCTTTCCTCAATCTTGCTCGTCTTCTTCGGCCATTGTCTCTTCATTAGTTTCTGGCTATCTTTCTAAGCTTTTGTCCTTTTCTTAGTTTGACTCTTAGTCTCACTAATCTAAGGACTCTTTTCTTGCCCTAAGCCTTAGCTTTGCAGTAATGCCTGAGCTCTGGTGACTACTTGCACTGGGCCAATGGAAATGACACTTCCATTAGAATCTACTACTAGCCCAATGAAATTGATAGGAGTGATTTTTGGTACATTGTTTGGGTTCTTAGGACAATCTCCTAAGAGGTGCTCCTTCCCACAATCTAGACAAAAACCTTGAATTGTCACTGATTAGGGTTGCATAGGTGCATCTATAGGGAAATCACAAATGAAGTGATCTCCCTCGCATATGTAGCATGGTCCTCTAGGTGTTGGGGGTCTGATTTATCTATGTTGTAGCCTAGAGTTAGGATTTGCATACATGACATTAGCGTATTTCGGCTCCCAACTAGGTTCACTTGGGTCTTTGTAAGAGTAAATCTCATTATGCTCTGGTGATTGCATATAGTAAGCTGGCGGACTATCCATGTGAGCCACTTTTAGAGAATTCAATAATGAAGGCTTCTAGCAACTAGTCTATATTCCTAGATACTACACATAACCAAACACTTTTGCTCTAATATCAAATTCTAATCTATGAGGGTATATGTGCATAAGCAATGCACCCAAAGATTTTACAATCATCTAATGAGGGTCTCTTTCCATTCCATGCCTCATAAGATGTCAATCCATCCAAGGATTTGGATGGGAGCCTATTAATCAAGTATGTGGCTATGGAAACAGCCTCAGAAAGTAATTTGGTAGTTTCTTTTCATTCAACATTGATCTTGCAACCTCTATTATCAGTCTATTCCTCCTCTCTGCCACTCCATTTAGTTCAGGGTGTATCTTCTCCAATTCTTGCAAGCTATTCAGCCACATCCTTCATCTTGGTTATGTAGTCAACTACACTTTGCTTTGGTTGCTTTTTCAAGGTTGTAAACTCCATCCATAGCTGGTTCTTCCTAGCCCTTGTATTTGATGAGAAGCATGAAGAAAGTACTTCCCAAGTCTCTTGGGAGGTTTTGCGATTCCTAATGTGAGGTAATAAGAAATTAGATATTGAGTTAAGTATATAAGACCTATCAAGTGCATCCTTTGCACACCATGTAGTTAGCCTTTCTCACTCTTCCCTTGTAGGCTGATGTTCGCTCGTGAATGTTGGCATTTCTTCATCTCTTGAGATATATCCATATAAGCTTCTTCCTTGGAGATATGCTTGCATCCTTAAGGACCATGCTAGATAGTTGCTCATATCCAATTTGTTAATAAATGATGGAAATCCATCTCCCATCTTGCTTGTTGTTGCTCTGATACCACTGTTGAAAGAGATGGTGGATAGATTCCAGAGATGAAGTGGTGCTGCAAAACCGTGCTTCACACCAGCCAATAACAAGTTGTGGAGAGTGTAATAGGCCCATTTATCTTCCTAATCATCACAAATAATCACCTATGTGCTTTGGAGTATGATCCTTCCATCAATGGGTCAAAACAGATGAGTAGAAAGTTCAACCAAGATCTTAGAATTGCTATTTTGGTCTTTGCATATGTTCAATAAAGTGATTAGTGCTCTCATCCTGCTAGCAATTGGCTAAATTCCTTTTGTAAGTATCTAACTTACTTAGATAGCTACCAATCATGAGTTATTTCAATAAAAAAGAAGGAGTACACACTAAGAATGATGCTTAGCAAGTTAGAGGACTTGCCCGGCATTTTTGGGGTGCTTCAGTGTGCAGACAAGAGAGCAAAGATATGAAGATATCTCACGATTGGAAAAGGCAATAACAATGAAACTTTGTAACTATGAACTAGACACTAGATAGTCTATTGAATCTATAATACTTTAAATCACATCAAATGATCAACCAGGCACTGAGAACAAGCTCTGAGAAGTTCACTATTATGAGATGATCATAGCAAAGAAGTGAAGTAGAGAAGTAATCAATGTATATGTATTAGATCACATAGAAATAAAATGACATTGGCAATGTTCAATTGCAGAATGTGAGGGTAGTGAAAGAGCTATGGATTGAGCTCACTAATCACAAAGAATCCTTCTCAAATGATCTCATAATCGGGCTCCGATCACAAGTTTTTTCTTATCCACTTTTATAGTTGAGGTTTGAGCCAAGCTTTGAATTCAAATTCAAACTCTCACCATAAAGTGGGTCCTAAACTATAGGATTTATTCTCTCATAAATCATCTACGATGTAACTCAAGATTTGATTCCTCCTAACTCCACGTGAGAGTAGTGCAATAAACATATGCACTTTTACAAAGATAAAAAGTAAAGTAACTTTTACAAGGGGATAGTCATATGTGACTATATGTGATACATGCGAAATGTTCAAATATGTAGGCTTAGACTCTTTTTGTACCAACAGATGTCATCGGTTTGGATGTGATACTAGTGGAACAATCTAAATCCTTATAGATTTTAGAGATGTCTTGTTCATCACCCAAATTTTCCTCAATAGCAATACACATTCTTAAGCATTTCTCTAGGGTACATGGCTCCTTCAAGTAGACATATGATCCTAGCTTTCTGCTCAATAGACCATCTAAAAACAAGGAAATTTGCTTTGCTTGGGTAGGTTACTCCATGATCGAGCATCTCTCAATGTACATCGTGAACCTATGGCCTGCTAATCTCAAAGTTTTCTATGGTGTTTGTTTAAAACTATAGATCAATGAGGATGTGTTGTGTCTAATTCCGCTTTTGAAGGACTCGAAAATAAATATGTCCAACAACATTTTGATATTATTGAATTGATCTTAATGCAAGGGTTGAAACCAAGTTAGGGTTGTATTCTTCAAGGTAAGCCCAAATGGCTCGTATTGAGTGAACAAGTCCTCGATGTGTTTTGCTCTCAACACTTCCTTGAATTCAGCTATATGATCATAGGGATCTCTCATGCCATCAAAGTAATTTTTCATGGCTTTCACAACCTAGATGGGTCTCAAGTTTCTAGGATGCTCTCTCGGTTTGGGTAGAGGGAGTTCATCCATGCCTCTTTGAATCATAGATTCTATGGCTCTTTTGCATTCCATATTGGTTGTGTCTAATCCTGATCTATCTCTTCCTATTGTGTGCACAAATTTCACCTCGGATCTTTCATTGGATTTTTATTTATGTGATCCCATGAGATGAGAAGATCTAGCTCCATTCTAGTTATGAAGGTTAGTAGACTAGTGTGAGGGAAAAATTGGGTCATTCTTCCAAGTGTAAGCATGTCTACTATGATCTATAATCACCTACATCCTTTGAAAAGTGTTGTCCAAATAAATGATTGTTGGCAGCAGTCAGGGAACCGAAGGAGCCACAAGACAAAGAGGGTCGGAACGAAGAGATAGCACAAGCAGACACAGTAGCCAAAGAAGATCTGGCAAGTAGGCCATCTAAATTTTTCAGACATCAAGGAGTGGAGCACACGAGAAGAAAGAGCAAGTAGGGAGCTCAAAGATGTGTACGACAAACCAACAGAGAAAATCCCTACACAAATAGTGATTTTAATCACTAAAAACCATTGTAAATACCATTTCGTATTTTTGTAGCTCCATTTTGTGCAAGCCAAGGAGTCCTTGAGCTTGAGGAGCCTTAGAAGTGCCTACATATCAATTTTCGTATTTCTTAGACTCCGTTTAAGCCCTCAAATTAGCCCTGGAACCTAATTTTTAACTAGGCCGGACACTAGGTTTGGACAGGGCCAAAACCTAGTCAAAAACTATAAATAGAGCTAGAGAGCTCATTTGAGGTTAGATTGTAATTGAAATGAACTTGTAAGAGCTTCTTGAAAGTGATCTAAGAACTCCATTGCTTCTCACTCTTTGTTTTGCCGTGTGTGCGCGTGTGTGTGTATGTGTGTGCATGTTTGTGTGCTTCTCACCCACGCACTTGTGCCTCCACTTGCTCGAGGTCTTCATACCATCCTCACGTCTTCCCGGATTGACATTAAAGGAGGTGCTACTCATCACTGAGCTACACCAAATTTTGGCGCCGTTGCCGGGGATCGAGCTTTGAGGACGAGCGTGTGATGGTAAGACGTAGAGTTGAAGTGTTGGAGTTATAGGTATTTTCTTCACTTTTGTCTATTTCCTTTTGTTTCCTTCATCACCATCATCATCATCACCATCTCCCACCTCCATCTCCATCATCGCAAAAATTTTAGTTTTTTGACTATATTTCCTTTCTCCTTCCATTCCCCTCATTCCACTTGTGAGAGAGAGCGAGAGAGCAATATTGTGTGTGATGTTTTTGCATGTTTCTTGAGCTGTCTTGCAGGTACATGCTGCATCATCTTCTCCAGCACTTCGCGCAGGTACGGAAATCTTGGCAACTGTCTCTGTGTCGCCGATCTCTGTCAATCGCAACTGACAGAAAAAATGCTCCATTTGCCAAACAAAGTGCAAAACCATGATCTACAGGCCTAGAGCTTCCCAAAACTGTGTTTAGATTTTTGAAATTCATCAGATTTCTGTCAATCGCGATCGCTCAGTCAATCACGATCGACAAACCACGACGGACAGACCTGTCAATCGCGATCGACCAGTCAATCGCGACTGACAACCCACGACGGCTCTGTCAATCGCGACCAACAGAGTCAACGACCGATTGACCACGACGGACAGTTCATACGCGTGACACGTGTCAATCGCGATCGAGTCATCAATCGCGATCGACCCATCAATCGCGACTGACTGCCCACGACGGCTCTGTCAATCGCTACCGACAGAGTCAACGATTGTTTGACCACTACGGATAGACCCTCGCGACCGACCTGTCAATCGCGATCGACCCATCAATCGCGACTGACAGAGTCAACGACCCTTTGACCACGACTGATTGACTTTTCGAGCCACGTGTCAATGGTGATTGACACATCAATCGCGACTGACAGCCACGACGGACCTGTCAATCGCGATCGACACATCAATCGCAACTGACAGCCACGACGGACCTGTCAATCGCGATCGACACATCAATCGCGATTGACCTGTCAATCGCGACTGACAGAACTTGCGAACGCGATAGAAGGGCAAATTTGGCCAATTTTTAAGGGCAAAAAAATAGTGGTCTAATTTTTTGGGGAACTTTTAAGGGTTTAGCATTACATTGTGAGGCCGCAACCCAAGTAATTCAAGAATTCATGTCTGCCTGAGTAAACTGTTTTGAACCCTGTTTTAGCACCTAAACCCTGATCGGACATAACTTTCTCATACGAAATCCGTTTGCTGTGATTCTTGTTTTGTTGGAAAGCTCGTGGGGAGTACAACCAAAACTTCCAGTGGTTATGTGAAAATTAATATCAGGATAATTAGATAGGGTATTTTGAAGTTGACCATCCCCCGGGGTAGGAAAGCTGAAGGGTCCTTGGGATTGTTTTCCATAAAGGCAAAGGGGATTTGGCTTGTGAATTACATGCATGAAAGTGACCTGTCTGTCATTTGAATTTAAGTCTTGAGCTAATTTTGGGACTTTTATAGGTCCATTGAGAGCAATTGAGAGCATATAAAGCAAGGGATCAACAAGAAAGGTCGGAATATTCTCAACTCCCTTTGTCAATTCCTAGCTTAGGCTAAGAACGACTAGTGATAGGAGTAGGCCAGGACGGCGATAGGCATCAATCAAGTTGAAGACTACCTATGCACTCAAGTTCAAGATTAAACATCATCTCTTCGTGATGCGATAACCTTAAAGGAAAGAATCTAACGAGGAACGATCAACGTACAGTGCAAAAATACACTCAAGTATACCTGACGACGTGATATCAGACAAGATTATAAACGCGGTAATCCACCAAAAAAAGAATCAAGTAACTGATACAAAAGGACTCTGCAACGAGGTTGTACTTGGGCAAATTTGGGTTATTCAATCAGGCTTATGAACCTTAGATCAGGGCGACATCTAGGGAGAGATAGACAAAGTCTTAGGTCTTCAGAGGCTAGTGTCAATCATACTGCGAGATCTTGGGCCCAGCAGTTGAGCCATCATTCGTATTACCCTAGCTCTGAGACTAGTGAATCAGAGATGTCTCAAGGTATGGAGAGACCTACAGGAAGTTCAGGAGTGCCATACTTGCACAGGGTAGAAGGCCCTTACAAAACGCAGTTGGAATACCTTAGGACCAACCGATTGGGTGCTAGCATCTATGAAGACGGCCTAGGAAGATATGTGGTACAGATTAAGAATCCTGATCAATCCATTGGATTAGAGCGCCCAGCTGTCAAGTTCGAAAACGGAGCATACTTAGACAAGGAAGGGACAATATATGTAGTCACAAGTCATCCAGATAGGACGGATGAATTCGGGAATGAGATCCCAGGAATGGACTTAGGTGACCTAGAGCAGGGAAGCATGGGTGAAGAACCAAGGACCCCCCGAGGCAAGTCTGTTCTCACTAGGATTATCACACCAGAGTGGATTCCCCAAGATAATAAGAGCATAGATCTGCTTCTGAACCGAGGAACTGACGAAGCCTTTTGGAGGTATAAATCTGATCGACCAATTGATATAGGAACAATCCTGATCTATGAGTTTAAGGATCCTGATAGCCCAGGCAGAGTGACCTACTTAGATCACGCTTCAGAGAGGATCTTTGTGGTGACAGAAAATGATAGGCATGCTTACACTTGGAAAGGTGAAATTATTTTCCCCCAGCCAAGATCAAATGTGTCCTATGGTCACCCTGGAACGGGAACATCCCAAGCTCATGGAACTCAAAGAGACAGAAGTAGAGATAGGCCATAAGTAAGCTTTGCCAACCCAGGGGGCAAAGAAAGAACGAGGACGGAAACAAACAGAGTAGAACCTGAGGTACTGAGAGCTCCCAAGAATCAAAGAAATGTGGATGAGTTCCCTCTACCACGACCTAGAGAGCACACAAGGACTCTGAGACCGACTCAGTTAGTCAAGTCCATGAAAAATTACTTTGATGGCACAGGAGACCCATACGATCATGTGGCAGAGTTTAGGCAAGTCTTGAGAGCAGAACAAGTGGAGGACCTATTCACACAATATAATGCCTTTGGTCTAACCCTTAGGAACACAGCCCTCACGTGGTTCCAACCATTGAATGAGAGACAGTTCAGGAGCATAGACCAACTCCTAGAGGCTTTCATTATTGAATTCTCTAAGAGTGGCATAAGACATAATACCTCCTCATTGATTCACAGCTTTAAGCAAACCCCTCAAGAAACCGTGAGACTTGCAGGAAGAAGATTTAGGCAATACTTGGAGAGATGCCCTGTCCCTGAGCTACCCACACCAGCTAAGCAAGTGGCTCTATTCTTGGACGGACTGCTAAGTACCAAATTAAGATCATATGTGTACTTGAAGGACCCTAGGACCATAGAAGAGTGTGTACGCATGTGTATTGACATTGAGGATAACCTAGGGGAGGAGTTAGAGCTTTCCAAGATATACAAAGATTCAGATAGTGCCTCTAGCCTCTCTTCCACGCAATCCACATCAATTGAGGAACTTGCAGAGAAGGTAGCTCAAAAACTAGGTGTCTCTAGCAAACAAATTCCGAGATTTGCCCCAGTTAAGCGGTGCTACACTTGTGGAGGCGACCATATGGCGAATGTCTGTCCCATTATGGCTCAACCCCAAGTTAATCCTAGTAGACAATACTGCACCATAGAACGAAGGTACACCAATCACACCGCGCAAGATTGTCCCTACAATAAGCAAACCGTTAGACAGACGTACCCACAACCATACCCTCAACAAGGAAGATACCAGAACCAGAACCCACCTCAGCAGTATGTGAGACCTCAACAAACCTACCAACCCTACCAAAACCAACTGAGACCCCAGCCAATGCTAGCACAGCAACCACCTGCTCCTACTAATGTGATCCCAGTAAAATATGCAGCTGCAGAAGAGAACCTGAATAGAGCTATAGTCCCTGTAACACCATTGCTTTCTGAAAGTGACCCGAGTGACCATAGCTTTGATTCTACACATGTCGATAGTCCCCATGCTTACTACATGCAATCTCCTGAACATGGTGAGTCCTACTATAGTGAAGAGCCAAATGAACCCAGTTGGGAACCGGAGTACACCAATGTAATGTATACAAACCCTAACTCAAGACCCCAACCTAGGCAGGTAAGACCTCCAGTCCCAAGAGGACCGTGCTACAGATGTCAAGGAGATCACCTCATTCGTGATTGCCCCATGCCTGCACCTACCCAAACCCAATCAGTGACAATCCAGGGCTATTGCCAGGAGTGTGGAAAGGAGCATCTCTTACGAGATTGCCCAAAGAACCCCAATAATATGCCAAAAATCACTCCTATCAACGTTATTGGGTTAGTTGTAGACTCCACAGGGAGTGTGACTTCCACTGCACCAGTACAAGTAATCACTAGAGCCCAAGCCTTGCAACAGAACCAAAGCGTAGGCCAGGAAAAGAGCCCAGATGTTAGTGAAACGGAGAGCATGACAAAGAAGAGGACTAGAGCTTGGAGAGATAGTCGTGAAAGAATGAAAAGACAATGGGCAAAAAAGATGAGTGAACTCGAGGAAAGCCTGAGAGAAACAAAGGCCAGGATAACTGAACTCACAGCTCAAACTCCCTCTCACACTGCCCCACCTCCATCACCTCCACCATTCCCAACTCCATCCGAACCGCCACCTTCCAACCCGCCTCACCTAAACCCACCACCCCCAAGAGAGGATCAGTCTTAGCAGATCCCACTCCCGAGGACCTAAACATGATGCTTAAAGCATATCAGGCCAGAATCCAAGAAGGGCCAAACGTAACTGATCATGAAAAGTGTTACCCTAGAGCAGAACTAGAGCTAGAACGAACCAAAATTTGTGCTAAGATGGTGGAATTGGCTCAGACCATGTTTGAAGCCAGTCGCCTATTTAACATCTCTAGTTCAGCAAAGACACAGTTGCACTTTGAGGGACTGTTAGAAAGAATAGAGAAGCTAATTGCACAATCACAAAAGGAACCAGCCTCTCAACATAAGGACAAGGCAAGTGAAGGAGCAGGTCTTCCTGCCCAGGAAGCCTATGTGCCTAACTCTACGGAGCCAGATACATCATCTTCTCTGAATCGATTCACACCAGAATTCTTACGAGAGATTCAAGAAGACAAATGGGCTAAAGAAAGTGAAGTCCCTCCTCCTATTGAACTTGTGGATGATGCACATGACCAATTCCCACAAGACATCCCCTCCATTTATGAGGAGCAGGAGAGCACCCACTCTCAGGAAAGACTAAACTTTGAGTCTAATTCTTTACAAGAATTACCCCACTTCACAGGCCCATGGGAAGCTAGGTCTACTTGTATGAGAGCACCCACGGTCATGGTAAGAAACGAAGACTCGATCATACCTAGGAACACAGAGGTAGTGAAAAACACTAAAGTACAATGCAACCTCACCTTAGAAGAGCTACTCAAAGTAAGGCCAGAGATATGGAAACATGTAGCCAAAAAAGTACCAGAGATAACAAAACCTCGTTCCCAGGTAGGATCCCAGAGAACAGTGTCAGAAATACCATTGGACAAGATAGGAGACATGAGTGAGGGCGAAGAGGGAAACACATATCTTCCTATCACCCATCAAGGATACACCACCAAGGCCATTCTAGACTCAGGCGCAGGTGTTGCAATTGCTACCACTTCCCTATGGAAGCATTGGGGCAAGCCAGCTCTCAGGCCAACGAGAATGAAATTGCAGATGGCTGACGGGCACATAGAAAGACCCTTAGGACTACTCGAGGGGATAACTCTCACTACTTGTGGTGTAGAGTTTGAGCACACATTTGCTATCTGTGACTTTAGCAAAAATCAAGCCTATGAGATGATTTTGGGAAGACCATTGATGCGGCAGTTGCAAGTGGTACAGGATTGGGGAACCAATTCCTTGTATTTGCAGCACTTAGGTGTTACAACCAAAGTCAATCTCAAAGATTACTCTCATAGAGATGTCCCTCCCATCCAATGGAATCCCATCCATAGAGCCAAAGATGATACAGAATCGGTGCATTCCATAGGGTCAGGATCCTCATGGATGCATGAAGACACCCACTTATGGATGTGCAAAGTAGCAGTAGAAGAAGAGAAGAGAGAAAAAGCCAGAGAGATAGGTGCAAAAGAAACACATAGATCAATTCAAGACCCAGCCTATGCGCCTGTAGTATTTCCTGATGAAGAATTTGAACCCCATGGCTGGGCAGAAATCTTAGCAACAATGGACGTAGCCATCAATGAAGAACAATGGACACCTCACTGTGATGAAGATGGCTATGACATTTCAGTCTTCTCCATAGAGCCAATCATGGGAGAGGCAGTTCTAGAAGAATGCGAACCTAGCCCTGATGCATTTGAAGATGCGAGCGACTCCGATCTAGAGTCAATCATTATGGATCCACCTTTTGCATCAGATGAAGAATACTTCCATGAAGTAGAATTTCAACCCCAGAGGTATGGAGAGCTTACAAGTGATGTACGACTAGCCACACATGTGACCCCGAAGGAAGAAGGAAAGAAAAAAAAGAAGAGAGAAGTCACACCAGAAGAGGAAGAATCTTTGTTTGAGGTCCCAAAAAATTTTAAGAAGTATGAGATAGATGACAGGAGAGTCATGATCAGAATGCCTAAACGAGAGGCGCAATCAGGGGAGGCCTATGATAACAAAGAGACCACCAAGAAAATAGTGGTAGCCATGGAAGAGGGAGAAGAGAGATGCACTTACATAGGCCATGACCTGACGGAAGAAGAAGAGCAAGAATTGATAGCCTTGCTAAGAGAATACAGAGATGTATTCGCTTGGAGTTACAAGGATTTGAAGGGTGTTGATCCAGACATCTGCTCACACACTATCCCCATGACCTCGGATGCCAAACCTTCTAAGCAAAAGCCATACACATATAATGATAATTATGCTGCTAAGATCAAAGAGGAGATAGATAGACTGGTCGAAGCTGGATTCATCTATGAAATTGAGCACACTGAGTGGGTATCCCCCATCGTAGTGGTGCCCAAGAAAAATGGAAAGCTGTGTGTGTGCATTAACTTAAAGAAGGTTAATGCAGCCACAATTCGAGATAATTATCCGCTTCCCATCACAGAACATCTCTTAGAAAGAGTAGCAGGCAAGGAAGTGTACAGCTTCCTTGATGGATTTTCGGGCTACAATCAAGTAGCCATAGCTCCAGAGGATCAGCATAAGACAGTTTTTCCCACAGAATGGGGCATATTCGCCTTTCGGGTAATGCCATTTGGGCTTACCAATGCACCAGCAACCTTCCAGAGGCTGATGTGCCATGTATTTAAGGAGTTCCTGAGGAAGAACTTAGAAGTCTATGTTGATGATCTTTGTGCTCATTCCAACATCAGACAAACCCATATTCCTGAACTGAGATAAATCTTTGACAAATGTAGAGAATATCAATTCTGCCTAAACCCAGAAAAGTGTGTTTTCATGGTCAGGCAAGGTAAGATTTTAGGACACATAGTGTCAAAGAATGGCATATCCACCGATGAAGAGAAAGTAAGAGCCATAGCCGAGTTACCTAGGCCAAAGAACGTCAAGGAAGTTTAGGCCTTCATGGGGCATTGTGGTTACTACCGCCGGTTCATTCACATGTATGCTGTCATTGCAAAGCCCATGTATGGACTTCTGACTAACTTTGAGTGGACTGATGAATGCGAGAATTCCTTCCAGGAGCTTAAACGAAGATTATGTTCAGCACCAATCTTAACCACTCTAGATTGGAATAAGCCATTCCATGTTCACGTGGATGCATCCAATTATGCTATTGGGTGTGTGCTTGCTCAACCTACTGGTGAAGGTAATATGGATCTTCCAACTGCCTATGCTAGTAGACAATTGAATGCAGCTGAACGAAATTATACCACTACGGAGAGAGAAGGACTAGGCATGGTGTATGCGGTTAAAAAGTTTAGACATTATTTGCTTGCAAATAAGTTTAAATTTTTTACTGATCATCAGGCATTGCTATACCTCGTAAACAAGCCATGCAATACAGGAAGATTAGTAAGATGGTTCTCTTGCTAATGGAATATGATTTTGAGGTTGTGGTAAGGAAAGGGAAGACTCATTTGAGAGCAGATCACCTTTCTAGGCTCACATCAGGAGAAGCCGCACAAGGAGTGTCAGATGACCTTCCTGATGCTTACTTGTTTAATTTGGAAGTGGTGCCGCAGTGGGCTAAGCCATTGGTACCAGTGTTGACATACGGACCTAACCACCCAGTAATAAACACGCAGGATAGAGAGGTAGTAAAAGCCCAAAAGTATCACATCATGGCAGGAAGTATGTACAAGCACACAGATCAAGGGATCTTGGCTTGTTGTGTAGAAGAGGACGAGTACACTAAATGGTTGCATTTAGCACATGTAGGTGCATTAGAGCAACACTACTCAAAACAACGAACCTTACAGACACTAAGGAGACTCGGAGTGCATTGGCCGACTATGGAGGCTGATGTCCAAAAGTTGTGCAAGGAATGCCCAATCTGTTGCACTAAACCACCTGTGGAACATGCCACTCTTTATCAAGTGTCCATAGTGCCGGATTGGAGTGAACCACTAGTATCTTTTCTGAGGACGAAAACATTCCCTCCAGACATGACTCTGGCTAAGAAAAGGAGTTTAGAACAAGAAGCCCAGGATTACTCACTTATTGGTGATAATCTATACAAACGTGGTAAAGACGGTTACCTGAGACTATGTGTCCATGAGAGTGAATATCTCAAGATCTTGGACACTGCTCACCAAGGTGTAGCAGGAGGACACTTTGGACCAGATCGGGTGATCAAGGCAATACTATTTGCGGGCTTCTGGTGGCCGACCCTTCACATGGATGCACATACCTATGTGAAACGCTGTGATGTCTGTCAGAGAACTCACTATCCTATACGTAAAGATGAGATGCCACTGAAACCTATGATGGGTGGACGTGCATTCTCTAAGTGGGGAATAGACTTCAAAGGTCCTATTAATCCCCCAGCTAAGGGTTCCCATGCAGAATATATCATTGTTGCGACAGACTATCTAACAAAGTGGGTAGAGGTAAAAGCCACAACGAAGAACGATGCTCAAACAACAGCTAAGTTTTTATTTGAGAATGTGTTCACTAGATACGGGCTACCTATAGAGTTAGTTAGTGATAGAGGCACTCACTTCTTGAATGAAGTTATTGAAGATCTGCTCCAAGAATTCTTGGTAGTGCATAAGAAGTCTGCCCCCTATCACCCTCAAACAAATGGCCAGGCTGAGAGCACCAACAAGATCTTATGCAATGTACTGACGAAATTAGTGAACAATAAACGCTCTGATTGGGACAAACAGCTACACCATGCTGTTTGGGCATACCGAGTCGCCTACAAAACGGTACTCCAAGCCACCCCCTTTCAGATGGTGTTTGGCCAAAACGCAGTGCTACCATTGGACTTCCTAATACCTACACTGAAAGTAGCACAAGAACACGAATGGACGGGTCATGAACTATCCTCTAGACTTTTTGACCTTGAACGATTAGGAGAAACAAGACTGAGGGCAGCTGCAGGGATATATGCAGCTAAGAAACGACAGAAGGCATATTTTGACGCCCATGTTAAGGATAAAGGTTTGAAGGCTGGCGACCTAGTACTAGTATACACGTTGAAACAACATGCGAGGAAACTAGAGAAGAGAGGCTACGGACCCATGATCATTAATAGAATCTCAACAAGTGGAGCAGTACAACTAGCCACATTAGAAGGTGACGTTCTCCCGAGCTACATAAGCGGATGCAGGGTCAAGTTATATCAGGAACCTCTCACAGAGGAAATGCTAAGCCGACTCAATACTGCTAAGAAACGCAAAGAAGAAGAAAAGCGAATTCGAGAAGAGACCCAAGCAGAAGCTTTAGAATGCATCCGGAGAATGAAATTAAGAAGACCAAGGATATCACATGGCTATGTGTGAAGTTTCACGTATCAGCTCTCATAGGATAATTGATCGACGTCCTTTTATAACCTTAGATATAGGACAAGGAAAAAGCGCAAGGTCTGTAAGAGCCTTGATTGACTCAGGTGCAGCCACTAGTGTTGTTAAGTTATCTTACTGTCAAGAATTGAAATTAACTGTCGATCCTATAGAAGCATATCTCATAGGATTGGGAGGTGTGGAAACCCCTTGCATGGGCGAGGTGGATCTTCCCATCTCCATTCAAGCCGAAGTGATGACAGTCAAAGTACTAGTGTGTCAAGATGAGGACCTCACTGAGCCTCTTGTCTTGGGTCAGGACTGGATCTATGATCATGCAGTCAACCTCAACCTAAGAAGCGGACTTCTTCAGGTATGGGTAGACCATAGCCGAATTACAGTTGAATTGGAAAAGGAGGCACTCAAGGAACTAGGTAAAGCACAAACTCCTGGTCCTTCCAGGGGCGCACCTGAAGTTGACAATGCTATTTTTGTCCAACACTGTATGATGCAGAAAGAGGCTTGTCTCAACAACGAAGCCAGAGAGAGGACGGAACTCCCTTCTTTTCCAAAGACCAGAAGGTTGCAACAACCAACGGCAGATCAAATACAGAAGAAGCAGAACACTACCGATACTGGATGCCAAAAAAAGGAGCAGAGCAGATTGTTTCATCCATGGAAACAAGTATGGAGGCGAAAAGGCGAATTCCCTGTTCAGACCAGGCCAACCCCACGCCCAAAACCTCTTATTAGTAATCAACAACACGACACTAATAAGAAGTCCTTCATTAATTCTTCTGCAAAAGTGAAGTCTATCTGGGTACCCAAGAAGTCAATGAAGGCCAGCCCACAATCACGACAAATCTGGGTGCCTAAGGCTTGCTTGCGGGCTCAAATAGCTACACCACGGCCGCAACCGGTACAACATGTTTCACTCACTCGAACATGTGAGGCCCAGTCTTACACCTCACGCACGGACACATATTCTTCCATGAGCACTAGCAGAATCACTGGTAAATGGGTCCCTAAAAAGCCTCATCTTCAAGCAGATACCCCTATCAAACTCTTCAGAGTCTCCACAAAATCAAGATCAAAGCCCATCCACTACCTTTGGCAACCTAAAACTTGTAATAAACCCCCGGACCCCAGTTGTAAATCCATGCCCACCTACTAACTACGTCACTCTCACACTACATCATTCCACTTAGTTCTTAGGTCCAACCAATTCCTAACTACACACACAAGCACCGAGCACTTATTAACCTACTAATCTCTCCCGGACCTGATGATAAGGTTGTAATGAGGACAAAACCGGTTCTAACTTGTCCTTTACAATGTTAACACATGTTTCTATATTCTCGACAGAACCAGCTAGCAAGCAATAACGATGGCAGAAGCTGGAGGCACCAGTTCCCAGGCAGGGTCCAGCGCACAGATTGTGGACATTGAAATTATTCTTCTGGAACCGCCACTCACCGAAAGGCCTCAAGAACTTCAAGCGGTGCATGTCCTTCCTATCTAGGACCCTCCTCAAGGGCGAACTTCTCAAGTGGGGAAAGATGCTCATTGCTTCAGTGATGTAGCAGGGCCATTGGGTGACGGCACCTACTTCTGGGAAGCAGAAATTGAATTTAATGGCAAATGGGGACGCTACCACTTTTTCACTCGGGAATTCGAGAACTATCAGAATGCAGAGGTAATGCGATCAGTTTGGACCAAGGCAGGCCTGGATAGATATTTCAGAGCACACTTGCCTAAACCTGATTTTCTACGCTGCTCCTATTTCATAAGTACCATAACTCCTAGCAGGGTCAAGGGAGGCGATAGTACTTTTGTACTACCATCATTGTTGCCAGGACACGAACTCAAGAGATTCAAACTGACCCTCAATCTGGTACGAGAGGCATTGAACATGCAAGGTATGCACATTCCCACCGAGAAAGAAACAATGGTCCCGGGTAGGATGAAGCATAAGGATCTCAATAAATTGAAGGACATGGTGCCAATGACGCCTATCATTGCTCTCCACTTACGAACTGTTATGCAACATTTTGCTTTTCCCGCACAGGAGCGATTCACTATGCCCCCTAAGAAAATTTGGTTCAGCTTATACTTGGCAGAAACAGAGAACCTCACCCTCAACATACCGCATTGGGTCATCGACCAGATACACCTAGCCCATCAGCGCTGGAATAAGAAGCAGAAAAATGTACTTCATGGATGTTGTGCCCTAATAAGAATAATTTACAGGTGCCTAGCATATGACGTGCCTATTCAACGAGCACTAGTGTGGTCCAGGGCCCAAGAATTCCAAAGGCGACTATCAACAGTGGGTCCTCCATCGAAGAAGATGAGAGGGGGCGTCCAACTACCATGTGCTCAACCAAGAGGTGCTACTACCACACCTGAAGTAACTCCCCCTCAAACTAGGCGTGTTCGGCCATTCACCATTCGTCTTCCCAAACCAAGTACAGAAGGACCCAACTTGGTGTTTCCCCCCATTCCCTCAGATTTGGAGTTTCCACAGGGATTTACTCTCAATGACCTCACGGATGAAGAAGTTGCCAGGCTGATATACGAATCTAATCTTGAAACAGAAGCAGACCAGACCCAGGAACCACATCCCACCACAACAACACCCGCCCCGACACAATCAGTCGTCGTAGAAGTCGAAGGAGATGAACAAGAGGCAGGAGGAGAAGAAGAAGAAGCCGACGAAGAACAATATCAAGAATATGATGAACTCTCAGAGCTAGCAAGTGCCCCAGCATATTCGGAACAAATAAAAAGATTGTACCAAACCATGAAGCGAGTTCAGGAACAACACAAAATGTCACTTGAATCAGGCAAGGTGCTCATGAGCCAACTATTGGCTGAGGAAGGTGTGGACGATATGTTTATCGAATCCATGAACCTACACGCAGAGGCAGTCGGCTTGGATGAGGCCATACATGAGGCCATGACATACATTAATCGATTTGAGAAACGTGTGCCTGCCCGCCCTAGGCGATCTGGAAAACAAATACACATCAATGTATCAAAACCGGAAGGCAACACGCAAACAGAAGAACATCAGGAGGAACCACTCTCCCCACCCACCTCACCTCTCGCTACACAATTCACCTCACCAACCGGCACGACCACGCCCTTTTCTACCACTACCACAGTTGTCATGGGAATTCCTCTCTCTCCCGGTATCCAATTTGGAGGAGTTTCCATGCCCACCTTCACGACACTCTTCACAAATATCACTTCCACCCCACCCACTGTCCCCATCTTTACAGTCACACACACATTTGACACAATGGAAACATCACCCGCCACAGTACCACCCCCACCCCCCACACAACCTCAATCTCCCATACCCCCTCCACCAACTTCACCACTTGATTCCACAGCATTCACAACTCCCTTCCCCACCCCCATTCCCCCTGCATCTTCATCTTTACCTGCATCTTTTAATGTAAATAGTATATTCATGTCATTACATCAGTGTGTATATCAACTTCAGCGCGAGTACAGGGATCTCGAAGGCCGCCATCAACAGTTGACAACAAATCATCAGAACCTACAGAGACGACTCACAACGCTAGAAGAAGAAAATGCGGAACTCAACCAGCGCTACACAACTCTCGAGCAAGCCCATCAAACACTCTTGGAGACACCCCAACCATCAGCAGAACCCGGTGTCAAACAACTTGAAGCCTTGCTGGAGGTGTACCAAACAGATAACCTGAGAGTCCGGCGTAATTTAACTCTACTTTGCAAGCATATGGCTACAGCACTTGAAGAAAATACATTAGGGGAAAAAATGAACCCTGAATGGGCCTTTTAGATTAAGAGGTGATTAGTGATGGACCAATGGGAAGAGGGTGGTGGCCACAGTCTACACCTAGACTAGGCATAGGCTTCCCTTGTTTCTTTGTGGTCAAAAGTGGTATGAATGGCTAAAAACCACGAGTTCCTCTACAAAAGTGGTTTGGTAGGCCTAGAGTTTCAACCAGAGCCATTGGATTAGCTCAAAGATCCAAGGGATCATTTTGAATTCCAAAAACGAAGTCGGCATAGAATTTCATCCGTTGGATGTGGCAAAGATCAAAGGGTGTGTCTTGAAAGTTAATAAAAAATGCGCCTTCAAGCGTTGTCCGTTGGATGGAACAAAAAAGGAGTGGTCGGGATCTTTTCTTTTGACTTTTGGGTCAGTTTGAATTGCAACCATTGGATCCTCTTTTGATCTAGTGGTTGTGAAGCCCTTAAATTTTGAGGCCATTCGATCAACAACCCATCCGACGGTGCAAAATTGATCCCGCCACGGAACTGCGCCACAGATTTTGTCTTTTTGTGACAGTCCACACACTCTCTCACCTCATTGAATGCTCCCTATTTTGGCATTTTATGACAGACACTCCCTCTTCAATCTTGACCGCTCGCGTTGATTTCATCTAAAGGCCAAGAATGCCCACGACTGTGCATATTTTGGAGGAACTTTTGTCTTCTTGTGACAGTCATAGCAAGCTCAATCCTAGCCGTCCGTAAGATCTTATCCAAGGGGCACGAATGATCTCGAATTTATTTAGACTGAGCACAAGTTTTTCAGCAAATATTTTATTGCAAAAACCACTAGTGGTTTTTTTTCTAGCCTTAATCCACTTTTTCTTAATTTTAATCCCTGAAAATTAGGGATCCTTACAAGGCCCATGCAGGGTTCATTTTTTCCCCTAATGAAACGGTTGCAGAAACAAAATGAAGAAAACCTGGAAGCAGCCATGGAAGGGTCCCCCCATGAGATCGATCCAGAACAGTTCAAAGCGGTTCCCACAGAAACAATGAAAACCATCTTGGAAAGTTATGCGGATTTATTAGACGCACATGATGATTTGGAAAGGGAACGAGATGAGCTACATAGCCAGCTCAGGGAAAAGGAGGCTCCAACCAAGGTCATAGAAACGGCCTCGACTTCAGAGGAAGTAAAGGCATTGACAGAGCAGGTGGCTAAACTCCAGAAAAAGTTACTAGAATATGAAAGGCAGCCCTCCCCAGTTGTAGAACCCGAACCGGAGGATTTAGTACCCATTGAGGTGGATGAAACATATGAGGAACCATACGTTCCTATGCCAATGCCAGGTGGTGCACAGACCTCAGAAGGACTGGACACATTAGAAGTTGAAGTACCTGAATGGCTCCAAACACTCGAGAAGACAGCAACAACCCATGAAGATAGAGTGGCCATTCAAATCCAATCTATGGCAAAGTTAGAAGACACCATCATTAAGTCTAAATACTTTCGAAGCATGTCTCATCATAGATGGATCGGCACCAACAATGATCAATATGTGCCATATTGTGTGCTCCTTGCGGATTACAATGCAGAGATTCAACGTAGTTGTGGCAAACCTCCAACTTTTGCCACACAATTTGGGCCAGAGGATATCCCAGAAAGTGCAAAGAAAGGCTCCATTTATCAACCAACCTGGAGAATCCGTCTTCTTGAAACCTACCCGAAAATGGTTCGTACCTGGACTAACATGCCCCTTTTTATTAAATACAATCCTTGTTATGTTCCAGTATTCCGCCGGCGCACTTGGCCAGAGTTTACCATTGCTGTCAAGAACGTCAAGGGTTGCACGAAGTGGTTAAATTATGTTTATCTAGCACCGCCACAAGGCCCTCCCACTGTAAATTACATGATTTCTACCATCAGACACTGGAGCACTCGACTACGGAATACCCCCGATGTGATGGCACAAATGTGTATGAAAATCTTTGAACTAATGCTAATCACCTTCAGGACGTTCAAGAATATTAAAGACCCCCACTTCTCAGGTGTCGGATTTCTTACAGGAAATCAAGATCTAGTATACGACATGAGCACAACCCCATCCATAGAGGTAATATATGCTTGGCACGCCAGAATAAAGTACCTCCCAGCTTGTTTTAAACAGACATTCGAGGAGATGTTCATAACAAGATTTTGGGAATATCACTCAGAAATATTTGTACCCAGGCCCTCACATCTCCTCCACTTATTCGCTGTGGAGAGAACCATCCATTCAGAACAACTGCGGGTGCCACATCCGGACGTACCAGGACCAGTGAATTGGGATGCATTATTAACAGATCTAGCACGGGGGCTCAGATTAGAAGAACATCACCTCGCCTCCGACGTTGTCCAATATTACGTTCAACGAGCATCGAGACAAGGGTCTGTCAGGGGCGACAGACGCGAGAGTTGGGGGGGGTGTTGGCAGCAGTCAGGGAACCGAAGGAGCCACAAGACAAAGAGGGTCGGAACGAAGAGATAGCACAAGCAGACACAGTAGCCAAAGAAGATCTGGCAAGTAGGCCATCTAAATTTTTCAGACATCAAGGAGTGGAGCACACAAGAAGAAAGAGCAAGTAGGGAGCTCAAAGATGTGTACGACAAACCAACAGAGAAAATCCCTACACAAATAGTGATTTTAATCACTAAAAACCATTGTAAATACCATTTCGTATTTTTGTAGCTCCATTTTGTGCAAGCCAAGGAGTCCTTGAGCTTGAGGAGCCTTAGAAGTGCCTACATATCAATTTTTGTATTTTTTAGACTCCGTTTAAGCCCTCAAATTGGCCCTGGAACCTAATTTTTAACTAGGCCGGACACTAGGTCTGGACAGGGCCAAAACCTAGTCAAAAACTATAAATAGAGCTAGAGAGCTCATTTTTGAGGTTAGATTGTAATTGAAATGAACTTGTAAGAGCTTCTTGAAAGTGATCTAAGAACTCCATTGCTTCTCACTCTTTGTTTTGTCGTGTGTGCGCGTGTGTGTGTATGTGTGTGCATGTTTGTGTGCTTCTCACCCACGCACTTGTGCCTCCACTTGCTCGAGGTCTTCATACCATCCTCACGTCTTCCCGGATTGACATTAAAGGAGGTGCTACTCATCACTGAGCTACAATGATCTTGCACGGAACATCAAGATCCTTGAAGTCATATATGATGAATCCGTCCACATCACTAGGTTTATCAGGTTTAAATCTCCAAAAAGATTCATCAATTTCTTTATAAACAAAGAGCTTTATGCTTATGTTATCTTGAGGGATCGATTCTAGTGTGATAATCCTTGAAAGGACTGATTACATCTAGGAGTTCTAGGTTCACTTTCTTTATTCTCACAATCATGGTCTCCTATCTCAGACTCAAGTACAGCTCGTCCAAATTCTTCCATCCTATCAAGTAAGTTGGCTACCACATAAATGATTCCTTGCTTATCCATGTAGGACCCACCTTCAAATTTGACCACATGGTAATCAATTCCAAAGGGTTTCCATGGCTATCTTAGAGGGACCATTGACCTTATTAACCCATTCTCATCAATGTGAGCACCTAAGGAGTTGGTTTAGATGTATTCAAGTTGATTCTTATTCAGACCTTTTTGGGGCTTCTAGATATTCCAATCTTGAACTTGTTGTAGGTCTCTCCATGCTAAAAGACATCTCTGAGTCACTAGTATCTGTGCTCACTACATAGGGGTACTCAGTCAACTGTTGATCCTGAGATCTAGCCATATGATTGAAACTTGCTTTAGATGATCCAAGGCTTTGTCAATCAATCTTTACTATGTGTGAGTCTGATTTAAGGTTCATGAATTTGATCCCCTTACTTCCCTAAATTTAGAGTAGAACCATGTTGCAGGTTTCTTTAACGTACCAATTACTTGTTCTTTTTAGGTTCTTTTTGGTGTGAAATCTTTTTTCATTCCCTTGTCATTAGGAGTAATTTTTTTGTCGATACTTTTCATTTAATCACTTGATTGGATTTATTTCTCTATGGTTATTGCACTTTACTCTACTTATCTCCTTGACTTGAGTGAATCAGGGTTTCTTGACCTTAGTTCAAACTTATCATTGCCCTAATTAATCCGCTTCACCTAGGAGCACTTATCTTAAGCTAGAATTGACTAAAGGAATTGAGTGATCTTCCAACATCAACTCTCGTGCTTTGAAATTGCTCAAGTGCTTATGACGCTCTCCCAATCTTTGCTTTGTGAGTGCACCTTGCTTTGCTACTCAGTTAGCTCCAAAAACCTTGAGAAAATCAACCCATTAGCGTCAAAAATAGACTCAATTTTAACTTGCAAATAAAAAAGCCAAATTTCTAGTCGCAATAGACGTGTTTGTTGTGATTTCAGTCTGCCACAATAGACAGCTCCATATTGCGATAGATAGGTCTATCGTCTCTCGTCTATCACCTATCATGGATTGATTCTATCACATGGATGATCTGTCTATCATGATAGGCGTGTGTGTCATCTATCATAAAAGGTGTCTGTCAATAGAAGGGTGTCTATCCTCATGGATGGTTTGTCTATCGGGATAGACAAGGGTGTCTATCATGGTAGATGGGTGTCTATCATGTGTTGTGGGGCCTATATGTCATGATAGACTATCAATCCATCCTGGTAGACTATCAGTCCATCGTAATAGATGGTGTCCATTGTCTGTCGTGTTTTTAGTTTGTCATGATAGACATGTCTATCATGATAGATGAGTGTCTATCATGGCTTCTTTCTATCAGGATAGATAGTGTCTATCACAATAGAACAAAAAAACATGAATTTCTAAAGCGCATATAGTGTTTTGGGATGGCACTATGAATGTTTCTATCATGCATATGATGCAAAACAAAAATACCAACTTTCTCTCTCTATCATGATAGACAAAGACAATCATCTCGGGCTGCATGTAGGGTCCGTCGTACCTGATGATGATGTTGGAGCTACTATTGAAGACGAATCCTATAGAAAGCACTCACAAACATAACAACAATCATGCAAACTCTCTCTCTCTCGGAAGTGAAATGAGGGAATGGATGGGGAAGGTGTGGATATGATCAAGAACTAAAATTTTTGGCGAGGATGAGAATGGAAGGAGGAGGAGAGTGGAAATAGTGGAGATGGTGATGGTGATGAAAAAAGTAAAGAAAATAGCAAAAATTAACTACTTACCAATGATTCCAATGTGGATACTCTATGTCTTATCGTCACACGTTCCTCCTCGAATTGTGCTTCCCAACAATGGTGCCAAATTTGGTGTTGCTCTAGCACAATGGAAGTACCATTGTGGTGAAGATCCACCTCATAAATGTCAATCTGTGGAGATATGAGGATGGTATGATGATCATGAGTGATAGGAGTGCACAAGCAAGTGAGTGAGAAGCATAGAGAATGCACACACATACACACACTCACACACAAGGAAAGACAAAAGGGTAGAACAATGTAATCCTCTATTCATAAGCTCAAGAAATGTAGGGAAGCTCAATCTCTAATTGTATCACCCCAAAAATGAGCTCTCAAGATCTTTTTATAGTTTTTTACAAGCATTGGCATGTTTGAGATGGTGTCTGACCTAGGTAAAAAATTAGTTCCAAAGCTATTTTGAGAGCTCAAACAAGCTCCAAAATTATGAAAATAAAAACTTAGGCTCTACTAACACTCTTCAAACTTGAGGAATCCTTGGCTAGTATGAATTGGAGTATGAAATATAAAAGAATGGTTATATACAATGATTGTAGTGATGAAAATAACTTTTTATAAAAATGAGGTTTTGAAATTTTGTTGATGCCCTTATTCTCTACATGTTCTCCTTTGACCTCCCGTCTACTCAAGCTCATGTCTGAGCATTGCCCTTCTCTTTGGCCTTCTTCCCTCAAGCTCCCTTGTCTACTTCGACCACAACTGCTTTGGCCACTAACACCTAGTACCTGCTAGGTGCCTAGTTTGTGGTGGCTCATCAAGATATAGTTTCCCAACTTCATGAGAATCACTCAAAATTATGCACCTAATTTCATGAGGTGTGCTAGAATTCTATCGCTCAGATTTTCCCTGCATCTCAAAACTCATTCACCCAATTGTCTCATCTTGGCCACCAAAATTAAGCTGCCTAATTTAGCCACCTTGGCTACCTGAGAGATCCCACCCAGTTGGGCCACCCTGGGAGAGGTACCCAACTTGGGCCACATGTTTCCCTTTTTGGTCTTTTGCAACTAGTTCCTTGCTATCACTTGATGCACCTCTTTCCTCACTCATCAAGTGAAAATGATCTATTTTCATTCTCCATGCTCCATTCAGAGTTGCCAAAGATCCTTACGTAAATTTTTTGCCTCAATTGCCTAGTCATGGTGCCTTGATATGATGGGCCAACCTTGAAGTACGTGGTTTCAATGCACAAGTTAGCATAATGTAACGAGGATCTATGGCCTCACGGTGGTCTCTAGGGCAAGGGGTTGCCCCAAGGGTGGCCCTCCATCCACATAAGGCAAGGGGTCACCCCAAGGGTGACCCTCCACCCAATAGGATGAGAGGTCACCCCAAGGGTGGCCCACGAGCCCCATAGTACAAGGGGTTTCCCCAAGAGTGGCCCTCAAGCCCCATACAGTGAACAATGCAAGGTGTACCATATGTAACATAGAACAACCACCTTTGTAATTAGTAGCTCCATTTTGTGCAAGCAAAGGAGTCCTCGAGCTTGAGGAGCTTAGGTAGAACAAGCCTACCAATTTTGGCTATTTTTATACTTCCTTTAGACCTTCAAATAGCACCTAGAACCTTATTTTAACTATGCCGATCACTAGATGTGAAACTGGTCAAAACTAGTCTAAAAATTATAAAGAGAGCTAGAGAGCTCATTTTTGAGGTTGGCTAGTGTGAGCTTAGAGCTATTGTGAGCTTGTAAATGAGATCTTGAGTAATAGAGTCTATTTTCCTATCTTCCATTGTGTCTTGCTTGTCTCTTACATGTGTGTGTATGTGTGTGTGCATCTCTATGCTTCTCACCTTCACTCTCACTACATCTCGCATTCATGATCTTCATATCACTCCTATCTCTTCCATGGATTGACATTAAGGAGGTGGAGCTTCTTAACGTGGTACTTACCATTGTGCTAGAGCAACACCAAATTTGGCGCCATTGCCGAGGATCGAGTCTAGGACAAATGTGTGATGGTAAGAGTATAGCAAGAAGTGGCATTGGAAGGTAAAAATTTCAGTTTTTTTTGTTGTTCTTAATTAGTTTTTTGTGTTTTTCATCTCCTCTACACTCCTCCTTCACCACCGCATCATCTTCTTCCACTCCGAAAAAATCAAAAAATTCACCATATTCACCCATCCTCCTCATTTCCCCTCATTTGTGCATGCGAGAGAGAGAGAGAGCTTTTGTGCTTGTATGTGCTTGTATGTGCTTGTGTGTTTTTTATTTTTCTTGCAGGTACAGTGTTCTAGAGCAGCAGGAAAGCTTCCAAAAGGTAACAAATTCACTTTCTATTCAGAATCTGTCGTTGGACTTGGACCATCGCGATGGTCTGACAAAGTCCGCATTTCTGGTAAGCGACCACACCATGAGGTAGGTGACCCTTGCGCTTGCACGAATCCATAGCTGCATCTTCAAAATCATCATTTTGGTGGACCATCACGATGGGCTCACGCCATCATGACTGTATCACGCCATCGCGATTGGCTCACGCCATCGTGACGGCTCAGTCAAACCATCGCGACAGTCTCACACCATCGCAACGATTCATTTGAGCCATCGCAATGGTCACTGACCATCGCGACGATCCCATCGACCCCATGCCATCGCGATTGGCCCATGCCATTGCGATAATCCCCTGCCACGTGTCAAGATAGACCATCGTGACGATACCAGGTATGCCATCCTGACACTTCAAAGTTGGACCATCCCAATTGGCTCAAGCCATCACGCCTTGTGACCATCGCGATGGGCTCACATCATCGCGACGGTTGCATTGATCGTTGACCATCACGATGGGCTCACGCCATCGCGATTCACGATGATACCAAGTACGCCATCGTGACGCATCAAAGTTGGACCATTGCGATTGGCTCAAGCCATCACGACGGGCTCACGCCATCGTGATGGTTGCATTGACCATTGATGATCGCAATGGCTCACACCATCATGATTGCTCACTAGACAAGCCATTGTGATGCCTCGCACCCTCGGACCATCACGATTGTACCACGCCATCACGGCGGTTCACCTTAGCCATCGCAACAGTCCCAAACCATCGCGATTGTCCCAAACCATCACGATTGTCCACCCAAAATGCCAAATTTAGGGTTTAATTTTTTGGGCAAATTTGAGGCTATTTTGAGAAAATTTTTGGGTGATTAAGCTCATTAGAGACCCCTTAGCTCATAGGGAAAGAAAAACCTGTTTGTCAATTTTTACCCCTGAGGACCTGAACGGTTATATCTTTTTCATTCAAAGTATGTTTTTTGAGCTTTATAGCTCATTAGAATGCATTGATTTTTAGATAAGAAAATTTGAGGTTGACTCATTGTTGGGACTAGAAAAGCGAAGGGGCATTAAAATTGGGGCCAAGGAGAAGGCACCTAAAAGTGTATATATCAAAGTGCTTGATCATCAATTTAAGAATTGGTCTATACATTGGATTTTTACAGGTCTAGCAAGGGCTATCAAAGGCAATTAAAGCAAGGCAGTGAAGCATGCAAGGCTTGGGTAGTGCCACTTCTTGGGCATCAGAGCAATCAAAGGAGCTAACTCGAGGTTGGAAGAATATTCAACCCCCTCAGTCAATTATTAGCTTAGGCTAAACAACTAGCATTGTGGATTAAATTAGAACGATGATAGGAATGCATCAGTTCAAGAGACTTAATTTTTCAAGTCCAAGACTAAGATAAACGTGTGCAATATGAAAACCTCAAGGAAAGAATTTAAGTCTGATGGAAGGAGAACTCAAAAGTACAATGGAAAGTCGATTCCTGATGTATACATTGAGACAAGACAAGAATTTAAATGAATTAAGAAAGAAACAAGCAATAAAGAACAAAAGAGACATTGATGATCAGAGAGTGCCAAGAAGTAAATTCATGAACCTTAGATGGGGCAAGCATATAGGTAAGTCAGACTGACAAAGCCTTAGATCATCAGAAGCAAGTGTAGGAACTACTGCATGTTCGTCTCGCATCTATGAGGATGCTTTGTGAAGATCAGTTGTGCAATTGCACAACCCTGATCAACCCATTGGATTGGAATGTCCAGTTATGAAATTCTAGAAAGACGCATACATAGACAAAGAAGGAACAATGTACATCAGAAGTACTCAACCAAATCATACCAATGAGTTTGGTGTAGTTTAGCCCGATACGGCAATGAGAACCCAAGGAAAAGAACCACTAGGAGAAGAACCTAGGACACCTAGAGGGAAATTTGTATTGACAAGAGTACTAATCCTAGATTGGATCCCTCAGGATAACAGAAGCATAGAATTATTCGTGAACAAGGAAACTGACGAAGCATTTTGGAGGTATAGAATGGAACAACCTAGGGAGGTAGGCTCCATCATGGTCTACGAATTCAAGGACCCAGATACTCCTGGAAAGGTTGTATACTTGGATGATACTTTAGAACGAGTATTTGTAGTACCAAATCACACAAGAAATACCTACATATGGAGAGGTGATTTAGTATTCCCCCCATCTTGAGCAAATGTAAACACGAGCACCAATAGAGTGGAAAGACAAAGTGAACCTAGAATACCAGGTGGTAGAGATGATTTTCCTCTACCTAGACCATGTGAACACCCAAGGATATTAAGACCCACTCAATTAGTAAAGTCAATGAAAAACTACTTTGATGGGACAGGAGATCCTTATGACCATGTTGCGGAATTTAAGAAAGTGTTAAGAGCAGAGCAAGTAGAAGATATGTTCACGCAATACAATGCTTTTGGACTAACGTTAAAGAATATGGCTTTAACTTGGTTCCAACAACTGCAACAAAGGCAATTTAGAGATATCCATCACTTATTAGAGTCATTCATCACAAAATTCTCTAAAAGTGGAATCAGGCATGATACGTCTTCGTTAATTCATAGCTTCAAACAGACCCCTTAGGAAACAATCAGACTTGCAGAACGTAGGTTTAGACAATATGTTGAAAGATGTCTGATGCAAGACATACCCTCACAGGCCAAACAAGTGTCATTGTTCTTATATGGCCTCTTGAGCTCTAAACTACACTCCTATGTATACTTGAAGGAACCCAGAACGCTAGAGCAATGCGTAAGAACTTGTATAGACATTGAGGACAACTTAGGAGATGATTTGGAACTCTCAAAGGTTTATAAGGACTCAGATTGTTCATCTCTAGCATCCTCAAAACTGTCTAACTCAATAGAGGACCTAGCAGAAGTGGCCCAGCGACTAGGAGTTTCTAGTAAACAGATGCCTAGGTTGACAACAAACAAGCATTGTTACACATGTGGTGGTTATCATATTGCAAATGTGTGTCCCAATGTTACACAATTGGAAGCCAACCCTAGTGGCCAATACAGTACGAATGAGAGACGATACACAAATCACACGGCTCAGGACTGCCCATACAACAAACAAGTTGTAAGACAGAACTACCTGCAAGCATACCCACAACCAGGTAGGTATCAAGATCAATATAATGCTCAGCCTCATTACTATATGCCTCCTCAAAACTATCCTTATCAGGCTCAACAGAGACCTCAACCTGTTTTAGCTCAGCATCCACCCCCACCAACTAATGTCATCCGAGTCAAATACGCTACTGCAGAAGAGAACCTCAATAGGGCTTTAGTGTGTTCTTCACCCCTGATCATAGAAAGTGTCCCTAATTCTAACAGTTTTGACTCTACTCATGTAGATAGTCCACCCGCATATTATACAGAGTCACCAAAACATGTGGAAACATATCAGTACGATAGTCCACCATTGGAATCCAATTGGGAACCCGATTATGCTAATGTGATGTTTGCCAACCATAATCCGCGGTCCTAGTTGAGAGAGCAAAGACCACAGGGTCGTAGAGGACCATGCTTTAGGTGCCAAGGAGATCATTTCATAAAGGATTGTCCACATCCTCTGATAGCAGGATAGTCACAATACTATAACATACAAGGCTTTTGCGTCGAGTGTGGTAAAGAGCATATCATAAAACACCGATCAACGTGATAGGAATTGTGCATAACACAGATGGATCCAACCCTACATATGTGCCAATCCAAGCTATAACAAGAGCCCAAGTGCTCTTATGGGATCAACAGCTTAATCCTGAGAAAATAGCCGAATCTAGCGAAGTTGGAAAGTCTAGTACTAAAAAGATGAAATCTTGGAAAGATTCAAGAGAAAGAATTAAGAGAAATTGGAGTAAAAAGATAACTGAGTTGGAAGGTAGTTTAAAGGAATCCAGGGCCAAAATCCTAGAATTGACTTCTCAAGAATCTAATCAAGAGAATCTAGCTCAGAGACCAGGATCAGTTTTAGCGAAACCCATACCAGAAAACTTAGACATGATGTTTCGTGCATATCAAGCGAGAATAAAAGAAGGACCCCTGATAGCTGAAATGAGTAAGAACTACCCACGAGCAAACTTAGAAATGGAGAGAACTAAACTTTGCATGAAGATGGTAGAATTAGCACAAACTATGCTCGAAGCCTCTTGTTATCTTAATTGGAATAACATGGCCAAACCTGAATTACACTTTCAAGGACTACTGGAGAGGTTAGAATACTTGGTCAATAGCAACGAGAAAAAGAATCAGCATAGGGACCCGAATGACTTTGAGACCCAAGAAAAGAATGCACCATCCCTGTCTCAAGTACCAAATATAGAGGTTGAAGACAACCTGTCTTCCATACATAAGTATTCACATGAATTTCTAAGAGAAATCCAAGAAGAGAAGTGGAGAAAAAAACAAGGAACCCATCCTCCTATTCAAGAAATAGACGACTTGCAGGAACAATTTCCCCAAGACATCTCCTCTATCTACGATGATGTAGAGGAAGAACGACTGAGTGAACACACTGATTTCGAATCCAATTCTTTGCAAGAATTACCTCAGTTCATAGGATCTTGGGAAGCCAAGTCTATAAGCATGAGAGCACCCACTATACTAGTGAGGAATGAAGAATCAGTAATCCCTAGAAACACAGAAGTGATAAAGACCACCCAAGTACAATGCCATCTCACTCTCGAGAAGTTATTAAAGCTTAAACCAGAATTGTGGAAGCATGTAGCAAATCAATTCCCTGAGCTTGCTACTACTCCCTCACAGATAGGATCACACAAGAAGGTACCTAAGATACCTGTAGAAAGAATCGGAGATGTGAGGGAGGTAACACTTATCTTCCAATAACCCATCAGGGCTACACCACCAAAGCCATATTAGGTTGGGTAGAAATCTTAGCCACGATGTACATAGCGGTGAATGAAGAACAATGGACCCCTCATTGTGATGAGGGCGGGTATGACATTTCCATTTTCATGATTGAACCTATTGAGGAAGACTTTATCCTAGAAGAATGCACGGAACCAACCCTAGAACCGGACGAGAGTGATGGAGGACCTAGAATCCATCATCATGGAACCTTTTTGTTCCACAGAAGACAAATATCTTTATTTTGTAGAAGCCAAAAACCCTGAAGAAGAAAAGGAAGGTCAGATGGAACAACTTGAACCATCCATAAAAGATACAGAAAGTAATCAAAAGAAGAGAAAGAAATCACATAAGATAGAAGAAGAAGAAGAACCACTCATGGAAGTACCGGAGAACTTCAAGAAGTATGAAATAGAAAATAGACGAATCATGGTACGAATGCCTAAAAGAAAGCTGATGTTGGAGAAGTATATGATAATCGAGAGAAAACCAAAAAAATCATAGTCACGATAGAAGAAGAAGAAGAAAAATGTACATACATAGGGCATGATTTGACGAATGAGGAAGAAGAAGAGTTAATTGCCCTATTACATGAATATAGAGATGTGTTTGCTTGGAGTTACAAAGACTTGAAAGGAGTAGACCCAGATATATGCTCCCATAGAATCCGTATGACTCCAGATGCAAAACCTACGAAACAGAAACCATACACGTACAATGATAACTATGATGCTAAGATTAAAGAAGAAATAGATCGCTTGATAGAAGTAGGATTCATTCACGAAATTGAGCATATTGAATGGGTATCCCCGATTGTGGTTGTGCCCAAGAAAAATGGAAAATTGTGTGTGTATTAACCTTAAAAAAGTTAATGTTGCCACGATTCGAGACAGTTATTCTCTTCCTATCACGGAACATTTATTGGAAAGAGTTGTAGGCAAGGAAGTTTACAGCTTTCTTGATGGTTTCTCACGCTATAATCAAGTAATCATTGCTCCAGAAGATCAACACAAGATGGCTTTTGCCACAAAATGGGGCATATTTGCATTTCGTGTGATGCCATTTGAAATGACAAATGCACCTGGCACTTTTCAACGACTCGTGTGTCACGTTTTTAAGGAATTCTTACGCAAGAATTTGGAAGTTTATGTCGATGACATATGTACTCATTCAAATATGAGGCAGACTCATATCCCAGAACTAAGACAACTATTTGACAAATGTCGAGTATCAAGTTTGTCTGAACCCAGAAAAGTGCATTTTTATGGTCAGACAAAGCAAAATTCTAGGACACATTGTATCAAAGAATGGAATCTCTACGGAAGAAAAAGTGAAATTAATTGCCGACCTACCTAGACCAAGCAACATAAAAGAGGTACAGGCATTTATGGTCATTGTGGTTATTACAAGCGATTCATACACATGTATGCAATCATATCCAAGCCTTTGTACTCTCTTTTGACCAAGTTTGAATGGACAGATGAGTGTGAAAATTCATTCAATGAACTTAAACGACACGTGTGCTCAGCACATATATTGACAACCCCAGATTGAAGCAAGCCATTCCATGTACATGTGGATGCATCCAACTATGCCATAGGATGTGTGTTGGCACAACCCACAAATGAAGGTAATATAGATCTCCCTATAGCGTACGCGAGCAGACAGTTGAATGCAGCAAAAAGAAAATACACCACTACAGGCATTATTTGTTGGCAAATAAGTTCATATTTTTCACGAATGATCAAGCATTATTGTACTTAGTCAATAAGCCATGTAACACAGGACGACTAATACGTTGGTTTCTATTACTCATGGAGTATGACTTTGAAGCCGTAGTCAGGAAAGGAAAAACCCATCTTAGAGCTAACCACCTCTCAAGATTAACTAAAGGAGAATTTCCTCAAGGAATAGCGGATGAGTTACCCAATGCATACCTATTTAACCTTGAGATAGTACCAGAATGGGCTAAGCCTATTGTCCCTATTCTCACATATGGACCCAAGAATCCTAGGATAAGGATCACAAAAGGAGAGATTACCAAGTCTCAGAGATATCAAATAATAGCAGGAAGTATATATAAAAAGGATAATCAAAAGATTCTTGCTTGTTGTGTAGATGAATCGGAACATGCAAACTGGTTGCAATTAGAACACGTAGGTGCATTAAAGCAACATCATTCGAAATATCGTACTTTGCAGACTCTGCATAGACTAAGAGTATATTGGCCTTCTATGGAAGCAGATGTCTACAAGTTGTGAAGAGAATGCCATGTCTTTTGTGAAAGACCACCAGTAGAACATGCCACGTTATATTATATGTCTCTCACACCTGAATGGAGTGAACCATTAGTGACATACTTGAGGATGAAAGCATTCCCTCAAGGAATGACCTTAGCACGACAATGTAGTCTAGAGCAGGAAGCTCAAGAATATTCACTTATTGGTGACAATCTATTGTAAACAAACGAGTAAGATATGGGTACTTAAGACAATGTGTTCATGAAAGCGATTATTTGAGTGTACTAGAGATTGCACATCAAGGTGTTGCAGGAGGTTATTTTGGCCCCGAGAGAATAATCAAAGCCATCCTCTTTATAGGATTATGGTGGCCCACTCTTCACATGGATGCACATACCTATGTTAAGAGATGTGATGTGTGCCAAAGAACTCAATTTCCTACTTGTAGAGATGAAAACTCCTTGCATATTGGAACCTTAGATCAGCAGCGAGTGATACCGCTTGACTTCCCTAGCCGCACTCCACGTGAGGTATGTAACCCCGGACCATATGAACTGCACGTGAAGGAGAACCGGAAGATCTTTGGCCAGATAAGTCACCTGTCCAATTTTTTGTGCGAATGGCTGATCAATCCCGAGTTCATCCGGTTGGATTAGTATGTGATATTCCTATTACTCTTCAAGGAGCTGTATTTAAAATGACCTTTGTTGTTCTGGAATTACCCAAATCCAGTCTTGACTATAACCTGCTCTTTGGACGACCATGGTTAAAACAAGCTAAGGTAGTTCAGGATTGGTCAACGCATGAATTGATTTTTAAGAATAACCACCATAAATATGTTGTTCCACTGGATGACATGAACCCTTGAGACTTGCATGCACGACCATATGTAGCCAAACCTGTACACATGCTGAATGGACTTTCAGATGCTGAAGAGGAAGCTTTTCTTTAAGCCAGCAAGGATCTCATGGCACTCGGAATTGTGGACTTACAAATGGTGGCCCATAATTGGAGTCTGGTAGCCTGTACGGTAGTACCACTGACCAACGAACCCGAAGCAAGTGTTGCACAAACCTTGGATGATACAATGTTACAACAATTGCTTCAGTCAGGTGATGACTATGCCATGCCCCGACAGTTCTACGTATCGAAAGACCAATTGGTTACCTGTAATTTAGGTGATGAAACTAATCCACGGCCGGTGAAGATCAAGGCGGGACTAGCAGAGACTTCCCAAGACAACTTGTTGTAGTTGCTACATGAATTCTCTGATGTGTTTGCATGGGATTACCAGGATATGAAGGGGTTGGACCCGCATATCTATCAACATAGGGTTATGTTGAAACCAGATGCTCGGCCTATTAAACAATCAAGTTATAGAATGAATCTCCACTATGCAGCCCAGGTAAAACCAGAATTGTATCGATTGTTGAAGGTTGGGTTTATTGTCCCGATCGAGCATGCGGAGTGGATTTCCCCCATTGTCATAGTCCCTAAGAAGAATAAGCAATTACAGATATGTATGGACTACCGGAAGTTAAATGCAGCCACAGTACCTGTTCCATTCCCTCTGCCGTTTTTGGACACAATGTTAGATGATGTGGCAGGTCGTGAGATGTATTCCTTTTTGGATGGATATAGCGGTTATAATCAAGTACGAATGGCGGAGCAGGACATTCATGACAATGGGCTTACAAAAAAGGGCCTCCAAGAAGTATTTGATACAGGAAATAAAATAAGTGCGTTTATGCGTGTACAGTGATGTGGTTTGGTCTACGAAATGCTCCAAGTACGTTTCAGCGTTGTATGCAGGAAATTTTCTCTCCTTATCTAACCACATTCATGAGAGTTTACTTGGATGACTTCTCCTTATCCGGTGATACTTCGGCGCATTTGTATCATTTACAGTGCTATTTTTCAAAGTGTCGAGAATACCGTTTGTGCTTAAACCCAAATAAATCGGTGTTCTTGGTATCTTGCGGCAAGTTGCTAGGACACATTATCTCAAAACAGGGGATTCAAGTTGATCTAGATAAGGTGAAGGCTGTACTGGAGGCACTTGCTCCCACGACAACCAAAGAAGTGATGCGCTTCTTGGGACAAATCGGGTGGTATGGACGACATTTACGATGGCTTGCTCATCTGGCCACGCCACTCAATCGACTGATAACCAGTACTCCTCATCAGTTTGAATGGATCGAGGCATGCCAACTCTCTTTCGATCGTTTGAATTCACTGTTAATGCAAGCGCCTATTTTACAAGCGCCAAATTGGGAATTGCCATTTCATGACTTTGTGGATGCATCCGACATTGCAATTTGCAGTGTGCTGATGCAGCAAACAAAAAAATGGTTAGTGTTGCAGGAAGTTCAGCTCAGACAAGCAAGAACTCACGATCGTTTCCTTAAAACCCTCGTGTTTACCATCAACCAATTAGTGCTCTTTTATAATGCTAAATCTAACCGATCTGCCGAAAAGTTTAAATTGCATTGGTTCGGTCCCTACTGCATTGCCGAACAAGTGGGACCATCAACTTTTCAGTTATCCACCCTAACTGGTACCCTTCTTCCTAAAGCGATCAATGGATCGAAGCTTCATCCCTATTATCCACCGCCTTCATCCTCATGATGCGTAATCAGTATTGTTACTCCTTTTTTTTTCCCACTATTCTCCCTCGACGTTCCTATCCTTTCTGTGTAATTCCAGTTGACCGATTGACCGTAATCTTTTAGTTTTCTTAACTAACCATGATTAGCAGCCGCCTTCTGTGTCTCCAATTCTGTTAATGGATGCATGTTGCCATTATACCTGTATTTCCAACACTATGTGATGATTAGGTTTCTTTTCGTATGATTCTTCCAATGTTACTACTTAATCCTATTCTTCACGCTATTATTCGCTATTGCGTCCTTGTGTGCTTGCGACCTGTGTATTCCCTGTGTTATTGTGTGTTTCTGCTTGCGCTATGGAAGCCCTAGAAAATATTGTCACCTTCCGTGTTGGACTCGCTCCAGACGTGAGTGAGTTCCTGCGTGCTCGCGGTCTCTTGGCCTTTGCTGAATTGCTTTGGCATTCAGTGGAGTGTCATCCCTTCTGTGCGCAGATAATCTTTGCCATAGCCGCCATGCCTGCTACAAAACAATGTTGGCCGTTAGCATGTTTGAACCCTCGTGTCGTTGTTACTCTCACTACCATCGCTGAGGGGTTCCGTCTCCCTCAGGAGGGGTTGGTTGATGGCCCTCTCCTTCCCATGGCGACCATGAAGGAACTTTTCCCCAGGCACTCGTCTAACGAGTTTGCCATTCTATGTCATCCAGAACCAGACCGCACCGCGCTCCAATTCCTTGTAGCTGCCTTAAACCTCCAAAAACGCACTTATGGCATCTCACATCCTTTCTACTCCATGATCGACACTGCATCCCGAGAGGCCGTTAATTTCACTTCATTCTTTTTCGGGCGCATTCATCGTGAATGCCAAGCCGTTTCGAAGCAGTTAGCCAAGAATGAGATTCCTAGGACTAGATTGCCGCACCTACTCACCTTTCTCCTTCCGGTGATCCAAGCAGAGCAACTGTTGAAGATAAATGTACAAGCTCATTTTCATATGAGCCATGCTTGG